>CM023095.1:34630221-35049234 GCA_013103745.1 Gardenia jasminoides
CAGCACATAGTTTCTCGGGGAGAGGTGGGTCTCCCCAAATGGAAGCCGCCGCCACAATCATGTTTTGACCTGAGCTGGTGGATGATGGCCAAAAAATGATCAGAGTGAGGATTTAAGATGGAAAAGGCCTTGGGAAAACTTCTGTAAGGAATCTGAAAATGTCGCTGAAATGCCAAATACGTGGTTGAACACTTCGACTCGGCTTTCATCCAACCGCCAAGGATAAGATGAGACGAGGCACAAGCAAGCTGAGAAGGAAGGAAAGCATCAGATCTGCTACATCCCGCCTCCCAGACGCATACATCTCCCCTCGCTTCCCGAGTAATAATATCGAGGTTGAAGAAGAAAAGGTGACGCAGGGATATAGAGATGGTTATCTCAACGCTTGTCTGGCTACCCCGGCTAACCCATCCCCGGAAAGCAAAATCGCGGAGTTTCCTTTGATTCCCTCAAGAGGCCATGCAAAATTGGGTCGATTGTCCCGCTTCATCGGAGTGAGGTTTCGTAAATCAGGATTGTCCTCAGAGATGAATCATGCTTTAATATCAATCATGTCTTCAAAAAAAATAATGTAACTTGTTATTTTACTTTTTACTTGTTTGCAAAATTATGTCTCTTTAATTATGCTTCCATGTTACTATCTGCCATCTTGCTCTTCCAAGTAAATGAAATGGAATTCTCTCTTTGTCCTTAGTTATGTTCCACTCATTTTACTTTCGCATTTATTTTTCTTTCGTATGGCCTCAAATAAAATCATTTGACCCTTTGATATCACCACTTGGAATTTGATGAATGCAATATCTCTCATGAATATGGAGTTTTAGAATCAATATCAAAACGAAAAGTGATAATCCAGGGAGATTTCATGAGTATGAATCTATTTCAAGCTGAACAATAAGGAGAGGAAAACCCAAGCTTCTAACTTGTAGAGGAAATGTAAAACCATTAACATTGATCTAAGGCAGAATAAAGAAGTCAAAGTTGTATTCACTTGAAATTACAGAGCAAAGAAGAGAGATGATTGAGTTTCTAACTTTGAAGATGCTCGTGATGGTCTTATGGATGATATGCCAAAGTGTGATTTCACCACATTAGGGTCACACTGCTCCACCATCCAAATATGTCACTCGTGACAAGAAACAAGAAGTTTAAACCATACATAATAGTCTCAAAATAAAAAGAATGATCAAGTATAAATCAAGGTTAGGATTATCATGGTATCACACTACCCTATATGGTTTCCCAACCGGCCCCAAAGCTCCTAAGAAGAGTGAGTAGGTACCCAAAGTGTAAGCGATTACGGACAGAGATTTGAATGAAGCCCTGTAAAGATGACTTCTACCGAACATTCACATCCTTGGACAACACTGCTGACAATTTAGATTGAATCTTTGAGACCAAGCTACTAATAATACCGACGATATGGCAGATGACCGAGAGAAGACCGCTTTCATCACACCTGGGAACTTTCTGCTACCGAAGTCATGCCCCTTTGGTTTGAAAAATGCGAGCTACCTATCAAAGGAACCATGACCACCCCGCTCCATGATATGATTCTATGGAGACGGTTTATGTTGATGATATCATCAAGTCCAAAAGAGTTGAAGATCATTTGATTGATTTGAGAAAGCTTTTTTTGACCGACATAAGGTAAGTACAATTTAAAGTTGAATCCGCAAAAGCGTGCCTTTGGCTCTACTGGTAAATTGTTAGGATTTATTGTCGCCATGAAAGTGTATAGAAATAGATCCAGTAAAGAGCTAAGGCAACCAGATATGCCAACCCTCAAAACCCGGCGATGTGAAGTGAGCTTTAGAAAGATAAACTTCTCATTGGTAGATCTATAGCAATAACCAATATCTACGTGCAGCCCCGCTCAAGTTGTTAAAGAAAAAAATGCAACCGATGGACTGGAATGAAGACTGCCAACAAGCCTTCGAGCAAGATCAAGAATTATCTGCTTCATCCCCCCGTCCTAGTACCCACACCAACTTTGGGAGGCCTTGATCATATGTATTTATCTCATGGCTCGATGAAGCCGGGAGGCAGGTGTGTTTGGACAACACCATGAACTGGAAAAAGGAAAGAGCCATTTACCACTATGAGTAAGAAGTTCACCATTCTATGAGGCTAACTTACTCTTTTCTCGTGAGTTGTCAGAAAGCTTTAAATGGGTCCAAAAAGTTATGCATTACCCTCAGCCACACCACTTATCCTACTTCCGCTCGACCCTCCTCAAGTATTTGTTGGAGAAGTCCGATGCCAACGACGTGTGATGGCTAAATACGATGATGTTATCTGAGTTTGATATTGTCTCTTTACCACGCCAAAAGTACTATGGGGACAAGCAATAGCCGATCACTGGCAGAACCCAATGGAAGATGACGATCACCGTAGCCCTTGCACACCTATTTTCCTCGATGAAGAGATCTTGTTTGTTCCGGACTGTAAGATATGAAGGGGTGAGCAATATCCAGATGGAGGTTATTTTCTGACGGTGTTTCAATTCCTTTCGTATCGGAGTCGTACTTGTGTCGCCAGAGGGAAAGACATCCCTCACGGGTGCACCAAGCTGCTTTCAATTTCCTCTTGCACAACAACATGGTCGAAAATGAAGTTTGCATGTTTGGATTGGCTGATGGCATTAGATATGGACATCAAAGATTTGATAGTATTCAAGTGATTCAGACTTACTTGCAGTCAAACTCTCCAACAAATGGTGACCCGGGATTCAAAGATCATACCGTCAGATCACCGCAAAGCCTACCTGATTTGATCAAGAGGTTTAGAGAATTGAGCTTAGACACGCCCCTCGTGACTCTCAATGTCTTTGCCATGCCTTGGCTACTTTTGTCTCTCAATGATTCAACATCCGATGAACTAGTGATCGAGCTCTATACAAACCAACCTAAGCAAGAGAAGCCCCGCATTACTGCCCTGGTCACGTGCAGGGAACTTCATGGTCACCCTTGGTACCATGACATCAAAGAATTCCTATCAAAACTGAGTTTATCCTGCCTGGGAGTAGCGCATTCAGCCGCTAAGGGTTTTCACGCCGATATCTTCAAAGTTTTTCTTAAATGGTGAGGTGCTTTACAAGAAAACATCCCAATCTAGGGCTTTGAGATGCTGATGAAGAAGAAGCTGATTACATGATGAAGGGAAGTACATAGCGTGTTTAGGGCCACACATGAATGGACACTTGTTGGCTAAGAAGATCGCCGCGAGAACGGGTTATTTTTGGTTTACTTCGCCCATGGAGCATGACCGTAAATTTTGTTCGAAAGTGTGTCAAATGCCACTGTATTGCATGGACGCGTATACATGCCCTTCCTACAACTAACTGCGTATAGTACCACCGCCTCCTTGGTCATGTTCTGATGTGGAATGGACGTAATTGAGAGCTATTGATCCTCCACTTCGAACGGCACCGCTTTTATTCTAGTAATATTGAATATTTCACTAAATGGGTGGAAGCTACATCTTACAAGCACGCTGACTAAGAAAGTAGTAGTAGATTTCATGAAAACACCGTTGCTTTGAGCCGTAAACTCGATCACGAGATAATGCCAGAACCTCAACAACAACGACATGGTCAACGGCTCAGTGAACAGCTCAAAATCAAACACCAAACTCCCGCCTATTTACGTACTCGATGAATGGAGCTGCGGAGGCTGCAAATAAGAATTTGAAGAAGATCATCCGAAATGACAAACCCACCGCTGATTGGCATGAAAAGTTACCTTGCCTTGATGGCATATATAGACTGCAATTGAACTTCTACCGGGCAACACCTTACTCTCTCATGTATGGATACGGTATTACCTCAAGTTGAAATCCCATCTTGGCGCATTCTAATGGAAGCTCACCAGAGGCTGAACGACCAAGCAACGCCAAGTAACCGCCTTGATCGATGAAAGGTTGAATGCCATCCTGTCACGGGCAATGTTACCAAGCAGAGGATGGCTCGGCTTATAACAAGAAAGTTAGACCGCAGTTCGTGGGGGACAAGGTTTTGAAACGAACCTCCTGGATACAAGAAGAGGCTAAAGTGGAATTATCCAACCGGTGTACCGCTCATTATTCAAAAGCAGCACTGAGGCAGCTGATTCTCATGGAGATGGATGGACAGATTTTTCCTCAACCAATCAATTCAGACATATGTGTGTAAAAGATTTTTCTTATGATTGAGCAAAGTTTTCTTTAGAAATTGCCGCAAAAGGGTGGTCCCATAACCTTCTTCCCTTTCATTTAAACACTTCAAACCCCACTTCTTCCATTTGAGCCTATAAAAGAACGGTTAATCATTTAGCAAAGCTCCTGAGAATCACAAACCCCACACTGGGCAAATTTTTTGTATTTTTGAAAACCTAGTTTAAACCCTCGCTTCTCTACACCACACTCAAACCCCTTGCAAAAGCCTAGTGTTATAGGTCTCCCCACCTTTTGCAAAATTCTCAAGAGAACTTTCTCAATCAAAAGGCAAATGGATGCAAATACATTCCCTCTAAATCTTGTCAAAGGATTGTCTCATCGATGCCACCATTTTAACAAACATGTTTAAATTGACAAAGTTGGGAGTTATCCGTCGCCTATTTTATCTTTACCCATCACCAACTTCAAATCAACTGCGTAACTACTAGGCAAGTTTTGAGAAGCAACAAGGTAAACGAAGGAAAATTCATGGGACAAGGGAAGCTCTAATGGACTACGCTTATCGTGGTTTACCTTATACAAGCACTCCCTTGTCCGCCACAAGAATCCAAGAAGATGATATCCAAAGGGGTCATGCACGCTTTTGTTTTAAAAGTTTTCCGACGCTTTTATTATTGATTTAAAATGTCATGTTTAGTATCATTCTATGGTCATGATGCATTTTAAAATAAAATTGTCTCTTTGCACAAACTTTGCACATATTTTCATCAAAAGGCATTTTCATCAAAGGACAATCCTCTTAGATTACCATGAAGGTATGGGTGATATGGATTCGCAGTATAAGCGGAACGATTAACAGACCGCAGACCGGTCGAACAAAAGGAATTCAGTTGACACCGCCACCGACGCCCAAGAACTCATGTTTACGGCTATTTTGAGATAAAAGGGTAGAACGTAAGGCGCTCATTATTTTTTCACCATTTCTTTCTTTTGCGAGTTAGTGGACAAGTGACCGATCGGTCAAGTCGAAGAGACCGCCTTTCATTTTGAGTCATGTCTAGACTGTATGATTAAATCATTTTGAAGATTGATTAATTGCAAAATTGAGAAGGACAAGTGCCTTTTTGGAAAATTTGGGAAACGGTTTTCATAATGACACTACTGGTGTTATAACTCACGCTCTTTCAAATTCTTTCTTCTCGAAAATGTAATCGACATTCCGTCTGAAAGCAACATCCAAGAAGCCACCGGAGGCGAGAACTGGAGTGGTCGAGCAAACCCACTCGATTTGCGCTTATTCCATTCTTGTTTTATCTCTTTTGTGTTTTATCTTGTGTTCTCGCTTTTTTGACATAGGTTTAATCATAGAAATACTTTGATTCATTTGCTTGCATTTAATGTGTGTGTATATTTGTTTAAATTGGGATCTTATGTGCTTATTTATGTTTGAAAAAAAATAAAAGAAAAAAAAAAATACATTGTCCAAATTGCACATTTGTCCCACAAATTGATTTGTTCTTCAAAATTTGATTCAAAAAAGTGGTGCAAATGTCCAATTTTATTGCAATTGTTTTCATCCTTCTGAAATAAAGTCCGTGGTGATGCTAAAATCCTTCCATCTTACTGAAATAATTGTTATGTGATTAAGACATTGGTATTTTAGAAAGTATGTTTTGTAAAATAGGAAAATTATGCCCCAACTTGTTTTCCCATTAAATGAGATTTCTTTTATTGATTTACAAGAAAATGATTGATATTGTTATAAATGATCCTTTTCAATTGATGAAAAAAAAAAAAAAAAAAAAAGAGAAAGAAAAGAAAGAAAGAAAAAGCAAGAAGCAAAGAAAGTGAGAACCAAAATTCTACCCAATGATTCTAGTACTAAGTAACCGAGGTTTAGCATCTACAAATGTTAACCAGCAGAAAACGGTGTTTGAATTATGAGTATGCAAAGCAGTTTGAAAAAGTAAAATGTTGAGTAACCGGGATCTCCACCTAAAAGTGTTGATTTTCAAGGCCAAAAGACATCTTTACTATTTGAGCAAGAAGGCATATGTCGTAACCGAGTCTTCACCTAAAAGTGTTGATTTTCACCAAAAGACATTATTGTAATTTGAATAAGAGGATGTGTTTCAAGAATCCTTTAGCAGTAAAATCGAGAAAATATGGAAAAGGCAAGCTTGAATTGACTATATGAGTCATTGATTGCAAAATTTGGTGAAAGTGAGAAATCAAGCTTGAATTGTTAAAATTGAGGTATAATTGTCTTTCTTTTACTTGACATTATGAGTACTTGATGTAAATTGAATAATTGCATAACAATGTTTTGCCTAGTTTATGAGGATTTGATTTCCAAGATCACATGGTTTATTTCAATCCCATAACTTGCTTTTGATGAATATTCCTATCACTTGAGAACAAGCAATGCTTCATAAGCATAAGTATCTCATGAATGTATTTTATTGCATGGTTCTGATACATTTTAGTCATTTTAATGGCCAATAGCTGTGATCACAAGAGTTTTTACACTTTATGAAAAAAAAAAAAAGAGAAGGGAAGAAGAACTGAATTCCCATGGACTAATTGGTTAATATTTCATGACTTTTGGTTAACGATCAGCTTGACACTCAAATTTGTTTTGAGAGAAGTGCTCTCCAATTTTGATAATGTATCAAGATTAATTTTGCCTAAGAGATTTGTGATCAAGACGATGGCAACATATGTGATTTGTCCCAACCCCGCAGAGTAAGTGGTTTCTGCTTACACTCTTCAACTTCTCAAAATCCATCAATTCTTGAAAAAAAAGAGAAAAAAGAAAGAAAGAAAAAGAAAAAAGAAAGAAAGAAAAAAAAGAGAAAGAAAGAAAAGAAAAGAAAAAAAGAAAGAAAAGAAAAAGAAAAAAAAAAAAAAAAAAAAGAAAAGAAAAAAAAAGTAGAAAAAAAAAAATCATTGTTCCCATCAATCACTTGTTTTCAAATCAAGAAAATCAAAATCGACTGAATTGCACCATTTCAATGAATGCATCATTACTTGCACTCTACGCTTATCTTGTTTGAACAACTTGTGTTTTATTTTTCAAAGTCCTGAATCCAAAGATTTATGTTTTCATCTAGTCGTTTCAGTTTCGTCCAATCCCATCAATAGTTTTTTTCACCATTCAAAGTGTTTCGGTCCAATCCCAATCAATAGTAGTTTAGTCATTCAGTGCTCGTCCAATCCCACCCATAGGTTTTTTTCACATTCAAAGCTTGGGTCCAATCCCACCAATAGTATATTTTCATTTTCCCATCTAGTCATTCCCAAAGTTGGTCCAATCCCATCAATAGTCTAGATTTGAAAGATTTATTTTCATATTGCTCACCCTCGCACCTTCTATCCCCCCTCTCGCCTCAATTAATTTCTCATGGTCAGTTTCACTCCCTCGCCACCCTTCTATCCCCATTCTTCTCTGAATTGTTGTGTCTGCTCACTCGGCGCTGGTACCAATTTTCTATCTGATTAATTTCGAGATGGTCTGGGGCCTTTATTCTTTCGATTTAAATTCTCTATAGGGAGGTCTTCAGCTGCACGGTGAATTCCTTTCTATCCCCATTCTTCTTGTATTCGAATTATCAGGAGTTCAGCTGGCTCACGGTGATTCCTCTATCCTTTATTCTTCACCTCTGAATTTCTGACAGGAGGTCCCTCATTGGCACTCCTTCATCTCATTCCCGTTCAATTAATTCACATAATATGAAGTCTCAGCCTCACTGGCACCCTTCTATCTCCATTCTTTCACCTGTTCTCACAGCTCTCAAGGCATAGTCTCAGCCTCACAGGGCACCTTGCACCTCTATCTCCCTTGCTTTCAATTTAAATTCTGTGTTAGGAGAGTCTCTGCCTCCCACTGGCACCCTTCTATCTCCCCTTCTCAAATTTTACTTTAATTTTAGTATTCATTTCATCACATTATTTCATTTGCATTGAACTCACGCTTGACCTGATGTCGAGATAATGTAGTAACCTACACGAAGTTCGTCACATTATGCATTGTTTGTTTGAAAATTGGTAATATAACATTCCTTGTTTACAATGGTTCAGATACAACCAACAGAGTATTATGTTCACGCCTTTGTCCTGAGTTTCAAATTCGTACAAAGAGCAAGTCAGACACCAAATTTTGACTATTTCTTTGTTTTCCTATGTTTTTATCTATAATGTTTAGTTATTTATCTTTGAATTTTCTAACATATTTTTCTCATTTTGTAGGTTTTTCAAAAAAAAAAAAAAAAAAAAAAAGTCAAAACAAAAAACCAAGCCAAGTAGTCCACAGAACTAGTCCACGTGAACTGATCGGCTTAAAAAATGACGCCTGGATTTTTCCGTAAGCTTGATCATCCTTTTCCAAATGACATGCTTGAACAATAAGAAACCTATTTAGACATTCCCCAACTCACCCCTAAACCCTAACAACTGATCTAACGTTCAAGATTAGCTCACCCCATCCCAAGAACATCAAAACCCTTAGTTCTAGGTTTGGGTGGCTATAAATAGCCTAGATTAGGGTTTAACAAGAGAGAGGAAACTGAGAGAAAAGAGGCAAAAAAAGGGTCGAAAGAGAGAAAAATCGAGAAAACGGCTGGAAATTAGAGAGAAAAAAGGAAAAGAAAGAAGAAAAGAAAAGTAGGGTTTCACCTCAAGAGCTTATTCCTGGGAATTTCGGCCTCTCCTTCGCTTTTTTTATTCAAGCTTCCATCTGTGTAGCATACTATACCCCATCTACCGCTTTTGATCAGAAAACACCGAGATTTGGGTTTTTGGTGGAACCAAGGTCTTGAGTAGTTTTATTTTGATATTTGATGATGATTATCACACGTTATATGAGCATGTTTGTTTATAAAGCCTTGGTAAGGCTGGTAGATTGGTTTTACGCTAAAATTGACGCTTGATACCGATGATGTCATGGATCCCCAGAAATGAAAAATGTTCTTCACGCCAAGATGTGAAGAAACGCTGATTCCCTTACGCTGATACAGAACGCCTGCCGCTTCCTTGAATGTTTGAAGATATGAAGAACGCTGGACTCTTGCTGACTATCTCGCAGAACGATCCGCTTCCGGGTTGAATATGTGAAGAAGAACTGGTTGTTAATAAGCGAGGCCCCACAGTAATGCAATCCCTCGCTTCTATCCCTCAGCTCTTCCTCCCCTTTTTTTGCCTATTTGATGATGCGATGCTTAAGATTTGGCCTTCTTCGATTTTAGTTTGTTTTGACATGATCTGAATGCTGATGTTTGATGCTTTAAATAGATCCCCTTGCCTCTGAGGATTTTGTTTTGTGATATTGTCTGAAAAACTGGAAGCAATCTTCCTGATATTTTGAAGATGGGAAGAAACGCGGCTGGTTACGCGGCTGAGTCCGCGTTTCCAGTCCGCGTTTCCCATCTGGACTGTGATTTTTGCCTGTAACGCGGACTGTGTTGCGCGGCTCAGGTCGCGTTTCTACTCCGCGTAACCTCTCTGTTTTTGTATTTTGTTGATATTTCCTGCTCTTTTGTTCCAGAATCTTACTCTATTTCCTAGTCTTGTCTATGTTGCTTGCGTAATCTGCTTAGACATCCTTTCTTGAATTTTGATTGATTTTTCCTTTAAATTGGTACCTTGATCCCTTTTGTTGACATTGAGTCTTAGATAATCATTCCCATCACTTAAGGATTCAATTAAGGCCTCACATCAAGGGATGGTAACTTCTTCCCCTATTATGTGCTCATTATGTGTTTTTGCATGATCTTGCTTATTTTAATTAAGTTTTCCTTTGCCTTTATTCATGTCTAGTCTTTATTTATGTCATTTAATTTTTGAGTAAATCATTTGGAGGCCTTGGATGCCAAGTTGTAATAGATAGGTTTAATTTTGGGCAAAAAGTGTATTTAGTCTAGAAAATGTAATAGTTAGGTTATTATTTCGAATTTTTCCTTAGAATGTATTTAGGTTCCCCCCAATGTAATAATTAGTTTTTATATGCTTATTTTGCATGCTTGCATGATTATGTGTTTATTTGCTTCCCTAGGGCATTGCATCTAGATATTATGCCTATGTGCTATGTGTTTATGTGTTTTATATGTTTATTTGCTTTATTATCATGTCTACATAATTATTGTGTAAATGTATTGACGTCACCACACTAGTCCAATGCTAGTTGTGGCCTTCCTCCTTCGATTTCCACTAATCCAATGTTAGTGAGAACCTTGACAAGGGCTAGTCCAATGCTAGACCCTTAAACGCCATTCATGCATTAGATACAAATTTTACACACTTTTCACTTTTAGAGTTTTCTTCCCATTTTGCATGTCACTATTATCCCACAGTGTGAAATATCTCATTTAGTTTTCTTTTATTAGATTAGTGCATTTAAGGCATTACCCTTTGAAATAGGAAAAGAAATAGTATGGCTTCCTAGCCTTAGCACGCTTTTATTTCCTTCTATGAAAAGGAAGAATTAAAGTCACAATTTAGTCCCCAGACCCATTATGTTGCATTTTCCTCTAGGACATACATGTGCATTATTTTAAACGCTATCAAATTCATTCTTTAAAAATCAACTCTCTTCTTCATGTTTTAGCAATTCAAAGTCAAAAATCATTTCTTAAAATTGCATCTTTTGGAAATTCAAATTCTCTTTGCACTTTAAATTGACCTTTCAAAACCCAACTTCTTTCCTCTTAATACTTTATAAAATTGCATTTTGAAAACCCTACTTTGTTTGAGTCTCATCATTTGCATTCTTAGTGACCTCCTCGAGGGATCAAAATTGATGACACAACTAATGTGATCAATTCCAATCACACCTCAAGGAGACATTTTGCCCCTCTCGATCCAACATTAGGTCTAGGGTTTGCATCCATATAGACAACATCCAAATGTGATAAATTTTAAAGTTAGAAATTAGGAAATTTTCAACTAAATCTTGCAACTAGCTTTGGCCTAGGTTAGAAGGGTGCCTTAGACGGTAACATCGAATCTTTGCCTTCCCTTCTTTCAACCGGACCCAACCTTTTCTCTAGTTTTCAAAGACACTGAGTCGCCTAAAAAGGGTTTTCTTTGTTTATTTTCATTAATTAAATCTTTTTGGGTGACTTGGTACACCTAAACTCCATACCAAGTGGCGACTCCAAACTTTTTCTAAAAACCCTTTTCTAGACTTTTGTTTTTGGGTCCAAACCGTCGCATTTTATAGTCCCATGATCCCTTTCCCTTTTTCTACCTCAATCTTTCCCTTTTCTACACCAACAACATTTTTGTTGAAAAAATGGGGCGCGACAGTATACTCGAGTATTACTACTAGGAGTTATAAGGAGGAGTAGGGGTTGAGTATTGAACAAGACGATCGCAACTGCCCGTGGAACCTATCCTTTCACTGGGTATTTTCCCAGTTTATGTGTTTATACATTTTATGCTTCTAAATTGAATTATATTAACCTACTGAGTGCTTAACTGATATATTTTTTTGCTCCACTGTTACTATGTGATTTGTATGATATTAGGATCACTCACTGGGCTTTTAGCTCATCCCTTTCAACTTTGTTTTTCCTTAGCAGGGTTTGAGATCGAGAGCTTCCAAGGGTTACACTAGGTCGATTGGTTTGGAGACCTAATCTTGTATTTTGATGCAGCCCTTGTATTTTGAATTGTACTAATGGAATTTTGGATGGATAAACTTTTGTATCTGTAATTATAGTTGGGACGTTTGTGGTTCGTTAAGGAAACTTGGGGTTTAAATGTTGATTGATTTGAGGGACATCGATGTATTTTGTTATTTGCATTTGAACTAAGGATCTGTAGTGAGTCCCATGAGAGTTGGGCAAGGCGGCTGCTGATACTTAGGGTCTTCCCTAGGGAGAGGTGGGGCTCACAGCTTGGTAATGAGCTCTAGGTTTCTCGATCTCCAGAAAACCTCCAGGCTTCACGTTAGGGGTGCCGGACTGTGGGATTAGGTTAACTATTAAATGAAATGATTTACGGTAATAGTTTACCTAGAACACTAATTCTAGTCGTGATTGTAGGAATGGAAGGAAATGGAGCTCGAGGACTGCCTCGGAGTTGACTTCGTCCCGTTATGTTTCGATAGGACTGGCGCACCCATTTCCAAATGTTTGTTCAGGGCGTAGGGTGGATAGGGGAGGTGTGATTATTGGCAGACATATTCATATCCCAATCAAGTGGTGCTAACTATAGTAGATGAGAGAGAGGTTAGTCAATGCAAATGCTAGAGCAAATGGCGAATTCAAGAGTTAGAGACTAGGTGCTCAAGGAGCAACAACGAATCGAAACCCACGTGAACAATTACAAGAGGCCAATAATCGTTTGGCTCGGATGGCACAACAACTAAGGAGAGAGGTGGAAGATCGTGGCCTCCAAGGATCCTAGCGTAGGAAATGAAGTCGAACGTGTTAGAGAACGAGAATCTCTTGGGTCTAATTAATCCAAGATTGGTTTTGACCTTTGTAAGAGAATGATAGGATGGGGATGTAGAATGTCTGACTTTGGAGGCCAGTGTATTTTGTTGATGACTTGTTTACTTTTGTCTACTACTTTTGACTTGGTATGTACTCAACTTGACTGTGACTTGTGTTTTAGTTTAACGAGTTCTAGTTTGTACTAACGTGGAGACATGACGAGTGTGTGGAATTGTATTGTGAAATGTGCTATGTGAAAATGTGTTTGCTCCACTTGCTTTAAGAGTTGTTACTTGTGTGTGTGTGGAGTTAATTATGGTTTAGTATGGTTGATATACATATGCATATAGATTAGCCGGGAACATGGAAACGAGAGGGCAAACGCAGGCCGTAATGGGCGTGGACGTGGCCTTAGACAACCCCAAGATTTAGGGATGATCACGAATCGGGAAATAATCGCGGAAGCAAGGGATGCTAATGGTCAGGTAGCTACCATCCAACGTATGACTGATTTGTTAGCACAAATGGCTGGTCAAAACCAAATCAACAAGGAAATCCGTGAATCAAGTAGAAGGAGAAGACAAGGCACTAGAGAGATTTCAAAATTTTCCCCTAAGTTTGCTGGAGGTCGACCCGATATAGCGAGAATTGGTTGGAAAATATAAGGAACATATTTGATGCTTTGAATTATTCAAGAAAGACAAGTAACTTTTGCGTGTTCCAATTTGAAGGAGCTAGAGCATGGTGGAATGTTATCAAAATAAGTGGAAAGGGAACAAACTCAGAACTGGATGAATTTTGTACAAGAATTTAATGAAAGTTCCTTCCACCATTGGTCCAAGAAAGAGAGATGATTTTATAAAACTGCCAAGGAACCCTAAGTGGTGAATATGAAACTCACCCACCTAAGTTGTCTAGATTTGCCCAACTGGTAATTCTGAGCAAAAGAGAATAAGGCGGTTTATTTGGGACTTAACTTAGAAATTCAAGATGCTCTTGCAGCTCCAAATTGAGACATTTACCGATGCCCTGAGAAAGCCCAAGAGTGGAGATAACAAATCTCAAATGAAAGCCTTTCAAGCACGATCTAGAGAGATGCACCTAGTGGTAGTTCCCTTGAGGGTTCCTAGAGAGACCTGCATCAAAAAGTCGGAAGGAACTGGTGGAATAAGACTACCTTCTTATTCTTCTCATGAGATAGAGCAACTAAGGGCTACATCACAAGGAACTCAAACAAGAAGGGTTCAATCAAAGGAAACACCGTTGGGAAGTCAAGTTACCACGTTCCAACCAACTTGTGGATACCGTGGGAAAACAATCACCTGAGGGACAAGCTGTTGGGTGAAAGGACGAAACAGCTGTTTAAGGCTGAGTGCCGACCATCAAGTTAGTCACCGCCCAAGGAAGCAACCTCATCAAGGAAATGTAACTACTTCTCAACAAGTTCAAGGAGGAAACCATCACAGCACCTGCTAGAACCTATAACCTTCTTTTGGCCAGATTTCAAGATCAACTGAGGTAGTTGAAGGTATGAATTCGAGGAATGAAATTCTTTTAAGCCGAGGGAGATGTGAGGCCATTTTTTCCAATTCTGAAAATATTAAATAATGTTAATTATAGTTATTTTGGTTGCCAAGGTGTTTATATGGTTTGTTTTGCTTTTAAAAGTGTTTGGTTTGACTCGCTTGTTTTACAAAGTTTGAAAACCCTAATTTGATTAAAACCCTAGTTTTTTCTCAAAACCCTAAATTGATAAAACCCTATGTATATGCAAAACCCTAGTTTGATTTGTAAACCCTAGTTTTGAAAATACATGTAAGTTTTAAATGACAAGTTTGTTATTTCTGATTTTCGTGGTAATGCATGATTAAGAAGAGGATTACGCATTCCTAGGTGATTAGGGGCCTTAGTAGGTGTAATTAAGCTTTGATACACTAAGTTGGAGTGAGCACCTATGGAGTAATTTGATAGACAAGGAAATTTCTTGGGCAAGGATGGAAATTTGCCTACGTTAGTAGGTTAAATTGAGCATGACAAAATTGACCTAATTTTGACTAAAGCCTAAAATATCTTTGGAGTGCTATCTTGTGGCTATTTCTAGAAGAGGCCAATCGGCCAAGCAAGAAAGAAAGGAAGAAAGGAAAACCGTGAGAAGGGAGGAAGAAAAGAAGAGAGAAAAGAGGGAAAAAAGAGAAAAACTTTGGGAAATTTGTGTTAATTCCAATTATCCAATCTTCTTGGGAAGTTGGGGGCACTGATTGGGAAGCTCAACCTTGACTTCAAGAGGTATTCTACACTTTGTATAATGGATATTTGGGTGAAATTGCTGAAATTTATTTAGTTGATTAAGATTGGTGAAGATGATGAATTTTGCTTATGTTATAGCTTCTTGATGATCAAAGCTAGTTGAGAAGATGATTCCATGGCTGAGTTTTCTTGTTTTGCTTGTCTTGAATCTTGGCCAAGAACTAGGGTTAGGGTTTTAGCTTGAAGTTTCATGTTGTAGCTTATGTTTGTGTCAGTGATGAAGTGTTGTTGGTTGAATTGTTAGGTGGGTCTTGAATTCCACCAGCACCAAATTGAAAGTTGTGGTTGTTGTTATGTTTTCTTGGTTCTTGTTATGATCTTGGTAATGAATTCATAGGGTGAAGGGTTGTGAAATTGTTAGTAAAGTGGTTATTGTTAGAAGGGTGGTTAATATTCATTGCTAGAACACCATGCACATTATAACCTTCAAAGTGGCAAAAGTTAGAACGGGTTATGTAATTGGAGCAAGAATGTAAAGTGTGTACCCGGGATCTTTTAGGATGTGTAGAAGCCGCAAATGTGTTTGTGGTTGCATCAAGGCGGGTTTGCATGTGTGTGATTTAGTTGATCAGAATGTGGCGGCAAAACTGAAAACGGGAATGACAAACCAGCAACTTCAGCTTTGTTTTTCGTGTTGATCTTTTCTGATTCAGCTTTTGGCCAAAACACGGAACTTCTAGCCCTTCATTCTAGCTTTCCAACGATCTGGAATTTCTGATTCTGGATTTGTGAGCCAAGTTATGATCGTTTGAATGTAGCCTGTGGCAATTCCTGACGGGAAAATTTCTGAAACTGTTTCGACATTTTTTCACCTAGAAAGAGAAAAAAAATATGGGCAGAATTTGTCTTCACGAAAGTTGTATCTTGTTCTCTTAGCTTCGAAACGGCAGCTCGTGCATTCTAATCCGATACTTGTAGCCTGAGTTATGAGTATTAGCGTACAGGGTGTCAAAAACTGTCTTCCAGACCTTTTGTGTGTGTTTTCAGTTTCGCTCCATTCATTCTGCTTCCGCCTAACGCCATGCAGTGTGCTCCTTTTAACTATATGAAGTTTTATATGCGGTTTTGAGTTTAATTCATTGAGTATTTGCATGTCACGCCATTTCACCTTTTGAAAATGGATTTGCCAAACCTTTTAGTTTGGAATCGAAAAGTAATTTGCTTGCACCTCACATCTCGGGAGATTCTCGTGGACGCTAGAGATCGTGTTTAACCGCCACATTGTCTTGTTTACAGCTCAACCGCTTGGTGAGTGTTCCTCATGTTTGTGAATAAATTGCTCGTTGGACGGTTTAAATGCTTTTAATAATTACGCGAAGGCTGTGTACTTATCCACTCGCCTACTTTTTTATTCTACGTTCAACCGCAGGCTTTTCCATTGTTTGTATATTATTTGTGCATGACCAGTAGGCCATGTGTACCAACACATAGGCTGAACAAGGCCTTTCCCCTTATCGACCTATTCGAGCTAAGGACTTTTTTGTGGGTTGATAACCTAGGAACGCACCGCCGTATACTGAGTATTACCACTAGGGAGTTATAAGGAGGTAGGGGTTGAGTATTGAACAAGACGGACTTCGTTGGAACTCGTATCCTTTCAATCGGTATTTTCCCAGTTTATGTGTTTATACATTTTATGCTTCTAAATTGAATTATATTAACCCACCGAAGTGCTTAACCGAGTATATTTTTTGCTCCATCATATCTTGTGTGATTTGTATGATATTAGGATCACTCGCGGGCTTTAGCTCATCCCTTTCAACTTTGTTTTCCTTAGCGGTTTGAGATTGAGAGCTTCCAGTTACACTAGGTCGATTGGTTTGGAGACCCAATCTTGTATTTTGATGCAGCCTTGTATTTTGAATTGTACTAATGGAATTTTGGATGGATAAACTTTTGTATCGTAATTATAGTTCTGGACGCCAGGGTTCGTAAGGAAACTTTTGGGATTTAAATGTTCATGTTGATTTGAGGACATCGATGTATTTTGTTATTTGCATTTGAACTAAGGATGCAGGTGAGTCCCGGAGAGTTGGGTAGGCGCTCATACAGGTTCGCCCTAGGGAGAGGTGGGGCTGTCACAGATTGGATCATTGAAAAATCCACATCTCAAAAATAAAATCATCTCCTTACCTTTCCTTATATTGTTTACCCCCAAATGGTGTACCAGCTTTTTTGCAAATGTTAGACAAGGAAGAACACCTTCTGAAGTGATTTCTTGGTTAATGGTGTTGATATCACTCTTGATCCAAATATAGTGAATCAGATTTTTAACACTACTATTGAGGCAGATTGCTCTAGTAAAATAGCAAAGTTCTTCTCCTATAAAGAGTTGCCAACCTCTTATAATCATTTTGGTGGTGCAAAACTCTTATCCTATTTTCAAACGAATTTTCAATCCCCATCTGAAGCTGATTTGAATGAATTAACTCCTCTACAATAAATTCTTTGGATAATGATTGGAAATCTTCTAGTTCCTATTTCTGGTCATCGTACCACTGCAAACAAAATGGAACTTTATCTATTTTAGTGCTTTATGGAAAATATCAGAGTTGATTTTGGCTTTGTGATGTGTCATTTCATGAATAAAGTTAAAACTGACAATCGTAGGAAAATTCCTTATGAAAAATTCTTAACATCAATTTTCAATCATTTTAACATTCCCCTAATTGGTGTACCAGCCCCTGAAAATCCTAACTGCTTTTTCACCAAAGCCTATTTTGAAAAGAAAAACATTCATTTTGTTGGTAGTGAATGGGTAAACAAAGAAACTATCTCAGAAACTCGTACAAAACAAGCCCATGACCCAACCTCCACTCCTCATTTTAAACGTCCTAGAATTGATTCTTCCACTCCACTTTGCTTCCAACCTACAACTTCCTCTGACCCATTTCTTAGTCTTCTCCTTGAACTCAAACAATGAAATATTTTTCTAGAACAAGGCCTTCAATTGTTGATGACTCCGGAGCAACAAGATACCTTTCTAAAATTGAAAGAGACACTTTTGCCTTCTCAAGCACAAGAGAGCCAAGTGCAACAACAATCTCAAACACAAGAATCACATCATCAAGAGTATACTCAAGAAGCTGACCCTTCCAAAGTCAACACTCCTCCTCGACAACAAGACACTGATTCGGATGAAAGCACAAACAAGGAATTTAGACTTGTCCAAAGGCGTCGAGACTCATCTCGTATAGAATTTTAGTTTCACCTAGGCATCCATTAGGACTCTACACTTATCTCCTAGGCATTTTTAGCTTTACCGCAGGCCAACATCACTTTTGTATGATTTTTACATCTCGTTGTGTATGACTTGTTTATTGGTTTCTTTTACAGGTCTTGATGGTCTCGGTTGTCTTGTTAGCCCAAAAAGCTTATTGGCCTTGGTTGTTTTATTGGTCTTGGCCTTGTTAACCTTGTTGATTGGCGTTATGTTATGTTTATTGAATCTATTTCATGTTTATTGGATGACAAAATCTTGTGTTGAATATTGAATGTTGGAAACTAGATAAGCAATCTTGTGCTATTTCTTCATTTTTTTGATTGATGACAAAAGGGGAGAAGTAAGTAAAAATAAAAATAATGAATATGCTAAAAGTGAGAGGGAGCAGCATTTGTACATGTTGAAAGAGTGAGGGCGACCGTTTGAGTAAAGTCACGCTTTATGCTTTTATTCCTATCAAAATCATCACTTGATTTGTCATCATCAAAAAGGAGGAGATTGTTGGTTTTTTTATTCTCTTTTTTGATATTAACAAACCAAAATGATGATTTTCACTAATGCTCTTTTGAGTATAATTTCATAAAGACAGGTTTTCAATCAATGAAATCAAGATTGGAGGTTGGCCAACTTGAATATCAATAGTAATTTGTTTCGGACGCATCTTTCGGATGAAGAACAAAGGATCGGATGTCCTACAGATTAAGAATGAAATTTAAATGGCTACTGGTTTTATCGAACGATCGCTTCGGACGTCCGATAGTTGATGACAACACTTTCGGATGATTCTATCAGACGAAGAACAGAGGTTTGGATGTCCGATAGGTTAAGAATGAAATTTAAATGCTATTGGTTCTGTCGGACGATTGGTTTGGACATCCGACAGTTGACGACACAAATTCTTACCAAAGTTTTGGACAATGGCTTAAGACGCAGAGCAAACCTTTGGACGTCCGAAACCCTTAATGACTAGTTTTTTCAGCATTTATTATAAGACCATTGGAGGAGTTTTGATGGATATCTTTGGCCACTATAAATACCATAAAGGCTGATAGAGTTAAGAACTTTTGACAACCACTTCTTACAAGCCTTCCAGAGCAAATTGTGCAAGAATTTGTGTCTTTCTTTGTACTTGAAGTGAAAGTGTGTAAGTGATCATTTAGGGTTTTTCAATTGTGAGTGAAGTCTCAAGTGGGTAGCATAGTGAGGGTTTACAAAGTTGTAGTAAAACCATTTGGCTTGACCAAGGAGATATTGGGACAAGCATGAGGTGAACCTTCCTTGTACAACTTGGTATTTTTTCATCAAATTGAAGAAGTTTTATATTGAAGTATTGGATTTCAAATTGAAAACAACATGGTAGTCCATTTGATTCAAACCTTCTTACTTATTCTTTTATTTGTGCTTTTATTGTGATCTTCTACTTGTTTCAATTGTCAATTAATCACTCAAGCAATCAATCATCTCGAAAATTTGACAAATTTAAATTGTACTACTTTTGCTAAATTAAGTCTAAAATTTCAATCAACCTAATTCATCCCTCCTCTTAGGTTGCATTTTGACCAATAGCCTTTTACTAAGTATTTAGAGGAATGCGGTATCGTCCCACAGTATGACCAATAGAACTCTTAAGGATATGGTGAGTAGTATGATTAGTCATTCTACCTTACCAGAATCACTCTGGGGTGAATTACTCAAGATTGTAGCGTACATCCTTAGCAGAGTTCCAGTTAAGGCAACTACCAAAACCCTTTTTGAATTTTGGACTGGTAAAAAATCTAGTTTGAAACATTTACGTGTTTGCGGTTATCCAACTGAGGCAAGGCCTTATAGGCCAAATGAAAAGAAACTGGACTCAAGAACGGTTAGTTGTTATTTTATTGGATAATCTAAAAGATCCAGTTACAAATTTTATGATCCCACAGCTAAATCAATTTTTGAGAGGAAATGCTTGATTCATTGAGGATGTCGAGTTTAGGGGAGAAGATACAGTTAGAGACATTATTTTTGAAGATTAATATATTAATATTCTCACAAGTGTTATTAGCATTGTTCAGGATTCTATTCCTAACCTTGTTAATGACATAGCAGGTCAAGACAATGTTGGAGAATCTCCTACTCCAAAGGAACAAACTCTACCATTTCGAGAATCAATGCCGTTAAGGAGATCCACAAGAGAAAGGAGAAGTGTAGTGCCAGGTAATTACATTGTTTTTCTCCAAGAACATGAGGATGACATTGGAGTGATGGAAGATGATCCAATCAACTTCCATCAAGTCATGGGAAGTTCAAATTCTCAAAAGTGGATTGATGCCATGAATGAAGAGACGAAATCTATGAAAGATAATGACATCTGGGATCTTGTCCCATTGCCAGAAGAAGCGAAACCCATTGGTTGTAAATGGATATTTAAAACCAAGAGGAATTTGAAAGGCAATGTTGAAAGGTACAAAACTCGTCTTGTCGCTACAAGTTTCACACAAAAGGAAGGCATTAGCTATAAAGTGACATTCTCTCCGATTTCTTCGAAAGACTCTTTAGAACTATAATGGCACTAGTGGTGCATTTCAATCTTGAGTTATACTAGATGAATGAGAAGATGGTGTATTTCAATGGTAATATTGATGAGACGATTTATATGATGCAACCAGAATACTTTGTATTGAGAGATCCAAAGAATATGGTTTGCAAACTTAAAAAATACATCTATGGGCTCAAGCAAGTATCTTGATAATGGTATTTCAAATTTCATCAAACAATCATCTCGTTTGGTTTTGAGATAAATCTGGTTGATGACTACATATACCAGAAGTTCTGTGAAAACAAGTATATTTTTCTGGTATTATATGTTGATAATATTTTACTTGCCAGCAACGATATAGATTTGTTGCATGAAACCAAGAGATTTCTAACTAAGAATTTTGAGATAAAAAATCTTGGTGATGTATCTTTTGTTCTAGGCATACATATACACAGAGATCACTCTTGGGGTATTCTTGAACTATTACGAAAGACCTATATCGAAAAGATTCTCAAATAATATGGCATGCAAAATTGTAAATTAGGTGATACCCCTGTGGCTAAAGGAGACAAGTTTAGTCTCGATCGGTGTCCTAAAAATGCTCTTGAGGAAAAGGAGATGCAGAAGACTCCTTACACTTCAATAGTAGGGAGTCTAATATATCTTCAGGTGTGTACGCATCTGGATATTACGTACATTATCGGGATGCTAGGTCGGTATTTAAGCAATTCAGGATTGGATCATTAGACTGTAACCAAACGGGTCTTGCGGTACCTACAAAGAACAAAAGACTACATGCTCAAGTATCAAAAATCAGATAAACTCGAGATCATTGGGTATATTGATTTCGATTATACTGAATGCCAAAATAGCATGAAATCAACAACGGGCTATAGCTATTTATTGGTTGAGGATGCCATATCTTAGAAGAGTGCTAAACAGTCTCTTATAACATCTTCCACTATGGTTGTAGAGTTCGTAACTTGTTATGAGGCGTTTAGTCATGGAATTTGGTTGTGAAATTTTGTCACAAGATTACATATAGTGGATAGTATTGATAGACCACTCAAATTATATTGTGACAATAAGTCAGCAGTTCAATATTTCAATAACAACAGGAGTTCGACAAAGTCAGAACATATAGATATCAAGTTCCTGACTGTTAAAGAAAGAGTTCAGAATGGACAGTTGTCTATAGAGCATATTGGAACAAACTCCATGATTGCAGATCTACTTACTAAGGGTTTGCCATCCAAAATGTTTCATGAGCACAGCGCTCATATGGGTCTCATAGCATTAGATGATGTTTAGTTTTAGTGAGAGTTTGCTATTTTACATGCTCTTAAGACATTGATATTTTTCAGTTATTTATCTTTAAGAATCTTTTTGTATAAATTAATTTTTGATTTATTTCCACTCTGATTTTGGTATGGTTTGATCTTACAAAAATTTAAGATGGATCAGTTGGAAATAGGCATGTTAAGATCACATTGCATGAAATTTTCACGCTACACATCCACATCATAATTCATGTCATTCAATTATATTAACATACATGACTATTGATGGGTCGAGTTATGAAATTGCAACAAAGGCCACTTTGATCCTATGTTGGTGTAATTGATGGACAGAATTGGTTGGAGATACATTTTGGTTATGATAGCAAAGTTTGAACTCGTATAGTGATTTTGCAAAACATAATTATAAAGTTCCACATATAGTCCAAATGGGAGATTGTTGGATCTTTAATCCAACGTTGGACTTAAATGTGAATAATTATGTGTTGTAGACTATTAAATAAATTTAAACCCGATTAAAGTGATCTATTATAGTTTGGGTTTTAATGTATTTAATAGGATGTGGGCCTTTAATGTGTAGATACTTTATGGTAGTTTTTATTTTAATGATGGGTTGAAATAGGAATACCAAAAGACAATAGGAAAGTTGTCTATAAATAAGATTATGGTCCCCGGGTTACGAGTATCCTATTTTGTCGTATTTTTCAGTACTACAAAAATAACTCTCTTGATATTCCATCGTCAAGAGAGATACCATAGAGCGTTTAGAGGGTTTTCTCAAAGGATTGATGGATACGCGTAGACCTAGAAGGCCAATCTCAAATTAACACTAAAGAAGATTCAAGCGGTGGTTATCGAATATGGATCCAGGTATGCATTTATCTTTTCAGTTGTATTCATAAATCTGATATTGGGATCCTGAATGTTCTAACATCTTTGTCTGAGGAGCAGCAAGAAATATAACGTGAGAAACATTGAGAAGACATTACCTTTTTAAATGGAACAAGCATTGCAGTGATGAGCTGTAAGATAGATGAGTAGAGCATTACTTCTCGCTGACCTTTATCAGTAGGGGATGGTGGTGAGATAGATGACCAATCTATGTGTGTGCGTGCGCGTGTGTATATATAGTTGTAAACCACTAATTTGAGGAAAATTTTTATATATTGTTTTAATTATATATTACTAATATGTATTTATGACATATTTGCAATATCATCCAGTTTGACTCTTGTCTAACTGGTCGAACCCAATGATCCCTTTCCTGAACTCCACTGAGTCGCTATTCGATTCGAGTTTCAAAACATTAGATCTAAAGGATCTATTGAAGGTAGTAAAGTTGATGTTCACCGAAACATGGTTTTGTGACCTTATTTTATTTCTTTTAGACATTTCCATTTTTTTGAAAACAAAATGTAGTTACAGTTGTCTTTTAAGAAAATGTGTGATAAAAGTAACAGAAGTATTGGCTTCAATCAATTTGAAACCTAATGTTTTACCAGAAGGTCTAGATTGCCAATAATGTGGCACGAAAAAAATTTTACTTTGAAACTTCTAACTTCTGCTATCTGAATAGAGTGGTCATATTTCAAGAGAATAAGCTTTCTAATATATTGGTAAAACCATTTATGGTGGATAGTCAAGAAGGTTGCATTTCACAACCTATGTAAGAACATAAAAGAGTATGTTTTCTTTCGTGTCTTTTAGGATGCATTATGATAAATTTTTATAAAAATGATATATATACATACATGCATATACACACACACACACACACATGCAGAGACAGATATATATATATATATATATATATATATATATACAAACCAATTGATCCCACATGGTGGCAAAAATATTTTTACAATGATATTGAGTTTGAACTCAAACATCAAATGGCTTTTTCTATTAAACTCACTGAAAATGTTGACACTGTTTATGTTATGCTGTCTTTTAAAAAACAATTTTTGAAAGAAAAAATGCTACAATAATACACTAAGCAGAAATAATTTCAAAAACTCCAAATTCAAACAAATATTTCAAAAACAACTCACAAATATACAAAAAAGTTTACCTCATTTTCTTCTTTTACCATACACCATCACTCACTACCCACCTCCCCCATCCCATCCTTCTCCTCACTCCGCCTCCTCTCTCTCCTTCCCCTTCCAACCCAACTGACCCAAGTCCCCAAATTGAAGCCCCTAAGAAAAGCTACTAAAGTAACAGCAGAAGATCAAGAAGAAGAAAGCCCTACAACTATTTCAAGAAAAAGTAGCTAGCCCTAGGTGCCTCCATGGCACGATGTTCCTGCTTGGAAACTTTTAGCTACACTAGCAGCTCGAAACTTGTGTATTTAAACCCTAGTGTGATATGGAGTATGGACTACTACTGCAGCTAGGAGGAGAAATGGAATATGTATGTGCGACATTCCAAATTAACATTCTTCAATTATTTTAGTGCATGGTTATTTATATACATATATTAGGAACCCTAGGCCCTAGCTAGCTTGTCATTTCCTATTTCCAAAATGCAAAATGAGTGTGTATTAATATATATAATCTTAACAACCCCATCATCAAGATCATGATCATAATAAACTTAACTTTTGCTGGCAAGTAAGCTTCCATGAAGTATGTGCTAATTACAAAGCGAAGCCAGTTATATTGTAATCATTTTCTTGAACTTTTCTTTTTGCATGACCAAACTCATCATAGATTTCACATTTTTGTAGCTCATGCTCAGCTTACAAAAGAAGTTGGGTATTGGGCCAATTTGAGCAAGCCCAAATTCATGATATGTATTTTTGATAATCACAAAATCGAGTTAAACCAAATAGCCAACAAATCCATAAACATTCTAATATATCTAAAAGAAGTTTGAATTTCATGACAAAAAATAATATACTATACCATAACATCCATAATTCTATCATACTAAAGATTGAAAAAGAACAATTTATCATAAAATTAGCCATTTAAATTTCAAATATTTGACTGGATTTAGATAAACAAATCTTATTAATTCTTACATATGAGCCCTAATATATATATTATTTGGGCCAACAATCAAGTGGGGCGAGCTCCGTACAACCCAAGTTCAGCTCAAGTTTAAACTGAGTAAAATATTTTGGCCCATATTCAACTCAATTCAAATCGTATAGGCCTCAACCTATTACATTTAGGGCAAATTGATTTTAGTTTGAGCTAGCCCAACCCAATCGACAGGTTTATTTTCAAGTTATCAACTTGATCTAAAACTAAAATCTTTAAACTTGCAGTGCAAAAATCTTAAATTTCCCACCAAAATCAAACTTACGAGAAAATTTCTAGAGCAAATATACGATTGCTAGTAAATATAACTAAAAATATCAATATGAGCATAAAATTGGTCAAAGGTTTAATTCTTGCACTCTTATTTTGCTAATAGTTCTTGACATATTTAGTGCATATCTAGATCCAAAAGGGCATGATTTTTTATTACCAGCATCATGATGTGGTATGGTGGTACTTGAGAATGGATGCCTACATTTATCACAGAAATATTCTTGTGTTCATGAAGTGAAGTGAGGCCCGTACAGATCCTCATTTCAATGGTTACTTATAGCTATGTAGTGTATCTTTATAAGAAAATAAAAGACAAAACATCTGTTAAAAACTTTTCTCAAAAGAAACAACTGTTATGAAATAATCAAATATTATGGATGTTTATCACTTTTATCTTATACTCCAAATAAGAATAGAACTATTATGTTCTACGAGGAGATAAAGTTATCATGACCTTTGAGAAGTACAACTTTAGAGAAACATGACTTTTGAGGAGCACGACTTTCAAGAAAATGTTATCCCTATCTTATCACTTCATAATCTATAAGAAAATGTCATCTCTATCTTGATAAGACTTACAGTTAACAGATGTACTTTGAACTCTTTATGTGTTCCCCTATAAATAAGGACTACCCCTTCTTGTATCGATGATGAAAATAGAATTGAAGTTCATTTGAATAAATAAGAGAATAGTTTCCTTTCTACTTTTTTCTTTCCTGAATTCATTCGTTTTCTCTACTTTATTAGTATAGCGTCCACTATACAAATAATAGAAATCTTACAACACAAATCTACCACCATATTTGTATTTGTTTTGTAACATGTTATTAGCACGGGCCTCTATCATTGAGCAAAAATGAATCACGAATCTCTACCATTGAGTAAAAATAAATGGCTACTACTATTGTGCAACTGTGATACACGAGATTCTACTTCTAGAGACAAGAAAATAAAAGCACGAGACTCTACCAAATCTTTGCAAGTGTTCGTTCAACCGTTAGATAGTTGCTTGAACAACTTTTAGTGAACTTTTGAGATAACATTTCTCACTTTTAATTTATTTCACTTTTCTTATAACTAACCTTTGAGTACAAGTGTTTGCCATAGAGCAATCATTTAACACGAATATATACTTTTGGGTCAATTTTTAAGGTAACATTTATTCTATTCAATTCTATTTATTTATCTTTATTATCAAAGAATTATTTATTATGAATATTAGATGCTGAAATAAATCTTGATTTTTGAAGGCACCATTAATGAAAATAATGATGCATAAGGATCTGCTTGTCCTTTAAAAGAAAAAGATTTGACCATCTGGAGATGGTCGTTCCTCTAAAATCCCGATGTGATAAAATTATCTAAGGGTACAAATTTTTGAATCAATTAATGAATATATTGTGAAGGTTCGAAAATTGTAATTTTATCAAAAAATAAATAATAATGATAATAATAATTATATTATGTATTTTCACTAAAATATTAGTGAATTTATGCATCGAATTATCATTTTCTAATTTAGAAAATTTTTCGTGAATAAAATTGTTGGCATTTGTTTCGGTCAGTTTAAGTGTTAATTTTCGAGTCGTGATGTGAATAGTAGCTCTAAGATGAAATCGAACATATGTAAAGGCATTACAGAGATGTATTTATGATAGGACAGTGTCAGAAGGAGAAAATCCAGTAAAAGTTAGAGCGTCGCGTGTTGACACGACATAAAGTCGAGTTGACCACCTTTTTCCCTAAAATAAGGAGAGCCAAGCTTTTTGTCTCCTTAAAGTCTTCATCCTTGCTCCTTGTCTTCTTCATTTCAGCTAGCCAAGGAAGCCAAAGAGAGAGAAAGAGCCGTGAGAGAGAGAGAGAAATAGCTTTCTTGCTTCTTCTTCTTCTTCTTCTTCACCTTGAATTCTTCATTAGAGAGAGCTTCATCTTGCTCTTTCTTCTTCGAGTTTCGGCCGAGAGGGAGAGATTAGAGAGAGGGAGAACCGAGAGCTAGAGGAAGCGAGAGAGAGAGAGAGAGAAAGTCCATCTTCATCTTGTTCTTCTTCTTGATCCTTTCACTCAAGAGGAAATCAAGCCATCAACAACTTTTCTTCATCTTCTTGTCCATCCAACGAAGCAAGTGAGAGAGAAGGTGGCGCAACCATCTTGATCATGTAGTTTTGGGAAGAAATCACCAAGAAAACTTAAAGATCTTTGGCCTTTCTTGAAGGATTTGCAAGGAAGGAAGTTTGGAAGAAAGTTGTGGCGAAACTTTGCTAGATCTTGCTATTTCTTGAGGTAACCTTCAATCACAGCCTTAGTTTTGAATTTTAGCCATGAAATCTGATATATCTTCATGATCTAAGTTAGTTTTATGGAAGATCTAGTAGATTACTTGAAGGTTAGAGTACTAGTGTAACTCTTGAATTGTTGATTGATTTTGCTGGAAATTCACAGTTTTACACCAAATTGATCTGCACATTTTGTCCATGATAAAACCCAATCTAGCTCTTTCTCAAAGCATGAAAGTTTTAGGAAATTGAGTTGGCTTTCCACCCATAAAATTTCAGCTCAATTAGAGCACTGTAACATGTGAAATAATCAAAATGCCCCTAACTGCCCAAATGTCCAGTTTTACTCGATAGATTTCTGTTGCTTTTGTGATTTCACTTTTTGACCATGAAAATGCAAGATTTGACATTTGATGTCTTCATGAAAAATGTATCCCTGTGTCTTAGTTAAAAACGCCATAAGATTCGTCTCACTCTGATATTTCTAGCTTCAGTTATGATTAAAACACTCAGAAATGGCAGAAAATTGATAGTTTGTTGATTACCTTTGCCAAGGATCTTAACGTTTACTAAGTATTTGATTCTATGAAGGGCTGATTATGAGTGATATATACATGTTTTTATGGCCGTTTTATTGACTGAAATTTCAAGGAAAATAGCCTCTGTTGGCCGAAAATTAGTTGGAAATTTTAGCTTACTTCTTCGAAATTTTTGAATTGTTTTTCGACAAGATTTTGGCCTAATGATTTTATATGTTGTTAAGCTATATTTATATGATAAATTGGGATTGAAATCATGAATTTTGGATTTAACAAGTAACTAAGTTTATTTTGATTTAGTTTGGCTAACTTTGGAATCAAAAACACTTGCTACATTTTGACTTACAAATGAAGCACTTACGAACTCTCCCTCGAGTGTTAACTTGGTGGTTAAGCGTAGAGATTTTCTCTCTTAATTTGATAAGAAATTGAGGATGCTTGAGAGAAGGGTTAAGAGGGGAATTTCTTGGTTTTGGTTAAACGTTATAGATAATCGTTGGATATACTTGACTCAGGTGCTCAAGAAGAATTCGAGGGGAACCCCGAGGAAAACGTGTGAGAGCTTTATTTTGCCTACTCACTGGACTTTTGGTGAGTGTTCCTTATTTTCTAAATGTTTTGTGTGTCCTACTCCGGTAGATTATTTGAATTTGCATTAAGCCTTATTTTGTCTACTTACTTAACTTTTGATGAGTGTTTCAACTACTTTTCAAAGGTGTTTCACTTGTTTAGCGTAAAATGGATTGTTACTTCTTTTGGTAAGTGAAATAGCTTTCTATTATGTGGGCGAGTTCCTTGTTGCTAGTTATGCTTAAATGTACCTTTCTATTCAAATGTGTTTTACTCTTAAACGTGTCCTAACACAGGTATTTCAAAGAATTTTCTAATATATACAAATAAAATGGTTGTGAATGTATCTTGTGTGTTTACACTAAATGCCTTATCGTGTTGATTAAGTGTTAGTTTATTTGTTACATATATTACTGTTGACTGTTAACTGCGCATGTTGTAAGTTATGAATGCTTTGGATGCATCGGCTGAACTGGGCCCTTGAATGATCTGGACCCACGCCCTTTGTTATCGGCCACCCCAAGTCAGAAGTGGACTAGGTCGGGACCCTGTAACACTGGGACACTGGCTGGTTTACTCGAGTATTACCACTGGAGGTATAAGGAGACTGCTAACTACTGACTTACTGGCTCTATGTGCTACTGTATTCTTTTATTGCTTATACTTGATTAGTTGATTGTTAAATGAATAAATGCTTAAAAGATTTCTTGTGTTGATAACTGTCTTTTGAACGATTACTTGTTAAAAGTGCTACTTTGATAAACCATATTATTTCAATGTTTTATTTGTTTTCTTAAATTTATAGAACCTCACTAAGCTTTTAGCTCACCCGCCCACCCATAGTTTGTCTTCCTTACAGGATGTGAGAGCAAGAGAAGCCAAGGATGGCACTAGTCTGTACATGGGATTACTGATCTTGTAAATTTTTGGGTTGAACTTGTATTTGGGAATTTAACTGTATTTCTTATTTTCTCTTTTGGGATTGTAAGCAAGAATGAAAGTTATGTATGGTTTATTGGAGGTATTGCAGAAATCAATTTGCAAAGGTATCATTAGCTTGATTAGTTGAGGATAAATTCCTAGAGATTATGTCTTGTGCAAATTGGGTGTAATTTGAATTCTAAGGACTTGTGGTTAGTATAAGTACTTAAATATACTTGTGGATAACTTTTAATCTATGTACAATGTTCATTTGATTGAGAACTATAGTGAGTCCCGACGAGAGTTGAGTAGACAGTCCGCTAACCCCTTTGGTACGCCTTAGGGTGAGGTGGGGCTGTCACATATATTCTGCAATGTTTAGACTCACTTCTCAATCAAAATTATGTGGAGAAAATATCACTAATATAGATATATTAAAAATATGCTCTCCATATTTCACTTCTTAAATATGCGCTTGAAATAGTAATATCGAGAGAAGGAATTTGAGAAATATTCTGAACTTATTACATGCCTTTATTTAAAATTTGATTTAAAGGCTCTAGTCTGTTCCTTGAAGTGAATGTGAGTAAATTCTAGCCATAGTCATGATTGTGGATGCACTCAAGATAGATATGTATCACCTGAAGTGGAATATTGATAAGAAAGAATGCGAAAAGAATGATTCTAAAATAAATACCATTTGTATAGCATTAAAGATCATTAGTCATATATATATCGTATGACTAAATACCTTATTGACTTTTATCAAGTATCATAAACACAAATTTTGGAAGTCACGGAAGTCTTGGAGTTTTTTGGAAGGAGTTTGGTTCATTTGATGGATCTTAATCACAAATTTTATTTCAAATCAGGCTATGGGCGAATCCCTTTCTTGGCTTTTGTGGACGACATGATGGTGTTCACACAAATGTCCTCCAGTGTATTACAGGGATTTAAGGAAGTGGAGTATCAGTTGTATTCGGGTCAGAAGATTAATGTGATGAAGAGTTCCTTTATTTGTTCAGCAAGGTGTAGTAGTGGCCAGGTACGATTGGTGGTGTCAACTACTGGATTCACCAGCAGAGACTTCCATTTGTATACTTACGTGTCCCCTTGCTAAGGGAAAATCTAAGTGTGCTCTCTTTGACGGGTGTTGACCAAGATCCGTCGGAGGCTACAACATTTGATGAGAAATGAAATGATGAATGCTTTGATTTGGGATCATTTCTTACATTCTTATCCAAGGGGATTAAAGTGCCAAGACATCATGAAGATTCCTTCCTTTAAATAATTGGAGATGTACATCTTGCTCCAAGTTGAAGAGTCCAAACCGGGCTCGGGTTTGAAGACTTCAAGTTGCCGTTTGGTTAGTTCATGAATAAGGGCACAATTGTCCATTTATCATTGTTTTCTTTAGTCATTTTTAGTGGGGAATAAATCAGACTAGCTTGGTATATGCTGTCCGAATTTGTCTTGCTAAGTTAGTTAATGTTATTTGTTTAAGAAGTTTCTTAAAAGATAGAGCCATGTTTGCCTATTCTAGTTAGGTTAGATTTTTAGTAATTTGAGTCCAAGTAACATTAGGATTTGAGAGTCTTTTGTAAGGCTATAAATAAGCCTACAAGCTATCAATTTTTAGGAAGCAAGTTATATCAAATTTTGTGAGTTTTCACTTTCTCTTTCTAAGAGAGCCTTTCTTGAATACTTGAGAGTTGTCTTGAGTTATTCAACTTGAACTTATCAATCAAGTAATCACCTTGATTGTGGAGTTCTTCTACCTACAACGTTGGTTCGCTAGATCGTTGGTTCGTGGGTCAAGGTTAAGTCCAAGGTTCGCCAACCCAGGGTTTAGAGGGGTCAATTTTTCCTCCATCCAACTTGAATTTCGTCTAGGTCCTACATCGATTCATATCAGTTGGTATCAGAGCTAGTTGACGAATTCAAGTATATCCCTTGTGTCGTAAGTTTTTCTTGTTACAAATTCTGTTGAGTCTTTGTCGTTTGTTCCTTCTTGTTTTGCTCAAATCTGTCCTCATTGTTTCTGTCCGTGTCTTGTCTTAATTCTGTCCGTTATGTTGTTTCTAGTTGCTGTCCGTACCTTTCCTTGAGTCTTGAGTCTTGTTAGAGTCTTGTCATCTTGTTCTTGCATCTTCAAGTCATTTGAAGAGTCAAAAAAAAAAAATTTGCTGTTACACTTGTTTCTTGTTTTCTGTCCGTATTCTTGTCCTTGAGTCGAATCTAAATTGTGTCTTTTAGTGTCATCCGAATTGTGTCTATTTGAGTCTTGATCAATTGCTGGAAACCATGGATAATTCTTGAACATTGAACCTGTTTTCTTGTGCCAACTTGATTTCTTGAAGCACACCCTAAATCTTGAAACCAACTTCAACCAAATCTTGAATCTTTGGACTATTTCTTGAAGTTCTTGGAAAAACTTGAACATCCTTGATTTCTGGAAGCACACAACTAAATTTTGAAGTTTTTAAAGCAGATTCTCTCGGCTGAAAGTGGAAAAGAAAAACAGAAACAAAAAGAAAGAAGAACAGCCGAACAGTTTTCTGAAAAAAAAATTCTGCTTGCTAAAACAGCTTCGTTGTGGTCCAAGTTCTTGTGTTCAATTGTTGTGCAAGCTGTGAAACACTTCTTGGTAGATGATAAGACATATTTGCTTGTATTGGGAAGACTAAAATCCGATTTGGAAACAAAAATACCAAACCAGAAATTTGGTTACCAAGAACGTCAGCGTTGCTCTCCAAATCTGAAACAGATTTGCTGGTTGCCTAAGGAAGCCAGAACCAAGTGGGAAACCACCATAAACCCAGCAAACAACTTCCTAATCCTTATCCAACTATCACCCGACTTCAACAAAACCCAAACCACCTTTGGGAAAAAATAAAAAAAAAACAGCCACCGCCTGGAACCAAGAACCAACCGAAACCCAATTGGTTTTGAAGCCTTCTTGCACCCAAACTGCTGTCCACCCAGGAAACACTTGGCCACGTGATTGTTTCTTGTTTTCCAGCATAATTTGAGTCTTCAAATCTGACTTCTTGAGTCGGTTAGTCTAGTCTTGTCCTTTTCCAAATTTAGTTAGAACTTGAGTGCTTAGTTTCCTAATTCTAATTCTAGTCCAACTCAAGTTTCCTATTTCTCATTGAGTCTTGTGTGGGTAATTTAGGAAGCTTTCTAATTGCTTCTTTTCAGTAATCCTTAGTCCTTTTCGTGTCACTCTTTTATTTAAAAAAAAAAGGGAAGAAGAAAAAAAAAATCGACCAACTTGAGGAAGATACCATCTCGGTGCAACTTGGTGAGAAGCTCAATTGAACAACTTGAAGAAAATTCTGACTTCTTCAAGAGAGGTGATCAAGTGGATTGAGAAGTGAATTGTGAGATCATTAGAGTGAAATAAAAACACTTGAGTGGATACACTAAGGGAGTGTGTGAGGTTATTATCTTGTATTTTTCCTAACCTTTCTTTGCAGATTTTATCACCATGAGGCACAATCTTCTAAAGGAGTTGTTGAAGAAATTCCATGCTCTTCGTCAAGGTACTAAATCAGTGAAGGAATACTACAAAGAGATGAGATCCATCATCCAACAAGCTGAAATTGTGGAGGATTCCTTTGTTATTGATCACTTTTTGGATGGATTAAACGATCAAATAGCTAGGCATCTTGAAGTGACTAATCGTATGGAGTTGTATGAAGTTGCACATGCTGCTATAGACATTGAAGAGATGCTTGCAAGGAGCCGTCAAAGGAAACTTTCTTTGGCAGCCAAACGTGCTTCACGTGAGAAGCATGAGCAAGAAATTGAAGAGTCACGTCAAGTGTCCAAAAACGAGCCTTTGATGGGACGATTTGAGCAACTATTGGATACCTTTGTAAAGTCGTATCTTGAGCATGAAAAGAAAAAGCTTGTATTGTCCACTACACTAGCCACTACTCAAAAGCTAGTTGGAAAGGATTTATGTGAGAAATGTGAGAATTTAAATGAGGTAGAATCCATGAGTAGTGAGGAAGAAAAAGAGAGTGCAAATTCACAAAAGTTGAGTAAGTTAGTCACTTCCACTAGGGATTCTTGTGAGGAAAATAGTGAGTTGAGCGTGAGTGTTAAAATGAGTGAGAATGAGTTAGTTATGAAGGTGGAGCATAGTGAGTTTGTATTTATGACTAACCATCCTTACTTTATTTTGCCTAGTGTGTTTATTGATTTTTTACAGGTTAATGAGGCAATTAAAGTGCTTAATCGAGGAGTTGCTCATGATGATTTCAATTCACTTGTGGAACTTAATGATAACCAATGGTCAAGTGCATTGTCAAAATTTGGTAAATCTATCATTATTTCATTGGCCATTAACAAGGTAAACTCCTTTCCTAAAGCTCTTTGTTATCATGGTACACCTACTGAGTTTGCATTGCCTATGAAGGTACATACTCTTGAGCTTGATATGATTGACTATACACCTAGTTTTGAGAAATCGATTGCTGCCTACTTGAGCATAGCTGGGTTTTTAAAATTGTTCATGCATGCTAGACATATGGAATTACTTGGTCTTATTTTTAAGATTGTTAAAGCATATAATATGGTCTATCATCTTGGAATCATGAATTTTGATAAAGCTGTTCATTTACTCTATGACCGTCATTCTAGAATTCATTTGAGTCACTTTATGAATTGCAATTATCTTAGTCTATTCTTGAGTCCTTATGTGTTGTTTATTTTCCTTGAGTCTAGTGATCATTATGTGTGTATTAGTAGTTGTGTTTTTGGAATGTTTAAAGTTCTTGACTTACTAGGTAATGTGTTTAATGTAGTTGATTTGCCTAAGAGTCTTTGTCCTAATTTCATTATAGTTCATGCATTTAGATTGCATCCTACCTTCGATTGTTATGGGAATTTGCATCTATTTCGTTTAGAGATTCTAATCTGTGTTTAGGACAGATTCTGAGACCTAGATTGGTACATGGGATTCACATATTTCCATCATGTTATCAATTAGGGGACTGTAGTGATTACATTTATTTCACTAACATTCATTCACCATTCTTTGTGTTTGATCCAGGTATACATGTGATGGGCTATTGGCAACATACTTGTGAGCTGAAGCGTGCATGTTGGTTCGTGTTCCAATTGACTAGAAGGCATGTTTCTTGGCTCGCATTCATCAACACATGGCCTGAAGTTCTCCAGTGCAAATGATCCTTCGATTTGGGACAAATTGCCTTTCAAGAGGGGGGGAATGATGAGAAATGAAATGATGAATGCTTTGATTTGGGATCATTTCTTACATTCTTATCCAAGGGGATTAAAGCGCCAAGACATCATGAAGATTCCTTCCTTTAAATAATTGGAGATGTACATCTTGCTCCAAGTTGAAGAGTCTAAACCGGGCTAGGGTTTGAAGACTTCAAGTTGCCGTTTGGTTAGTTCATGAATAAGGGCACAATTGTCCATTTATCATTGTTTTCTTTAGTCATTTTTAGTGGGGAATAAATCGGATCAGCTTGGTATATGCTGTCCGAATTTGTCTTACTAAGTTAGTTAATGTTATTTGTTTAAGAAGTTCCTAAAAGATAGAGCCATGTTGGCCTATTCTAGTTAGGTTAGATTTTTAGTAATTTGAGTCCAAGTTACATTAGGATTTGAGAGTCTTTTGTAAGGCTATAAATAAGCCTACAAGCTATCAATTTTTAGGAAGCAAGTTATATCAAATTTTGTGAGTTTTCACTTTCTCTTTCTAGGAGAGCCTTTCTTGAATACTTGAGAGTTGTCTTGAGTTATTCAACTTGAACTTATCAATCAAGTAATCACCTTGATTGTGGCGTTCTTCTACCTACAACGTTGGTTCGCTAGATCGTTGGTTCGTGGGTCAAGGTTAAGTCCAAGGTTCGCCAACCCGGGGTTTAGAGGGGTCAATTGTTCCGCCATCCAACTTGAATTTGAATTTCGTCTAGGTCCTACATCGATTCATATCAGCATTGGACCGTTAAATTGTTATCAGCTGGTGGTAAAATTATTCTCCTTCGGCATGTTCTTTCTTCGATTCCCATGTATCTGCTTCAAGTTCTTCAGGCCCTAAAAATAATTGTCCTTGCCTTGGTTAGGCTATTTAATGGCTTCTTATGGAATAGGAGCGCCGAGGCTCATAGGATACATTGGGCAGCATGGGGCTCACTTTGCTTTCCAATGGAAGAAGAGGGTTTGGGCTTTTGGGGTTTTGATGACTTAATAAATGGATTCTCAATGAAGCTTTGGTGGTGGTTGCGAGAGAATGTGTCATCCTAGGCCTCTTTCATGTAGACCAAGTATCTGCAAAGTCGACATCCTGTCGAGGTAGAGGTGGCATGACCCTCGGCTGTATGGCGAAGGATGGCAGCTGTTTTAAAGGTCACAGAGGAAAATATTAGATGGTGTGTGGGTGAGGGGTTAGTGAATTTCTGGAGGGACAGATTGGTCAGGGAGGAACCGCTTGCCAGTTTTACGTTATCAGCTAATGTGCCTCATTTTTTGGTGACGGAATTCTTTCATGAGCAAGGGTAGGATGTACAAAAGCTAGCACGGTGGCTCCCACCATTTTTGGTTGAGGGGGTTTCTCGGATTCCTATTCATCCAAAGGAATGGGATGTCATGAATTAAAGGGCAGTAGCGGATGGTAAATTTTCCATCTCATCTGCTTGGAATTTAATCCGGCAAAGAAGGAACATCTCCGCTTCTATGAAGGCCATTTGGTCTCCTGCCATTCCTTTGAAAATGGTGTTCTTTGGCTGGAAGTTGATTTCCAATTTCCTTCCCCTGGATCCGAATATAGAGCAGAGAGGCGTTGCCTTGGCATCGCGGTGTAGCTGCTGTCGAGAGGATACGAAAATGTTGAATCATTTTTTTCTTCATAGGAAGGTGGCTTTGGCTGTTTGGCATTACTTTGCTCATAGTTTTGGTGTGACTTGTTCAACTCTTCCTGCATGTCGGCTTTAATTATTCATGGGCACGGTCAACACCTTCTAGTTCGATTTAATCACATTCGATGTGCACTCCCAGTGATTGTGTTTTGGTTCCTTTGGTGAGGAAGAAACACCGCAAGATTCTCAAGGTCTTCTTTCCAGGCTTCATCGGTGATTTATGAGGTGGAGAATTTCTTCTATTTGATGGGCCGTGCCTCACCGGTGGATAGGAGTTGGTTGGAGTAGGAATGGGATTCTCGGTTGGCAGCTTTCTTTCTATGTCAGCCGGCCTCTAGGCCTTCGATTGTTGCTGTCTCCTGGGCAAGGCCGATGCCAAATGTGGTGAAATTTAATACGGATGCTAGTGTGCGCGCTGGCAAGGCAAGCGGGGGAGGGGTCTTACGAGATTCTACGGGAAAATTCCTTGCAACATTTTATAAGGAGTTTGGCAAAATGGATGTTCTACATGCTGAAGGTCAAGCTCTTCTCTTCGCTATGCTATTCTGCATGCAGAAGGGCTTCCAGAATGTCATTTTTGAATCGGACTCGGCAATCTTGGTTAGATTGGTTCACAGTACTCATTAGGCCCAATGGCCGCTATGCAAGACTTTGATTCACATTCGCCACCTCTTGTCTAGCTTGAATGGTTCCCTCAGACACATTTTCCGGGAAGCAAACTCAGCTGCAGACTTCTTAGTTACCTTGGATGTCTCATCCGAATTTGTCACTTTCGCGGAACTAGCTCTACCTTGTCAGGTTCGATTGATCTTGCTTATGGATTGTCTTGGTCTTCCACTGTGATGACCCCACTTCTCCCTAGGGCGAACCCTAGGGTATCGGCGGGCCGTCTGCCCAACTCTCGTCGGGACTCAGTACAATCCTCAATTCAATAACAAGCAAATACTTTGAATAACAAGATAACCTTAATATCCATCAGTCCAACATAATGTTTAAACCTTAAGAATTCATTAGAGACTCATAACCGTCCAACTAAAGTTACAATTACAAAAGATTATCTCTTCAGGATCTCATAAATATAATCCAAAATACAAGGATTACATCAAAATACAAACTTAAAGTCTCCAAACCAAACAACCTAGTGCAATCCTTGGAGGCTCTCGTTCTCAAACCCTGCTAAAGAAAAACAAAGTTGGAAGGAATGAGCTAAAAGCCCAGTAAGCGATCCCAAAACATGCAATCTCATAGTGGCAGTGAAACAATATATAGATCAGTTAAACACTCAATAACTTAACATAATTTAGTTTTGGGAGTATAATATTTATAAAACATATAAAATAAGAAAACGCTCAGTAAAAGGATATGAGGTCCACCGGAAGCTGTTGCAGTCCGTCTTGTCGGTCAATCAACCCCATACTCTTCCTTATAACACCCAGTGGTAATACTCGAGTACACCATACAGTGCCCTAAATTACCAACCTACCCGACAGAGTCCGCTTCTGGGTCGAATAGGTCGATAACGAAGAGGAAAAGGCCTTATTCAGCCAATGTGTTAAAGTATACATGGCCTACAGTCATGCACAAGTAATATACAAACATGGAATAATAAACAGTTGAACAATATAATGAAAGTTAGGTCAAGTGCGATAAAGTACACACTCGCCTAGGAACAAGTATTTAGCACCTATGAGGACAAATAACACCAAGTATTTATCACATAAGCATGTAATTCACACAACATGCAAGGAACACTCACCAAAGTAGCACGGTTCATTTTCCAAGGTGGGATCTGGTTCAAATCCTTCCCTACTTCCTATAATCAAGTAAAAGGAAGAAATAAGTTTCGCCTCATAAATAGCGAAACTAAACTCAAAAACTTATTCATTTGTTTTATCAAAATTCTTCACAAAATTCCTCTAACTTTGCTTGAACGAAAAGTAGTCATTTGAGTTTGAAAATCATCTTAAAAGGTTCCATTTTCAAATTGAGATATCAAATAACTAAACCACTCTATCGATGTACTCCATTCTCGCGACTTCTAAATTTTTAGTACAAGGAAATATAGTGAGGCATTTCACCTCGAAAATCACTCATTTGAGTTCAAACTCAATACTAAACTTTTAATCAAAGTTTTAACACAAGTTTAAAACAATTTCATCGAGTCTAAATGTTCAAAATTCATGAAAAGTAGATAAAATGTGTCAAACCCCTCAAATCTGTCCAAAATGGCACATTCACCTCAAAATTTAGTGAAACTCAATTTTTTCACCATTAAAACTCAAGATTTTAACTCTATTTAAGCATTTACTCATAAATGAACATAATACATATTTATTTAGGCAAATCTAGCCAAGAAACATCATAAAATTTTGAAATCAAAAGTCAAACTTTCAAGTATAGGTTCGGCTAGCCCTTATTACTTTTCTTCAATATTTTTCAACAACATTTCTACATTCTAACCATAAAATGAACTCATCTCACAAACATCAACCACAACCACAACCACAATCAGGTCCTCAAGTCCGCTACCTAAAAGTCACCTTAAGTCAGTTACCTAAGTTGGGAATTCAAGAGCCCAAGTCCAGTGTTCCAAACATAAGCATTTCTAGCAAAATAATCCATCGATCTGAAAGATCTAACACTAATAAAGTTAAAACTATGAGATTTAAGTGTTTTACCTCAAGATCTAACTAGATCTAGCAAAATCGAGTAAGATCTGGTGTTGATTCACTTAAGGATGAACTTCCAAGCTTAGCGACTTCAAGAATCTCCAATCTTAGCTAAAGATCTGCTTGCTTGATGATGATTTCCTCCTCAAAACACAAGATCAAGAAGATGAAGAGCAAAAGGATAGCTTCTTTTCTCATTTCTCACTTTCTCTCTCCTTCTTACTCTCGGATTTCTCCCTCTCTCTCTCTACCACACATGGCTGCACAAGGAGGAGAAGAAACAAGATGGAAGCTTTCCAATGGTGTCTTCAAACTCCAAGAAATCAAAGAAGAAGATGAGGTGTTGATGGCTTGATCTCTTGAATTCTTCAAGAAGCAAGAAAATAGAAAAGATGAAGCTTTCCTCTCTCTCTCTCTCTCTCTTGCTCTCTCTCTTGGCTGGCTGCAATGAGGAGCAACAAGGAATGAGATGAAGCTCTCCAATGGTGTTTGATGCAAGGAAAATTGAGGAAGAAGAAGAAGAAGAAGAAAGCTTGGGATTTTTTTTTGTCTTTTCTCTCTCTCTACCCGGTTCTCCTCACTCTCTCTTAAGCTTCAATGGCTGCTGAAAATGAACAGAAAAGGAAGCAAGAAAAAGGCTTTAAGGAGACATAAAGTGTGGTTCCCCTTAAATTAAGGAAAAGTGGTCAAACGACCACTTTTTGTCGCGTCGATGCGCGACACTCTGACTTTTACTGATTTATTTCATTTCGACACTGTCCAACCTTAAATATGTCTCTGTAATATCTCTACATATGCTCAGTTTCATCTTAGACTTACTATTCATGTTTCGAACAGAATTTGACGTTTAAACTGGTCGAAACCAAACGCCGGCAAATAATTCTCAAAAAATTTTCTAAATTGGAAAATAATATCTCAAAGCATAAATTCACTAATATTTTAGTGAATAAATATAATTTAAATATTTTTATTTAATTTTCAATAAAAACAGAATTTTGAGACCCTCACATCCATAAGTTAGAGTTCGTTGAGTAGAGCATTAGGTCCTTCTTTAGGTCATCTTTCTAGAAGTGTAAGGGAGCATTGCTTTTGCTTTTACTTTTGCTCTTTCATTTGCTAGGGAGGGTTGAGCTTCACGGTCCTCTCCCGGTTGGTTTTGTAGACCTTTTCGTTCCTTGAATAAAAATAATGTGAATTTTATATAAAAAAAAGTATCACAAACAAACATCCTAAAGATGCAAATTAATGGTGCAATTGATGATGGTAATATCCATATTTTCTTCATGAAGGTTTGATGCCAAATACTCAATATTTATTTAGAATTTGGTTATTTGTTATTTTCACATATTTTATGTCACTTTATTTATAAATTATATTATTTATAAATTTTATTAATGCTCACATTTATTTGTAAGTTTCTTTATTAATTCTTTCTGAAGAAGAACATTTCTCTATTATTTCTTCTTGAAGAAGAATAATCTCTTTATTATTTCTTCCTGAAAAAGAAATGGATGTGTTTCTTTATTATTTCTTTCTGAAGAAGAAATAGATGTCAAATATTTAGAATTAAAATTTATGCATACTATATTGCTATTTGAAATATAAAAGATAAACACAATCAGTAATGATGGTTGTGGAGGTAATTATCTCGAAACCCTTACTTCTACAATGGTAAAATAATCAAAAGTTCTAAAAGAGCCATCACTATATTTATCCTTGAAGGAGTAAAGTTTGTTATAAATGATTTACTACCCTTTCCCAAAATCTCAAAAAAATATATTGAATTTCAAAATATTCGTTGAAATGGATAGCATATCGAGGCATTAAATGAGACAATAACAGACATCATCAAGTGAAATAAAGGTTGATTATATCACAAAACTATTCGAACATGAAATGGTTATTGATATAATTGTCTTCATTCTCATTTGGTTTGTAATCAATATCATTACCCACCGTAAACCAAAAGTTTACTAATCCCAACATATTTATGATTTGTCAAAAGTAAGAGTCAACAATTATTCATACATATCTCCTTGTGCTATCTACGGATCTAACGAAAATGTATGTCAGAGGTGAATCACTCTTTACAATTAGAAATCATAAAATATTGATGGGTAATCTATTTAAAAAATAGTATTCTACACTTCCCGATGTTAGGGGAGAAAATGATTAACCGAAAGGAAATCATTTAAAAAATATTATTGAATTTCCTTGATTCTCATACCAAATAATGTGAACTAAAAGTTCAATATATTATTTATTTGCAGCAAATTGCAAATCAATTGTCACATATATTTATTGACTCTAGATGAGTTAATGAATTGAATATTCCTATAGGAAATACTAGAATTAAAATTGATGTTCCTGAAGGACACATACAAGTGCTACAAATGAATTTGAGACTGACTTAGCAAAATAAGACATCTTGATACAAAAATCTCTGGAGATGAAATAAATGTTACGACAAAATTTAATCTACTCAAGAGGTCGCTTCTGAAGAGTTTACTCTTGAAGAGAATAAATCATAGAAATTGAAGTCTAAACGAAAAGAAGTTACATATTGTGTTACACTTGATATTATAAAGAAAATAAAAATCATGAAAATATATCGGTTAATGAATGTCGATGAAGAAATGATTGGTCAAAATAGAAAGATGCAATCTAATTTGAATTGGATTCCTGGTTAAAAGAAAAGTATTTGGACCTACTGTCCGAACACCTAAAAGTGTTAAGCCAATTGATTATAAATGAGTATTTGTAGGAAAAGGAATGAGGAGTAAAATTGTGAGATATCAAGCAAGACTTGTAGCCCAAAACTTTTCACAAAGACCTAGACTTGACTATGATGATATATATTCTCTAATAATGGATGGAATTATATTCAAATATCTCATAAGTCTAGCATTGCATGAAAAGTTTGATTTGAGTCTAATAGATGTGGTCACTACTTATCTGAATGGAATATTGGATAATGATATTTATATGAAAATCCCTGAAGGATTTAACATGCCTGAAGCATGTAAATTAAATTCTCAAAAAATTTATTCTATCAAATTGCAAATGTTTTATATGGATTCAAACAATCTGGACGTATCTGGTATAATTGCCTTAGTGAATATTTACTTAAGAAAGGTTATGCCAATAATCCAATATGTCCACGTGTTTTTATAAAGAGATATGCGTCCAATTCTATAATTATTATTGTATATGTTGATGATCTAAATATACCTGGAACTCCTGAAGAGTTCCAAAAAGTAGTTGAATTTGAGATCAAAGATTCTGGAAAGATCAAATTTTGCTTTGGTTTACAAATTAAACATTTGAAAAATGAGATTTTTGTTCACTAAATTACTTTTACCCAAGGTATTAAAACAGTTTTATATGAATAAAACACATCCGTTGAGTACTCCAATGATTATTTGGTCACCTGATCCTGTTAAGAATCCTTTTAGACCAAGAGAGGAAGATGAAAAAAATACTTAGTCCTGAAGTACCATATTTTAATCCTATTGGTACACTAATGTATCTTACCAACTGTACAAAATCAGATATATCATTTGCTATAAATTTATTAGCAAGATTTAACTCCTGTCTGACAAGATGACATTGGAATGGTATATAATATATTTTTCGCTATCTCCAAGGAATAATTGATTTGGCCCATTTCATTCAAATAAATCTCGGCATGAATTGCTTGATTATACTAACATTGGGTATTTATCTAACCCACATAAAGTAAGATGCTAAATTGGCTATTTATTTACATGTGGTGGTACAGTCATTTTATAGTGATCTATAGTTCCCATATTTTTGAATTATGTTGAAACGTTCACAATTTGCGAGACCAGTCAAGAATGTTTTTGGATAAAATCAATGACCCATTATATCCGGACGAATTGTGGGTTATCATATAAAAATGAAAATCCTCCAATTATATTATATGAAGATAATGCAGCTTGAATAGGTCAATTGAGAAAGGATATATTAAAGGAGATAAAATGAAACATATTTCATCAAAATTTTTCTTTACTCATGATTTGTTAAAGAATAGTGAAATTGATGTGCAACAAATCTGATCAGATAATAATTTGGCAGATATATTTATCAAGGTATTGTTGATTGCAACATTTGAAAGTTGATGAAAATATTAGAATGCATCAGTTCAAGAATCTCAAATAATGCTTGGATCAGGGGAAGAAATTAATACACAAGAATAGTGTACTCTTTTTCCTTCGCTAGGGATTTTTCCCACAAGATTTTTTCTTAATAGGGTTTTACAAGACATTCTTTGTGTAATAGACATCCAAGGGAGAGCGTTATAGAATAATTAAATATTGTGGATGTCTATCACTTTTATCTTATCCCCCACATAAGAATAGAATTATCATGTTCTACAAGGTGATAAAGTTATCACGACCTTTAAGGAGTACGACTTTAGAGAAATATGAATTTTGAGGAGTACGATTTTTAAGAAGATGTTATCCCTATCTTATCACTTCACGATCTACGAGAAGATATAATCTCTATCTTAATAAGACCTACAGTTAATAGATGTACTTTGAACTCTTCATGTATTCCCCTATAAATAGCGGATGTCGTCTCTTGTATCGAAGATGAAAATAGAATTGAAGTTCATTTGAATGAATGAGAGAATAGTTTCCTTTCTACTTTTCTCTTTCCTAAGTTCATTAGTTTTTTCAATTTTATTAGTATAGCCCACTATACAAACAATACAAATCTTACAACACAAATCCATCACCATATTTATATTTGTTTTATAACAACTCAATTATATGTTTTTCATGTTGACTTCCTTCACAAATTAATACAGCTATATATCTACATCGATTGCTGCCATTTAATAGGTGTCCCTAGATATATTGCCTCTACACTGTCGAATGGAAAATGGAACATCTTTTGTGGAAGGATAAGAGCAGAATTTTTTTTATTTCAAAATGGAGCAGGCACCAGTTGGTATAAACTCTTTTTTTCTTTGTCTGCCCCCCTTCTCCTTGTACAACATCATTAAACTTTGTTGAATTGTTCTGTAATTTGACATATCTGTACTTCAACTTTTGTTTTAAAAGTATACACATTAAAAACAAAACTTGTGCTTTGGACTACTGTGTGCAATTTAGATATTAGCATCCTGTTCACATTATATTACCCCGATTAGGATTCTACTATAAATGAGTTCTATGGTGACATTGCTTTGTTCAATTCGATTGTGACACTGATGTTTTCTACAGTAAGGACTTTACATCTTGTTCAACCATTATTTTTTTCTGATTTTAAGGAGGGAGTCTATGCTTCCTGATAGGTCCCACCTGCATCAATATAGAGGGTGGCCATCCCAAAGAATACAGACCTCCCGGCGCATTCTAGTGCAACTCGTGGCCATCTAATAGGGACTCCCTAGTAAAAAGTCCTGTTTTGAAATTGTGTTTCTTTCTCAAGTTAGTTTGGGAAAGCATCTTGAAATTACATTATAACAGTAATGAAATGCTTTTCTTTTTTGAGCAACAATAATGAAATTCTGTTGTTTGGATTTGCACACTGGAATGTAATTGTTATCTTTTGTGTTTCAACTAATTGAATGTCTATCCATTTATGAATTGATGCCATGTCCAGATTTTCACTGGGAAATCCTTCCACTTTTAGAAGTTTAAAGGGAGAAAACTAGTGTTAATGAAAACTCCACTGTTATATTGGAGTCGTTCTCACTAGTAAAAGCTGTAACAGTTTCTACAGAAGCTCTAGCATGTAACATGGTGAGTTATTACTATTTTTTCTCACATTCAGATTGAATGTTTGAATTAATGAAACTTGATTATCTTATCATGATTTTGTAAGATAATGAGATGCACAAAGACGTAATGATAATCTTATTTTTTTATTTATGTTTATTTTTCAAACCTTATGATGACCAACCAGCAAAATATTAATTTGAATGTTTGATGATATTTTTCAAACAATTAACAATTGTATAACACCATAACGTTTGATTTCCTTGCTATCTGAAGAAATTACATCTAACCTCTCATGTCAAAAATTTTTTTAGCTATAACAATTATAAGAAGGCCATACAGATTTTTGTGTGCAACTACTGTGTAGCGAAATGTTGGGCTTTGTGTTTCACTTTTTTCTGGTGGCAAAATGTGTCAAGTATATGATTTTGAAAATGGATCTCTAGCTCTAATTCTTAGGCTACTTTTTTTTTTGCTTTATTTCTTACAGAATTTGCCATTGATGTTTGGTTCTTCTGCAAGCTAGTTGTGGCAACTTGAAAATTGCTTTTACCATTCAATATGGAGATTCTAAAATGGGCTAATGAGAACTAAAAAATATTGAGTTCCGCTAAAGTTGCCCAGACAATTAAATTCTACAATATTTATGGGACCAATCTTGAGACCCCTCACACTATTTGGTATGGTCCTTAACTTTCTATCTTGTTGCATTCCTTGAAAAAGATTACCAATGCATCCACATTGATTTCCTTTTTGGTAGTTATGGAAGTGAGGATGCACCTGTGTCTGACCTGCGGCAATTACCACTTTACCTGGTAATTTTTTTTTGGTTAACTCCTTGACATAACTGATTTATACTCTCTCTTTATCTTTGAGCAATAAATCATGTTCTGTGTATTAGGCAATCTGCTCCTGATTTGTGTATCTAATATGCTTCATCTTCTGCACATTTTGCAGGCAAATTATGTGAATATAAGTGGAGATGGGATTGTTGTAGTGGAATTGATAAAGATATTGGTTGATTTGGTCATCTCAACAGCTTGTCTTTGAATATCTAGTAGTTGTAGCCTATAGGCAATTGCTTTTGAGACTGAAAGATATCAAGAAAAAGGCTTAGAGGTAACTCCGCTCAATAAGGAATGGGAAATGATTGAAGATGACTTAGATGAGAAGAATAAAATGGTGTAACAGCCCCACTTCCCCCTAAGGCGAACCAAAAGGTTGGCGGGCTGCCTGCCTAGCTCTCGCCAGGACTCAAGCATTCAAATAAATACTAACTTAAACGTGCAATTTCACCAACCACCATAACATTAATATTAAAACTGGAAAAAGACGATTAAACTTAAAATTACTTTCATCCATTTAGAATATTCAAAACCCTCGAGCCAAAGCTAAAACACTTCCATAAGTTTAAAGTACTCAACACCAAACAAATATACAAAATATTACTTCATACTCGAGACAAAAGTCAAAAGATCAAGACACTAGCCCTAGCTACGTCTCGGGATTCTCGTCGCCTGTTAAGGAAAAACAAATGGGAACGGGGCTGAGCTAAAAAACTCGTGAGTTTCCAAAATTCATGCACATGCACTTAAAGCGGTAAAAGTAAAAGTAAATAAATAAAACACATAGACAAATCAAGTTCACACACATTGAGGATACGGGGGCTCTCAGGAGCCAAATTCCACATTTCCCGAGCATTTATAGTAGTCGACACTCCGTCGACTTTCAATCCAAGTAGACGACTCTTCACACCACACTCCAACCACCAAACTCTCCCTACCGGGCCCGCACGCCAAATATTTAAACAGTGAACAGTAAACAGTAAATCACTCAAGGCACTCGACCAAGAGTGATTGTATAACACATTTCCGTTTCCCAAATTCAATACATGCAAACAAATAAATTACCGACTCTACAAAAAGGGAGCAATAAAGTATACTCTCCTTTAGGTGAGTGGTTCAACAAATTCCCATTTTCACAGTCAAATCAAGCAACATTTCATGAAACACATACATTCACAGGGCATTTAAACAAAAACATTTAACAGGCATTGAAAACTCACCGACGAAGTAGGGGTCGGAGTCCAAGTTTTGATCAGTTGCAAAATCAGCACTTTGCCCTAAAATAATTAAAAGAGAACGAAAATAAGTTTTCCTAGTTCACCGACCAAATTTATTTCAAAAAGTAGAAAGTTCGGCAATTTCCTAATTCAAGCTGAAAACTTTGAAAAATCATAACTCAAGTTATACAAGTCAGAATTTTGCACATTTGGTACCGTTGGAAACCTCTTTGAAAGTTCTTAAACTTTGTAGAAGGAACCCAGTTAAAATTCTAGGTGAAAATTGCCCATATTTTCGTTCAACAGAAAGCTACAATACTGAGTCAGGACATATTAGGCTGGCCATCCAGGCTACTTGGAAAATTCGCCATAAATTACAGAAAATTAGTTAGCCTCTGAAATTCATAAAAAATATAGTACTCATAAGGATTTTCAACAGCCACTGACGGAATTCAATTCCGACACCCGAGCATGAAATTATAATAGTTCAAACAGAGGGGGTTCAAATTTCTGAAATTTCTGGGTTTCAGTTTAACAGGGCATCATTCACAGCTTCGTTTGAGTGGCTAATTCTTAGCCAAAAATCACCAAATTTGGTACAATAATACTTCCATATATAGTCTAAGTTTGTACCAAACTTCAACAAAAAATTAGAATGGGAAGACAGTTTTCTACGTGCCCAAAGTTCATTCATCGAAACTCTTCAAACCGATGAAGTTCAACTCCTCCACTTCTAATCTCTTATAACCAACATATACTACTGCCATTTAACTTCAATTTCGACCCTAAGCTGGTATTAGTCTCCTTAACCTAATGATGATAAAAAATGGTCACATCTTTTAGCAAAATTGTCACGAAATAATCCCCTAAAATTCGGGCAGCATAATGCTTCATTTTTCCAGTTTTCCTTATTCCATCTAACCATCAACTTCACTCAATTCTTGAAGGAATTTGTATGGGGCAATTTTAACAGCTTAACCCTCACATTCAAGCCTCACAATCAACTTTTAAACTTGCCAAAATTTGCAGCCACCAAATCAGAGGAAAAACAGAAATTTCTTCCTTATTTTTCTTCCTTCATGAACCGGTTCCTCTTAGGGTTTTGTCCAAAAATCCAACAACAATTTTTAACTCAAATTCATACAATGCATCAATAACCATGATAGAACTCTAATCAACACAAGTGTGGGAGTTCAAGAGCCCACTTATACAACGAAATATCAAGAAAGACAATTTATTGAAATTAATCTTCCAAAATTAAAAACTAACACATGAATCCATTTCATCAACAATGACAAGGTTCTAACAACCTCTCAACTTCCCAAACCTATCATCATGCTTCAAAATGGAATTTAAGAGACAAAAGTTCAAGCTCTAGTTTCATACCTCTTCCAAGAAACAAGCAAGAGTTCACCAAGGAATGCTAGACTAGATCTCCCAAGTGCACCTACTCCAAGCTTCTCCACCAAGTGCAAGTCCAAGCAAGGATTAATGGAGGTTGTGTGGGGTTTTTGGAGGGAATTTGAGTGAAGAAAATTGCTGAAAATTTAGGGGAGAAGAGGAGAGGGAGTTCGGGTGAGAGAGGGAGAAGGATGAAGACATTTTTGGTCAATTTTCTTGAGGAGTTAATGGGAAAAAGGAAGACATGGGTCTTATCTTATTCATCCAAAGTCAAAGCTTGCATAGTGGTATTAATTAGCTATTTGGAGGGAAAATTAATCACCTCATTTGGCTTGAGATTAATGGATAAATCTCGATTAGGAGAGGGGATGAAGAAGTAATTTTTAAGTGGTTGGTAGGAATTTAGTTGAAAGAATTAACGGTTAAATAAAATTCTAAACTTAAGGAGGTTAATCCAAATCTCAACTAAAATTTCAAAACCCTAATTAATCACCTTCAATGACCTAATTTCAGTCATTTAATTACACTTCCAACCTACCAGTGATCATCCATACTTATCTTCGCTAGTTTACTCACAGTCCGAATTTACCTCGAAAAACGTGCTTTTAACATTTTACCGGTAATAAATGCTACGAGACGATATTAACAGAGGAATAGGGTTAAAATTAAATGAAAAGTCTTAAATGAGGAAAAATCGGATTTCACGAGATAATTAAAGAAATAATTATATAAATAAATATATAAAAACTTTGAATTTTTGAAATTTAATATTAAATTAATATTTTTTTTTCTCGAGGCCTTTACATTCTCCCCTCCTTAAAAGAATTTTGTCCTCAAAATTCTCACCTTGTTAGACAAATAATTCTGGATATTTCTTTTGCATTTCCTCTTCTACTTCCCAAGTTGCTTCCTCCACATCGTGGTTTCTCCATAGGACTTTAACCAGAGGAATTTTCTTCGTCCTCAAATCTTTTACTTCTCGATCGAGAATCTTTACAGGTCTTTCCTCATACGAGAGTGTCTCATCCATCTCAATCTCGTCTAATTGCAAAACATGGCTCGGATCTGGATGATATTTCTTGAGCATTGAGATATGGAAGACATTGTAAACCTTGGACATACTAGCGGGTAAATCTAGTTGATAAGCCACTTTTCCAACCCGCTTAAGTATCTCAAACGGCCCCACGTACCTCGGCTTCAATTTCTTCCCCTTTTTAGACACTACACCACCCTTCATGGGCTTCACCCGCAAGAAAAATTTATCACCTACCCCGAACTCCAAATCTTTTCTTCTATTATCTGAGTAGCTCTTTTGCCGACTCTGAGCCGTTTGAAGCCTTTCTCTAACTAACTTCACTTTCTCATAAGCTTCCTCAATCTAAGGTATAGCAGTCGGATTAAGAACTTTCCTTTCTCCTACTTCATCCCAATGAATCGGTGATCGGCACCTTCTCCCATAAAGTGCCTCATAGGGTGCCATTTGAATCGAGGCATGATAACTGTTGTTATATGCAAACTCGACCAATGTCATGTAATGACTCCAACCTTCACCAAAATCCATTATACACGATCTTAACATATCCTCCAAGGTCTGAATGGTCCTCTCAGACTGGCCATCTGTCTGAGGATGATAAGCTGTACTCAACTTTAACTTTGTCCCCAAGGTCTCTTGCAACTTCTGCCAAAACCTCGAAACAAACCTAGGGTCTCGGTCGGAAACAATACTTACTGGAATTCCATGCAATCTCACTATCTCATCCAAATAGAGTCTGGCCAATTTTTCCAAAGGATACTTTATGTTCACCGGTAGAAAATGTGCGGACTTAGTGAGTCGGTCTACGACTACCCATACAGTATCATGTCCCTTTTGACTCCTTGTCAGTCCAGTGACGAAATCCATAGTAATATGCTCCCATTTCCATTCAGGGATTTCTAAGGGTTGTAGAAGTCCTGAGGGCTTTTGGTGTTCAGCTTTCACCTGTTGACAAGTAAGACAAGTCTACACATATTTGGCTACATCTCTCTTTAATCCATCCCACCAGTACAGTCCTTTCAAATCCTGGTACATCTTATTACTCCCAGGGTGAATAGTATACTTGGACCGATGTGCTTCTTCTAAAATCTCTCTCTTTAATACCTCATTATTCGGCACTACTATCCTTTCCCGGAACCATAACACTCCTTCTGGTCCTGTCTTAAAATCCTGAGTCTCCCCTTTCTGAACTTTTTCAAATAATTTCTGCACTACTGGATCTTTTGACTGTGCTTCCTTAATCCGTTCCAATAATGGAGACCTTAATTCAACATTTTCAAAAATAACCTTCTGCGTCCCAAAACAAGGTTTCCACTCGCTTACTTGCTCCAACATTTTCCATTCCTTCACTATCAATCCCGCTACTTGAGCCTTGCAACTTAACGCATCAACCACAACATTCGCCTTTCCAGGATGATATTTTATGGAGCAATCATAGTCCTCAAGAAACTCTACCCATCTCCTTTGCCTTAAATTCAACTCCTTTTGAGAAAACAAGTATTTCAAACTCTTACAGTCCGTGAACACCTCAAAAGTCACCCCATATAAATAATGTCTCCACTTCTTCAAAGCAAAAATAACCGCCGCTAACTCTAGGTCATGTGTTGGGTAGTTCTGTTCATGGGGTTTCAACTTCCTAGAAGCATATGCTATGACTTTTCCATTTTGCATCAAAACACAACCTAATCCATCCTTAGAGGCATTTGAATAGACTACAAATCCTTCTTTGCCATCAGGTAGAGTTAAAATCGGTGCCTCAGTTAACCGTTTTTTCAATTCTTGAAACCTTTCTTCACACTTACGACTCCAAAGGAATTTTCCATATTTCTTAGTCAAATCGGTCAAAGGTCTAGTAATTCTTGAAAAATCCTGAATGAACCGACGGTAATAACCAGCTAACCCTAAGAAACTTCTCACCTTAGTAGGGTTTTCAGGTCTCTTCCAATGAATAACAGCTTCCACTTTAGATGGGTCAACTGCAATTCCATCCTTGGAAATTCTATGCCCTAGAAAAGATACTTCTTCCAACCAGAATTCACACTTACTAAACTTGGCAAATAGCTTGTGCTCTCGGAGGGTTTGCAATACAATCTTCAAGTGTTCGGCATGGTCTTCTAGGGTTTTGGAATACACCAATATATCATCAATAAAGATCACCACAAATCGATCCAAGTAGGGTTTGAATACACGTTGCATCAAATCCATGAATGCGGCCGGAGCATTCGTTAACCCAAAAGGCATTACTACAAACTCATAGTGTCCATATCTTGAATTGAAAGCTGTTTTCGGTACATTCTCTTTCCTAATCCTCAACTGGTAGTATCCCTGTCTAAGATCCAGCTTGGAGAATACCACTGACCCTTGCAACTGATCAAATAACTCGTCAATGAGTGGTAAGGGATACTTGTTCTTAATCGTCACATCATTCAACTCCCGATAGTCTATACACAGCCTTAGACTACCATCTTTCTTTTTAACAAACAGTACTGGTGCTCCCCACGGAGAATCACTTTTCTTGATAAACCCTCGCTCCAGAAGATCTTGTAACTGTGTCTTCAACTCTTTAAGTTCAGCCGGAGCCATTCTATAGGGAGTCTTCCTTGAGCTCCCTTACTTAGAAGTTTTCTAGTCCTAATTCCCGAAATAAGGGCCGATGAAGCCAACATTCCTCTAACATCCAATCTCAACGTCGCCTCCCCCGGTATATCAAATTCCACTACTTTCAATCTACAGTCCACCTTGGCATGGTGTTTAGCTAAGCAATCCATCCCAATAATCACATCATACCCCTTAATATCCAGACTTACCAAATCAACCCTTAATTTTCTCTCTCCTATCCACAATTCACAATTTTTATACACCAAACTCGTAATCAAACTTTGGTCCCCTGTTGGTGTTCTAACCTCTAGGTCAAAAGGTAACCTAACAAGTTTTATATCTATACCACAAACAAATGCAGGATTAACAAAAGAATGAGTGGCACCGGGATCAATTAAAACTCTAGCTAAGCGATGGAAGAGGGGAATGGTACCTTCGACCACTTCCGTCGATGCATGCATCTCTTGATGGTCTAGCGCATAGACTCGAGCTGGTACTTTTGTCCTATTTCCCACCGAACTAGCTTGGATTGGATTTGACTTCTAGGCATCACTCGGCTCTCGGGTTTGGGGACAAGAAGATATTTGATGGTCAGAACTTCCACACCTCAGGCATTTTCCTTGCTTCTTCTAACATTCATTGGCGGTGTGGTTTGGTTTTCCACAAAAACCACACGTAAGACCTGAATTGGAGGCTTGGCTCCCCTGTGGAATGCTCCTTGTTGGGCCTCTACCACTGATAGACCCTCTAGATGCCCCTCCTCGAGAAAAGGTTCCTCTTGATGTTCCCGAGGCACTGGCCCCACTTGAGCCTCTCCCAAACTTGGAAGGCGGGGCACTCGAATCTATTGGGCCCCGACTACTAGAAGGGGCACTCCTTTTCTTAGCATGAAAGCTCTTTAGTTGAGCCTTAGCGGTCTCGATCCTTTGGGCTTTCTTAATGGCCTCACTAAAATTGTTAATCTGAGCCGCCGCTAACCCGTCTTGAATCTCAAAATTCAAGCCCTGGATAAAACGTCTAATTCTTCTTGGCTCCGTGGCCACCAATTCTGGGGCAAACTTAGACAACTTAGTAAATTGCCTCATAATCCACTCGAAGCCCCGTCCGACACTTAATGAAATCATCTTCCTTCTTTTCTTGTACCAAGGGAGGAAGAAACTTAGAGTAGAACTCCCGAGTAAAATTCTCCCAAGTCCTAGGAGTCTGGTCCCTATCCCATTTGGCCCGAATCATGTTCCACCATGATCTGCTCCTTCAAACTCGAAAGCGGCAAAAGATACCCGCATTTCCTCGATAGTTCAGGGTACGAAAATATCAGTACACGCCTAACCACCCTCGGCGACCTCATCAGGTCCCCAAAGAACTTAGGTGGGTAAACTTTGAAGCCTAATGCCCTATCCTCGCCACCCTCGTGGCCTCTAGGCTGATTGACTAGACCAGCCTTGTTGGTCCACCACAAGCCAAGATGCCCGCATCGGTTTATAGCGGTCGCCACTTGTTCCCAAATCTACCCTTGACCTTGTCCCAATCCTCGTCCTGACCTTGGTCAATGCGACCCTCGGTCGTCTCCCTCATTTTGGGGTTGTCCTCACGCGCCTCGACTCTACCTCGCCTTGGCCTCGACCTTGTCTACCGTCCATGATTTCTATAATGGGTAGACATAATTAAGTACAAATATAAAATAAAATTAATACATAATAATATGCAACAAGGTAAAGTGAGATAAGAGAAAAGAAAATGTAAAGAAATAATACAAATTGAAATAAATAATTTAACAAATTAAACCGAGAAGCAAACAATAGAATTTTCTAAAATTATCCGAATTTTCATACATACAACCGTGGGAATTCAGTACACTACAGTGGCATGTTTATCACAAAAGAGTACACAAAAAGTGCTTTCACGGTCAATTTACCACACAAAATATAATTGTGAAAGCAATAAATAAACATGTATCCCAGGGACGAGAATCTCTCTAATAAAGTCTCCTTACAACAGATTAATAAAAACCCTAAAACTCTAGTACTACTCCTCTAGTCCTCAGCAGGACCACCAGGAGGGGTGCCCTCAGACGGGTCCTCCTCCTCCTCCTCCTCAGGCTCAGCCTCCTCGGAAGAATCGTCCCCCATCAAGATATCCTCATAAGGCTCCACCTCAGATGAGTCCTCCTCAATGGACCTATCAAGCATAGCCTCTGCATTAACATCAGCCATGATATCCTCCAGGGTAGTGATGTCAGCCCTAATCCTAGCAGTCCGCTCATGGATCTCGTCAGACATCCTATCGAGTCGGGCCTGAAACCTCTGGACCTGGTCACGAGTTGCCCTAGTCCTATCTCTCTCAGTGTCAACCCGATTCTCCAGTACCTCGACCCGAGCCTCCAAATCTCGGATCCGCTCCTAACGAGAAGCCATGACACCTCTCGCCACCATGATCTCCTCCTGCAGGTCTCTATTGATATCCAGTAGCTCCTGACGCTCGTCGTCAATAGACAATACCACGGAATTAGGGTAGGAGTACCGACTCCTACACGGGCACCTCGAACCTCCCCCCCGACGTGGGGTGTACAGAAGACTGGTCTGGTCGTCCCCGCTCACTCTATACCGCACCGGTCTAGCAGGTGGCTCATGACCATTGGCCCCCTGCCCATTAGCTCCCGCAGCTCCATTACCACTTTCCATACCTACAACCAATCCACAATTTAAAGTGAGGACTTTTACAATATTCAATGTAGCTAAAATATCAGACGTAAAGTACACGAAACCATTGTATAAGGACTTTTAAAATTTTCCTTTATAGACCTCTAACCTAGGCTCTGATACCACCTGTAACAGCCCCACTTCCCCCTAAGGCGAACCAAAGGGTTGGCGGGCTACCTGCCTAACTCTCGCCAGGACTCAAGCATTCAAATAAATACTAACTTAAACGTGCAATTTCACCAACCACCATAACATTAATATTAAAACTGGAAAAAGACGATTAAACTTAAAATTACATTCATCCATTTAGAATATTCAAAACCCTCGAGCCAAAGCTAAAACACTTCCATAAGCTTAAAGTACTCAACACCAAATAAATATACAAAATATTACTTCATACTCGAGACAAAAGTCAAAAGATCAAGACACTAGCCCTAGCTACGCCTCGGGATTCTCGTCACCTCTTAAGGAAAAACAAACGGGAACGGGGGTGAGCTAAAAAAGCTCGTGAGTTTCCAAAATTCATGCACATGCACTTAAAGCGGTAAAAGCAAAAGTAAATAAATAAAACACATAGACAAATCAAGTTCATACACATTGAGGATACGGGGGCTCCCAAGAGCCAAATTCCATATTTTTCGAGCATTTATAATAGTCGACACTCCGTCAACATTTAATCTAAGTAGACGACTCTTCACGCCACACTCCAACCACCAAACTCCCCCTACCGGGCCCGCATGCCAAATATTTAAACAGTGAACAGTAAACAGTGAATCACTCAAGGCACTCGGCCAAGAGTGATTGTATAGCACATTTCCGTTTCCCAAATTCAATACATGCAAACAAATAAATTATCGACTCTACAAAAAGGGAGCAATAAAGTATACTCTCCTTTAGGTGAGTGGTTCAACAAATTCCCATTTTCACAGTCAAATCAAGCAACATTTCATGAAACACATACATTCACAGGGCATTTAAACGAAAACATTTAACAGGCATTGAAAACTCACCGACGAAGTAGGGGTCGGAGTCCAAGTTTTGATCAGTTGAAAAATCAGCACTTTGCCCTAAAATAATTAAAAGAAAACGAAAATAAGTTTTCCTAGTTCACCGACCAAATTTATTTCAAAAAGTAGAAAGTTCAGCAATTTCCTAATTCGAGCTGAAAACTTTGAAATATCATAACTCAAGTTATACAATTCAAAATTTTTCACATTTGGTATCGTTGGAAACCTCTTTGAAGGTTCTTAAACTTTGTAGAAGGCACCTAGTTAAAATTCTGGGTGAAAACTACCCATATTTTCGTTCAACAGAAAGCTACAGTACTGAGTCAGGACATATCAGGCTGGCCATCCAGGCTACTTGGAAAATTCGCCATAAATTACAAAAATTAGTTAGCCTCTGAAATTCATAAAAAATATAGTACTCATAAGGAGTTTCAACAGCCACTGACGGAATTCAATTCCGACACCCGAGCATGAAATTATAACAGTTCAAACAGAGGGGGTTTAAATTTCTGAAATTTCTGGGTTTCAGTTTAACAGGGCATCATTCACAGCTTCGTTTGAGTGGCTAATTCTTAGCCAAAAATCACCAAATTTGGTACAATAATACTTCCATATATATATTCTAAGTTCATACTAAAATTCAACCAAAAATTCGAATGGGAAGGCAGTTATCTACGTGCCCAAAGTTTGTTCATCGAAACTCTTCAAACCGATGAAGTTCAGCTCCACCACTTCTAATCTCTTATAACCAACATATACTACTACCATTTAACTTCAATTTCAACCCTAAGCTGGTATTAGTCTCCCTTAACCTAATGATGATAAAAAATGGTCACATCTTTTAGCAAAATTGTCACGAAATAATCCCCTAAAATTCGGGTAGCATAATGCTTCATTTTTCCAGTTTTCCTTATTCCATCTAACCATCAACTTCACTCAATTCTTGAAGGAATTTGTATGGGGCAATTTTAACAGCTTAACCTTCACATTCAAGCCTCACAATCAACATTTAAACTTGCCAAAATTTTCAGCCACCAAATCAGAGGAAAAACAGAAATTTCTTCCTTATTTTTCTTCCTTCATGAACCGGTTCCTCTTAGGGTTTTGTCCAAAAATCCAACAACAATTTTTAACTCAAATTCATACAATGCATCAATAACCATGCTAGAACTCTAATCAACACAAGTGTAGGAGTTCAAGAGCCCACTTATACAACCAAATATCAAGAAAGACAATTTAATGAGATTAATCTTCCAAAATTAAAAACCAACACATGAATCCATTTCATCAACAATGACAAGGTTCTAACAACCTCTCAACTTCCGAAACCTATCATCATCCTTCAAAATGGAATTTAAGAGACAAAAGTTCAAGCTCTAGTTTCATACCTCTTCCAAGAAACAAGCAAGAGTTCACCAAGGAATGCTAGACTAGAGCTCCCAAGTGCACCTACTACAAGCTCTCCACCAAGTGCAAGTCCAAGCAAGGATTAATGGAGGTTGTGTGGGGTTTTGGAGGGAATTTGAGTGAAGAAAATTGCTGAAAATTTAGGGAGAAGAGGAGAGGGAAGTGAGAGAGGGAGAAGGATGAAGACATTTTGGTCAATTTTCTTGAGGAGTTAATGGAAAAAGGAGACAAGACATGGGTCTTATCTTATTCATCCAAAGTCAAAGCTTGCATAGTGGTATTAATTAGCTACTTGGAGGAAAATTAATCACCTCATTTGGCTTGAGATTAATGGATAAATCTCGATTAGGAGAGGGATGAAGAAGTAATTTTAAGTGATTGGTAGGAATTTAGTTGAAAGAATTAACTTAGAAATAAAATTCTAAACTTAAGGAGGTTAATCCAAATCTCAACTAAAATTTCAAAACCCTAATTAATCACCTTCAATGACCCAATTCAGTCATTTAATTACACTTCCAACCTACAGTGATCATCCATACTTATCTTCACTAGTTTACTCGAATTTACCTCAAAAACGTGCTTTTAACATTTTACCGCTAATAAATGCTACAGAGCGATATTAACAGAGGAATAGGGTTAAAATTAAATGAAGTCTGTAAATGAGGAAAAATCGGATTTCACGAGATAATTAAAGAAATAATTATATAAATAAATATATAAAAACTTTGAATTTTTGAAATTTAATATTAAATTAATATTTTTTTTTCTCGAGGCCTTTACATTCTCCCCTCCTTAAAAGAATTTTGTCCTCAAAATTCTCACCTTGTTAGACAAATAATTTGGATATTTCTTTTGCATTTCCTCTTCCACTTCCCAAGTTGCTTCCTCCACATCGTTTCTCCATGAGGACTTTAACTGGAGGAATTTTCTTCAGTCCTTAAATCTTTACTTCTCATCGAGAATCTTACAGGTCTTTCCTCATAATGAGTGTCTCATCCATCTCAATCTCGTCCTAATTGCAAAACATGGCTGGGATCTGGATGATATTTCTTGAGCATTGAGATATGGAAGACATTGTAAACCTTGGACATACTAGCGGGTAAATCTAGTTGATAAGCCACTTTTCCAACCCGCAAGTATCTCAAATGGCCCCACGCACTGTTTCAATTTCTTCCCTTTTTAGACACTACACCACCCTTCATTGGGCTTCACCCAAAGAAAACTTTATCACCTACTCAAACTCCAAATCTTTTCTTCTATTATCCGAGTAGCTCTTTTCCTCACGGGCGTTTGAAACCTTTCTCTAACTAACTTCACTTTCTCATAAGCTTCCTCAATCTAAGGTATAGCAGGATTAAGAACTTTCCTTTCTCCTACTTCATCCCAATGAATCGGTGATCGAACACCTTCTCCCATAAAGTGCCTCATAGGTGCCATTTGAATCAGGCATGATAGCATTATATGCAAACTCGACCAATGTCATGTAATGACTCCAACCTTCACCAAAATCCATTATACACGATCTTAACATATCCTCCAAGGTCTGAATGGTCCTCTCAGTTGTACGCCATCGTCTGAGGATGATAAGTACTCAACTTTAACTTTGTCCCCAAGGTCTCTTGCAACTCGCCAAAACCAGAAACAAACCTAGGGTCTCGGGAAACAATACTTACTGGAATTCCATGCAATCTCACTATCTCATCCAAATAGAGTCTGGCCAATTTTTCCAAAGGATACTTTACATTCACCGGTAGAAAATGTGCGGATTTAGTGAGTCGATCTACGACTACCCATACAGCATCATGTCCCTTCTGACTCCTTGGCAGTCCAGGTAATATGCTCCCATTTCCATTCAGGGATTTCTAAGGGTTGTAGAAATTCTGAGGGTTTCTGGTGTTCAGCTTTCACCTGTTGACAAGTAAGACAAGTCTACACATATTTGGCTACATCTCTCTTTAATCCATCCCACCAAGATGCATCCTTTCAAATCTTGGTACATCTTATTACTCCAGGTGAATAGTATACTTGGACCGATGTGCTTCTTCTAAAATCTCTCTCTTTAATACCTCATTATTCGGCACTACTATCCTTTCCCGGAACCATAACACTCCTGGTCCTGTCTTAAAATCCTGAGTCTCCCCTTTCTGAACTTTTTCCAATAATTTCTGCACTACTGGATCTTTTGTGCTTCCTTAATCCGTTCCAATAATGGAGACCTTAATTCAACATTTTCAAAAATAACCTTCTGCGTCCCAAGACAAGGTTTCCACTTCGCTTACTTGCTCCAACATTTCCATTCTTCACTATCAATCCCGCTACTTGAGGCCTTGCGAACTTAACGATCAACCACAACATTCGCCTTTCCAGGATGATATTTTATGGAGCAATCATAGTCCTCAAGAAACTCTACCCATCTCCTTTGCCTTAAATTCAACTCCTTTTGAGAAAACAAGTATTTCAAACTCTTATGGTCCGTGAACACCTCAAAAGTCACCCCATATAAATAATGTCTCCAACTTCTTCAAAGCAAAATAACCGCCGCTAACTCTAGGTCATGTGTTGGGTAGTTATGTTCATGGGGTTTCAACTTCCTAGAAGCATATGCTATGACTTTTCCATTTTGCATCAAAACACAACCTAATCCATCCTTAGAGGCATTTGAATAGACTACAAATCCTTCTTTGCCATCGAGAGTTAAAATCGGTTACCTCGGTTAACCGTTTCTTCAATTCTTGAAACCTTTCTCACACTTACGACTCAAAGGAATTTTCCATCTTTCTTAGTCAAATCGGTCAAAGGTCTAGTAATTCTTGAAAAATCTGAATGAACCGACGGTAATAACTAACCCTAAGAAACTTCTCACCTCAGTAGGGTTTTCAGGTCTCTTCCAATGTATAACAGCTTCCACTTTAGATGGGTCAACTGCAATTCCATCTTTGGAAATTCTATGCCCTAGAAAAGATACTTCTTCCAACCAGAATTCACACTTACTAAACTTGGCAAACAGCTTGTGCTCTCGGAGGGTTTGCAATACAATCTTCAAGTGTTCGGCATGGTCTTCTAGGGTTTTGGAATACACCAATATATCATCAATAAAGATCACCACAAATCGATCCAAGTAGGTTGAATACACGTTGCATCAAATCCATGAATGCGGCCGGAGCATTCGTTAACCCAAAAGGCATTACTACAAACTCATAGTGTCCATATCTTGAATTGAAAGCTGTTTTCGGTACATCCTCTTTCCTAATCCTCAACTGGTAGTATCCCTGTCTAAGATCCAGCTTGGAGAATACCACTGACACTTGCAATTGATCAAATAACTCATTAATGAGTGGTAAGGGATACTTGTTCTTAATCGTCACATCATTCAACCCCCGATAGTCTATACACAGCCTTAGACTACCATCTTTCTTTTTAACAAACAGTACTGGTGCTCCCCATGGAGAATCACTTTCCCTGATAAATCCTCGCTCCAGAAGATCTTGTAACTGTGTCTGCAACTCTTTAAGTTCAGCCGAGCCATTCTATAGGAGTCTTCGGTACTGAGAAATACATGGAAAATCCCCAACAATTCTTCCAACTTCCTTATCATTTGGGTTTATAAGAAAAGCCAAATACCCTAATTCAAATAAGGGCCGATGAAGCCAACATTCCTCTAACATCCAATCTCAACGCGCTTCCCCGGTATATCAAATTCCACTACTTTCAATCTACAGTCCACCACCTTGGCATGGTGTTTAGCTAAGCAATCCATCCCAATAATCACATCATACCCTTAATATCCAGACTTACCAAATCAACCATTAATTTTCTCTCTCCTATCCACAATTCACAATTTTTATACACCAAACTCGTAATCAAACTTTGGTCCCCTGTTGGTGTTCTAACCTCTAGGTCAAAAGGTAACCTAACAAGTTTTATATCTATACCACAAACAAATGCAGGATTAACAAAAGAATGAGTGGCACCGGGATCAATTAAAACTCTAGCTAAGCGATGGAAGAGGGGAATGGTACCTTCCGACCACTTGCGATGCATCTCTTGATGGTCTAGCGCATAGACTCGAGCTGGTACTTTTGTCCTATTTCCCACCGAACTAGCTTGGATTGGATTTGACTTCTAGGCATCACTCGGCTCTCGGGTTTGGGGACAAGAAGATATTTGATGGTCAGAACTTCCACACCTCAGGCATTTTCCTTGCTTCTTCCAACATTCATTGGCGGTGTGGTTTGGTTTTCCACAAAAACCACACGTAAGACCTGAATTGGAGGCTTGGCTCCCTGTGGAAATGCTCCTTGTTGGGCCTCTACCACCGATAGACCCTCTAGATGCCCCTCCTCGAGAAAAGGTTCCTCTTGATGTTCCCGAGGCAGCCCCCCACTTGAGCCTCTCCCAAACTTGGAAGGCACTGAATCTATTGGGCCCCGACTACTAGAAGGGGCACTCCTTTTCTTAGCATGAAAGCTCTTCAGTTGAGCCTTGGCGGTCTCGATCCTTTGGGCTTTCTTAATGGCCTCACTAAAACTGTTAATCTGAGCCGCCGCTAACCCTTCTTGAATCTCCAAATTCAAGCCCTGGATAAAACGTCTAATTCTTCTTGGCTCCGTGGCCACCAATTCTGGGGCAAACTTAGACAACTTAGTAAATTGCCCTCAATCCAACACCTCGAAGCCCCCCGACACTTAATGAAATCATCTTCCTTCTTTTCTTGTACCAAGGGAGGAAGAAACTTAGAGTAGAACTCCCGAGTAAAATTCTCCCAAGTCCTAGGAGTCTGGTCCCTATCCCATTTGGCCCGAATCATGTTCCACCATGATCTGGCTGCTCCTTCAAACTGGAAAGCGGCAAAAGATACCCGCATTTCCTCAGTATAGTTCAGGGTACTGAAAATATCTGTAATACGCTCTAACCACCCCTCAGCGACCTCCGGATCAGGTCCCCCAAAGAACTTAGGTGGGGTAAACTTTTGGAAGCGCTCTAATGCCCTATCCTCGCCACCCTCGTGGCCTCTAGGCTGATTGACTAGACCCTAGCCTTGTTGGTCCACCAGACAAGCCAAGATGCCCGTTATCTGGTTTATGGCGGTCGCCACTTGTTCCCCGAAATCTACCCTTGACCTTGTCCCAATCCTCGTCCTTGACCTTGGTCAACTGCTGACCCTCGGTCGTCTCCCTCATTTTGGGGTTGTCCTGCCCCGCGCCCTCGACCTCTACCTCGGCCTTGGCCTCGACCTTGTCTACCGTCCATGATTTCTATAATGGGTAGACATAATTAAGTACAAATATAAAATAAAATTAATACATAATAATATGCAACAAGGTAAAGTGAGATAAGAGAAAAGAAAATGTAAAGAAATAATACAAATTGAAATAAATAATTTAACAAATTAAACCGAGAAGCAAACAATAGAATTTTCTAAAATTATCCGAATTTTCATACATACAACCGGGAAATTCAAGACACTACGTTGGCATGTTTATCACAAAAGAGTACACAAAAAGTGCTTTCACGGTCAATTTACCACACAAAATATAATTGTGAAAGCAATAAATAAACATGTATCCCAGGGACGAGAATCTCTCTAATAAAGTCTCCTTACAACAGATTAATAAAAACCCTAAAACTCTAGTACTACTCCTCTAGTCCTCAGCAGGACCACCAGGAGGGGTGCCCTCAGACGGGTCCTCCTCCTCCTCCTCCTCAGGCTCAGCCTCCTCGGAAGAATCGTCCCCCATCAAGATATCCTCATAAGGCTCCCTTGATGAGTCCTCCCAATGGACCTATCAAGCATAGGCCTCATTAACATCGACCATGATATCCTCCGGGTAGTGATGGCACCTAATCCCTAGTAGTCGCTCATGGATCTCGTGACATCCCATCGAGCCTGGGCTCGAAACCTCGGACCTGGTCACGAGTTGCCCTAGTCCCATCTCTCCTGTCAACCCGATTCTCCCTCGACCCAGAGCCTCCAAATCGGATCCGCCTCCCACGAAGCCATGACACCTCTCGCCACCATGATTCTCCTCCCCAGGTCTCTATTGATATCCAGTAGCTCCGACGCTTCGTCAATAGACCCACGAATTAGGGGTAGGTGACTCCACGGGCACCTCGAACCTCCCCCGTGGGGTGTAAGACTGGTCGTCCCCCGCCACTCTATACCGGTCCAGTGGTGTGGTCATGACCATTGGCCCCCGCCCATTAGCTCCAGTAGCTCCATTACCACTTTCCATACCTACAACCAATCCACAATTTAAAGTGAGGACTTTACAATATTCAATGTAGCTAAAATATCAAAAGTACAAAACCATTGTATAAAGGACTTTAAAATTTTCCTTTATAGACCTCTAACCTAGGCTCGATACCACCTGTATTACTTCCCCTAAGGCAACCAGAAGGGTTGGCTACGCCTAACTCTCATGGGACTCAAGCATTCAAATAAATACTAACTTAAACGTGCAATTTCACCAACCACATAACATTAATATTAAACTGGAAAGACATTAAACTTAAAATTACATTCATCCATTTAGAATATTCAAACCCTCGAGCCAAAGCTAAACACTTCCATAAGCTTAAAGTACTCAACACCAAATAAATATACAAAATATTAATGCTTCATACTGGGACAAAAGTCAAAGATCAAGACATAGCCCTAGCTACGGATTCTCACACCTCTTAAGGAAAAACAAACGGAACTGGGTGAGCTAAAAGCTCGTGAGTTTCCAAAATTCATGCACATGCACTTAAAGCGGTAAAAGTAAAAGTAAATAAATGAAACACATAGACAAATCAAGTTCATACACATTGAGGATTGGGCTCCCAGGGAGCTAATTTCCACATTTCGAGCATTTATAATAGTCGACACTCCGTCAACTTTCAACTAAGTAGACTCTTCACGCCAAACCTCAACCACCAAACTCAGTCTACCGGCCCGTGACGCCAAATTATTTAAACAATGGACAAGTAATCACTCAAGGCCTCGGCCAAGCAGGATTGTATAGCACATTTCCGTTTCCCAAATTCAATACATGCAAACAAATAAATTATCGACTCTACAAAAGGGGAGCAATAAAGTATACTCTCCTTAGGTGAGTGGTTCAATGGGCAAATTCCCATTTTCACGGTCACATAAGCTAAACATTTCATGAAACACATACATTCACGCATTTAAGCCAAAACATTTAACATTGAAAACTCACCGAAGTAGGGTCGGAGTCCAAGTTTTGATCACAATAGTTGGCAAAATCCAGCACTTTGCCCTAAAATAATTCAAAAGAAAACGAAAATAAGTTTCCTAGTTCACCGACAATTTATTTCAAAAAAAAGTAGAAAGTTCAGCAATTTCCTAATGCAATCAACGAAGTGCTGAAACTTTGAAATATCATAACTCAAGTTATACAATTCAGAATTTTCACATTTGGTACCGCTTGGAAACCTCTTTGAAAGGTTCTTAAACTCCCTTGTAGAAGGCACCTAGTTAAAATTCTTCCCGGTGAAAACTTTAGCCTATATTTTACGTTCAATGAAGGCTTACAGACTGGGTCGACATATCAGGTTGGCCACGTCCAGGTTAGGCTACTTGGAAAATTACCTCCATAAATTACAGAAAATTAGTTAGCCTCTGAAATTCATAAAAATAATATAGTACTACCCATAAGAGTTTTCAACAGCCACTGACTGGAATCACCCCACACCGAACATGAAATTATAACAGTTCAAACAGAGGGGTTCTAAATTTCTGAAATTTCTGGGTTTCCAATTTAACGGGCATCATTCACAAGCTTGTTTGAGTGGCTAATAATTTCTAGTCAAAATCACCAAATTTGGTACACCAATAATAATTCCATATATATTTCTAAGTTCACCAAAATTCAACTCAAAAATTAGAATGGGAAGCAAAGTTTTTCTTGCGGGCCCAAAGTTGTCATCTAACTCTTCAAACCGATGAAGTTCAGCTCCTCCACTTTCTCAAATCTTTATAACCAACATATACTACTGCCATTTAACTTCAATTTCGACCCTAAGCTGGTATTAGTCTCCCTTAACCTAATGATGATAAAAATGGTCACATCGAAGATTTTTAGCAAAATTGTCACGAAATAATCCCATAAAATTGGCAGCATAATGCATCATTTTCCAGTTTTCCTTATTCCATCTAACCATCAACTTTTGCACTCAATTCTTGAAGGAATTTGTATGGGGCAATTGTTAACATTCACATTCAAACCTCACAATCAACTTTAAACTTGCCAAAATTTGCAGCCACCAAAATCGTAGAGGAAAAACAGAAATTTCCTTATTTTTTCTTCCTTCATGAACCGTTCCTCTTAGGGTTTGTCCAAAATCCAACAACAATTTTAACTCAAATTCATACAATGCATCAATAACCATGATAGAACTCTAATCAACACAAGTGTGGGAGTTCAAGAGCCCACTTATACAACTAAATATCAAGAAAGACAATTTATTGAAATTAATCTTCAAAATTAAAACCAACACATGAATCCATTCATCAACAATGACAAGGTTCTAACAACCTCTCAACTTCCCAAACCTATCATCATGCCAAAATGGAATTTAAGAGACAAAGTTCAAGCTCAGTTTCATACCTCTTCCAAGAAACAAGCAAGAGTTCACCAAGGAATGCTAGACTAGATCTCCCAAGTGCACCTACTCCAAGCTTCCTCCACCAAGTGCAAGTCCAAGACAGGATAATGGAGGTTGTGTGGGGTTTTGGAGGGAATTTGAGTGAAAAAAAAAATTGCTGAAAATTTAGGATGATAGAGAGGGAGTTGGTGAGAGAGACATGAAGAAATTTTGGTCAATTTTCTTGAGGAGTTAATGGGAAAAACAGTGCATATTGGGTCTTATCTTGGATTCATCCCAAAGTCAAAGCTTGCATAGTGGTATTAATTAGCTATTTGGAGGAAAATTAATCACCCTATTTGGCTTGAGATTAATGGATAAATCTGATTAGGAGAGGGATGAAGAAGTAATTTTTTAAGTGATTGGTAGGAATTTAGTTGAATGAATTAGCGGTTAAATAAAATTCTAAACTTAAGGAGGTTAATCCAAATCTTAAAATTTCAAAACCCCTAATTAATCACCTGCACCCTAATTTCAGTCATTTAATTACACTTCCAACCTACCGGTGATCATCTATACTTATCTTCACTAGTTTACTCACGTTCCAATTTACCTGGAAAACATGTTTTAACATTTTGCTAATAAATCTACAGAGGCGATATTAACAGAGGAATAGGGTTAAAATTAAATAAGAAGTCTAAATGAGGAAAAATCGGATTTCACTGAGATAATTAAAGAAATATATATAAATAAATAAATAAAAAACTTTGAATTTTTGAAATTTAATATTAAATTAATATTTTTTCGGCCTTAGCCCCACATTCTCCTCTTACCTTTAAAAGAATTTTGTACCTCAAAATTTCACCCTTGTTAAACAAATAATTACGATATTTCTTTTGCATTTCCTCTTCACTTTCCCAAGTTGCTTATCCCCACATCGTAGGTTCTCCATGGGAACTTTATGAGGAATTTTCGTCAGTTACTATTACTTCCTCAAATCTTTTACCTCGACAGAATCTTGCTCTTTCCTCATATCGAGTTGTGCAGTCATCCATCTCAATCTACAATTGCAAAACATGGCGACGGGATCTTTGGATGATATTTCTCGAGCATTGAGGATATGAAGACATTGTAAACCTTGGACATACTAGCCGGGTAAATTTGATACTCTTCCACCCCGCTTTTCCAACCAGCTAAGTATCTCAGCGGCCCAGCGTGCACTTATCTTCAATTCCCCCTTTAGACACTACTTCCATGTACCTTCATGGGTTCACTTTCAGAAAACTTTATCACCTACATTTGCAGGAACTCCAAATCTTTTCTATTATCCGAGTAGCAACTTTGCTTTCCGTTTGAAACCTGAACTAACTTCTTTCTCATAAGCTTTCCAATCTGGGTATAGGTCGGATTAAGACTTTTTCTATTCCATCCCAATGAATGGTGATCGGTCAAGCATTTCTCTCCGTAAAGTGCCTGTGGTGCATTTGAATGAGGCATGATAAGCAGCTTGTTGTTATATACAACTCAATAATGTATGTAATGACTCCAACCTTCACCAAAATCCATTATACACGATCTTAACATATCGCCAAGGTCTGCGAGATGGTCCTCTCGGTGACCGCCATCTATCTAGGGATGATAAGTGCACTCAATCCTTTAACTTTTAACTTGTCCCAAGGTCTCTTTGCAACCAAAACCTCAAAACAAACCTAGGGTCTCGATTGGTAAACAATACCTACTGAATTCCATGCGAATCTCATTTATCTCAAATAGAGTTCCGACCAATTTTTTCCAAAGGATACTTGTAATGTTCTGGTAGAAAATGTGTGGACTTAGTGAGTCGGTCTACGACTACCCATGCGATGATCATGTATGCGACACTTTTGACTCCGTCACCCAAAGGACAAAATCCATCATGTAATATGCTCCCATTTCCATTCGGGATTTCAAGGGTTGTAGAAGTCACGAGGGCTTTTTTAATTACCAGCGAACTTGCTTTCACCTGACACTGCAGACAAGTAAGACAAATCTACACATATTTGGCTACGTCTCTTTTAATCCATCCCACCCAAGACAATCCTTTCAAATCCGGTACATCTTATTACTCCCAGTGGGATAAATAGTATAATTGGACGATGGCTTTCTTCTAAAATCTCTCTTTAATACCTCTATATTCGCACTACTATCCTTTCCGAACCTTAACACTCACGGTCCGCCTTAAAATCAAGTCTCCCCTTTCGAAGAACTTTTTCCAATAATTTCTGCACTACTGGATCTTTTGACTATGCTTTTAATCCGTTCCAATAATGGGAATATGACCTTAATTCAACATTTTTTCAAAATAACCTTCTCTGCGTCCCAAGACAAGGTTTCTGACCTTTGTTTACTTTGCTTCCAGCATTTCCCATTCTTCTTCACTATTATCAATCCAGCTACTTGCGAAACGCGTTAACCACTGACGTTAGCCTTTCGAGGGATGATATTTTTATGGAGCAATCATGGTCCTCAAGAAACTCTACCCATCTCATTTGCCTTAAATTCAACTCTTGAGAAAACAAGTATTTCAAACTCTTACGCTACAGTCCCATCTCTGTGAACACCCCAAAAGTCACCCCATATAAATAATGTCTCCACTTCTTCAAAGCAAAAATAAACTCTAGGTCACGTGTGTTGGGTAGTTATGTTCATGGTTTCAACTTCCTAGAAGCATATGCTATGACTTTTCCATTTGCATCAAAACACAACCTAATCCATCCTTAGAGGTAAATCGTGAATAGACACAAATCCTTCTTTGCCATCAGAGTTAAAATCGGTCCTCGGTGTTTCTTAGTTAACCGTTTTTCAATTCTTGAAACCTTTCTTCACACTTACGACTCGAAAGGAATTTTCCATATTTCTTAGTCAAATGGATCAAAGGAGTCCGATGAGTCTGAAAATCCTGAATGAACCGGCGGTAATAACCGAATTGCTAACCAACTAAGAAACTTCTGTAGGGTTTTGGTCTCTTCCAATGAATAACGACTTCCACTTTAGATGGGTCAACTGCAATTCCATCCTGGAAATTCTATGCCTAGAAAAGATACTCTTCCAAACTGACCAAGACCTTCACACTCCTTGGCAAGTAGCAACTTCTGGGGTTTGCAATCACAATCTTCAAGTGTTGGCATGGTCTTCTAGGGTTTTGGAATACACCAATATATCGTCGTAATAAAGATCACCACAATCGATCCAAGTGGGTTTGAATACACGGTTGCATCAAATCCATGAATACGGCGTGGAGCATTCAACCCAAAAGGCATTACTACAAACTCATAGTGTCCATATCTTGAATTGAAAGCTTGTTTTCGTACATTCTCTTTCCTTTCACGGTAGTGTATCCCCGCTTCTAAGATCCAGGAGAATACCACCGACCCTTGCAAATTGATCAAATAACTCGTCAATGAGTGGTGGGGATACTTGTTCTTAATCGTCACATCATTCAACTCCCATATGTCTATACACGCCTTAGACTACCATATTTCTTTTAACAAACAAGACTGTACCTGGAGAATCACTTTTCTTGATAAACCCTCGCCTCCCGTAAGATCTTGTAACCTGTCTTCAACTCTTTAAGTTCGGCGAGCCATTCTATATGAGTCTTAGAAATTGGTGCCGCCTGTGTACCACATCAACCTTGAACTCACCGCCTCAGAGGTAAAGACTCCAATTCCTCGAAATACATGGAAAATCCCTAACAATGGCACGCGTCTTCCAACTTCATCTTATCATTTGGGGTCTATAAGAAAAGCCAAATACCCTTGAGCTCCTTACTTAGAAGTTTTCTAGTCCTTATTCAGAAATAAGGCGTGAAGCCAACATTCCTCTAACATCCAATCGCCCTCCCCGGTATATCAAATTCTAGTACTTTCAATCTACCCACCTTGGCATGGTGTTTAGCTAAGTAATCCATCCCACATAATCACATCATACCCCTTAATATCCAGACTTACCAAATCAACCCTTAATTTTCTCTCTCATCCACAATTCACAATTTTTATACACCAAACTCGTAATCAAACTTTGGTCCCCGCTGGTGTTCTAACCTCTAGGTCAAAGGTAACCCTAGGGTTTTATATCTATACCACAAACAAATGCAGGATTAACAAAAAAATGAGTGGCACCGGGATCAATTAAAACTCTAGCTAAGCGATGGAAGAGGGGAATGGTACCTTCGACCACTTCCGTCGATGCATGCACCTCTTGATGGTCTAGCGCATAGACTCGAGCTGGTACTTTTGTCCTATTTCCCACAGAACTAGCTTGCTTTGGATTTGACTCTAGGCACCACCTCGGCTCGGGTTTGGGGACAAGAAGATATTTGATGGTCAGAACTTCCACACCTCGTGCATTTTCCTTGCTTCTTCTAACATTCATTGGCGGTGTGGTTTGGTTTCCACAAAACCACACGTAAGACCCGAATTGGAGGCTTGGCTCCCACGTGGAATGCTTTTGTTGGGCCTCACCACTGATAGACCCTCTAGATGCCTCTCCTCGAGAAAGGTTCCTCTTGATGTTCCCAGGGGCAGCCCCACTTGAACCTCTCCCAAACTTGAGGCGGGCACTTTCAGACTCCCGACTACTAGAAGGGGCACTCCTTTCTTAGCATGAAAGCTCTTGGCTGAGCCTTGGCGGTCTGATCCTTTGGGCTTTCTTAATGGCCTCACTAAAGCTGATGTCCGAGCCGCTAACCCTTCTTGAATCTCAAAATTCAAGCCCGGATAAAACGCTAATTTTCTTGCAGCTCTGGCCACCAATCAGGGGCAAACTTAGACAACTTAATAAATTAGCCTCATGTCCGCAACACTCGAAGCCCTGTCGACACTTAATGAAATCATCTTCCTTCTTTTCTTGTACCAGGGAAGAAACTTAGAGTAGAACTCCCAGGTAAAATTCTCCCAAGTCCTGGGGAGTCGGGTCCCTATCCCGTTTGGCCCGAATCATGTTCCACCATGATCGGCTGCTCCTTCAAACTGGAAAGGCAAAAGATACTCGTTTCTCGGTATAGTTCGGTCTTGAAAATATGTCAGACACGCTCTAGCACACCCCTCGGCCACCGGATTCCCCAAAGAATTTAGGTATGAAACTTTAAGCCGCCCTCGCCATGGCCTCAGGGTGATTGACTAGACTCAGCCTTGTTGGTCCACCACGAAGCCAAGATGCCTTATCGGTTTATGGCGGTCACCACTTGTTCCCTTCAAATCTAACCTTGACCTTGTCCCAATCCTCGCTCTTGACCTTGGTCAACTGCGACCCTCGGTCTTCTCATTTTGCAGGGTTGTCCTTGCCCTCGACCCTCTACTCGCCTTGGCCTCACCTTGTCTAGTCCATGATTTCTATAATGGGTAGACATAATTAAAACAAATATAAAATAAAATTAATACATAATAATATGCAACAAGGTAAAAGTGAGATAAGAGAAAAGAAAATGTAAAGAAATAATACAAATTGAAATAAATAATTTAACAAATTAATAGAAACAAACAAGAGAATTTTCTAAAATTATCAAATTTTCATACATATAACCATAGGAATTCAGGACACTACAGTGGCATGTTTATCACAAAAGAGTACACAAAAAGTGCTTTCACGGTCAATTTACCACACAAAATATAATTGTGAAAGCAATAAATAAACATGTATCCAGTGGATGAAGTCTCTCTAATAAAGTCTCCTTACAACAAATTAATAAAAACCCTAAAACTCTAGTACTACTCCTCTAGTCCTCAGCAGGACCACCAGGGGGGGTACCCTCAGATGAGGTCCCTCGCCCTCCCTCCTAGCTCGACCTCTCGGAAGGATCGCCCCCATCAATATATCCTCATAAGGCTCCTGGATGAGTCCCTCAATGGACCTATCAAGCATAGCCTCATTAACATCGATGCCATGATATCCTCCTGTGGTAGTGATGTCCCTGTATCCTAGCGATCTGTTCATGGATCTCGTGGACATCCTATCGGGCGGCACGAAACCTCGGACCTGGTCACGGGTTGCCCTAGTCCTATCTCTCTGGTGTCAACCGATTCTCCGATTCTCAGCACCTGAGCCTCCAAATCTGGATCCTCCGGCGAGAAGCCATGACACTCGCCACCATGATCTCCTCTGCAGGTCTCTATTGATATCCGGTAGCTCACGCCGTCGTCAATGACAATACACGGAGGTAGGTAGGTACCGACTCCCTACAGGGCACCTCGAACCTCCCGGCGTGGGATGCATAGAAGACTGGTCGGTCCCCGGCCACTGCTTCAGACCACAGTCTTGGGGTGGCTCATGACCATTGGCCCGCCCATTAGCTCAGAGCTCCATTACCACTTTCCATACCTACAACCTATCCACAATTTAAAGTGAGGACTTTTACAATATTCAACGTAGCTAAAATATCAGACTTAAAGTACACGAAACCATTGTATAAGGACTTTTAAAATTTTCCTTTATAGACCTCTAACCTAGGCTTTGATACCACCTATATGACTCAACTTCCTAAGGTGAACCAAAGGGTTGGTGACTGCACTAACTCTCGCCAGGACTCAAGCATTCAAATAAATACTAACTTAAACGTGCAATTTCACCAACCACCATAACATTAATATTAAAACTGGAAAAAGACGATTAAACTTAAAATTACATTCATCCATTTAGAATATTCAAAACCCTCGAGCCAAAGCTAAAACACTTCCATAAGCTTAAAGTACTCAACACCAAATAAATATACAAAATATTACTTCATACTCGAGACAAAAGTCAATTACTCAAAAAACGGAATGGGGTGAGCTAAAAAACTCGTGAGTTTCCAAAATTCATGCACATGCAATTAAAGCGTAAAAGTAAAAGTAAATAAATAAAACACATAGACAAATTAAGTTCATACACATTGAGGATACGGGGGATCCCAGGAGCCAAATTCCACATTTTTCGAGCATTTATAGTAGTCGACACTCCGTCGACATTCAATCTAAGTAGACGACTCTTCACGCCACACTCCAACCACCAAACTCCCCTGCAGACGCCCTGTAAATATTTAAGCAAAGATAAGCATAAATCACTCAAGGCACTCGGCCAAGAGTGATTGTAAAACACATTTCCGTTTCCCAAATTCAATATATGCAAACAAATAAATTACCGACTCTACAAAAAGGGAGCAATAAAGTATACTCTCCTTTAGGTGAGCGGTTCAACAAATTCCCATTTTCACAGTCAAATCAAGCAACATTTCATGAAACACATACATTCACGGGCATTTAAGCTAAAACATTTACAGGCATTGAAAACTCACCACAAGTAGGGTCGGAGTCCAAGTTTTGATCAGTTAAAATCAGCACTTTGCCTAAAATAATTAAAAGAGAACGAAAATAAGTTTTCCTAGTTCACCGACCAAATTTATTTCAAAAAGTAGAAAGTTCGGCAATTTCCTAATTCGAGTTGAAAATTTTGAAATATCATAACTCAAGTTATACAAGTCAGAATTTTGCACATTTGGTACCGTTGGAAACCTCTTTGAAAGTTCTTAAACTTTGTAGAAGGCACCCAATTAAAATTCTGGGTGAAAACTGCCCATATTTTCGTTCAACAGAAAGCTACAGTACTGAGTCAGGACATATCAGGTTGGCCATGCAGGCTACTTGGAAAATTCGCCATAAATTACAGAAAATTAGTTAGCCTCTGAAATTCATTAAAAATATATTACTCATAAGGATTTTCAACAGCCACTGACGGAATTCAATTTCGACACCCGAGCATGAAATTATAACAGTCCAAACAGAGGGGGTTCAAATTTCTGAAATTTCTGGGTTTCAGTTTAACAGGGCATCATTCACAGCTTCGTTTGAGTGGCTAATTCTTAGCCAAAAATCGCCAAATTTGGTACACTAATACTTCCATATATAGTCTAATTTTGTACCAAAATTCAACCAAAAATTCGAATGGGAAGACAGTTTTCTACGTGCCTAAAATTCGTTCATCGAAACTATTCAAACCGATGAAGTTCAACTCCTCCACTTCTAATCTCTTATAACCAACATATACTACTGCCATTTAACTTCAATTTCGACCCTAAGCTGGTATTAGTCTCCCTTAACCTAATGATGATAAAAAATGGTCACATATTTTAGCAAAATTGTCACGAAATAATCCCCTAACATTCGGGCAGCATAATGCTTCATTTTTCCAGTTTTCCTTATTCCATCTAACCATCAACTTCACTCAATTCTTGAAGGAATTTGTATGGGGCAATTTTAACAGCTTAACCCTCACATTCAAGCCTCACAATCAACTTTTAAACTTGCCAAAATTTGCAGCCACCAAATCAGAGGAAAAACAGAAATTTCTTCCTTATTTTTCTTCCTTCATGAACCGGTTCCTCTTAGGGTTTTGTCCAAAAATCCAACAACAATTTTTAACTCAAATTCATACAATGCATCAATAACCATGATAGAACTCTAATCAACACAAGTGTGGGAGTTCAAGAGCCCACTTATACAACGAAATATCAAGAAAGACAATTTATTGAAATTAATCTTCCAAAATTAAAAACTAACACATGAATCCATTTCATCAACAATGACAAGGTTCTAACAACCTCTCAACTTCCCAAACCTATCATCATGCTTCAAAATGGAATTTAAGAGACAAAAGTTCAAGCTCTAGTTTCATACCTCTTCCAAGAAACAAGCAAGAGTTCACCAAGGAATGCTAGACTAGAGCTCCCAAGTGCACCTACTACAAGCTTCTCCACCAAGTGCAAGTCCAAGCAAGGATTAATGGAGGTTGTGTGGGGTTTTTGGAGGGAATTTGAGTGAAGAAAATTGCTGAAAATTTAGGGGAGAAGAGGAGAGGGAGTTCGGGTGAGAGAGGGAGAAGGATGAAGAAATTTTTGGTCAATTTTCTTGAGGAGTTAATGGGAAAAAGGAAGACAAGACATGGGTCTTATCTTATTCATCCAAAGTCAAAACTTGCATAGTGGTATTAATTAGCTATTTGGAGGGAAAATTAATCACCTCATTTGGCTTGAGATTAATGGATAAATCTCGATTAGGAGAGGGGATGAAGAAGTAATTTTTAAGTGATTGGTAGGAATTTAGTTGAAAGAATTAACGGTTAAATAAAATTCTAAACTTAAGGAGGTTAATCCAAATCTTAACTAAAATTTCAAAACCCTAATTAATCACCTTCAATGACCTAATTCTAGTCATTTATTTACACTTCCAACCTACTAGTGATCATCCATACTTATCTTCACTAGTTTACTCACAGTCCGAATTTACCTCGAAAAACGTGCTTTTAACATTTTACCTCTAATAAATGCTACGAGACGATATTAACAGAGGAATAGGGTTAAAATTAAATGAGAAGTCGTAAATGAGGAAAAATCGGATTTCACGAGATAATTAAAGAAATAATTATATAAATAAATAAATAAAAACTTTGGATTTTTGAAATTTAATATTAAATTAATATTATTTTTTTTTCTCGAGGCCTTTACAAATGGCCCATCAAGAAAAGCCTTTGGTTGGTTTAGTATCTGTCTCTCATGTTCGAGGTCAAAGGAATCGATGGATGAGACTTGTGCCACCATTGTTATTCACCCTCAACATAATGGTAAGAAGTAGCACGTGGAACTCAAAGCTTTGCCTGTTTCAGCAAATGCTTAGAGAGATGCTGCTTCAATGTAAATATATATTCTAACATTACTTGTAAAGGGGATTTCTTTTATGCTAGTCTACTACTGGCTTGCTATAAGCAAAGCTCTGGCAGGATAATGTAATTGGAGAACTAGGATATGTAATGATATGTATAAGATGTCGATTATCATACAAGCAGAGATCTGGCAGAACCGATGTAATCAGAGAACGAATATATGTGTAATAATATGGATATGATGTCTCTTATCATCTCCATTGGTTGTAATTCTATAAATAACAACTCTATCCCTTAGAGAGGAATTTCTGTACATATAATGATATTTGAATATGAATGATCATTTGTCCTCTTTTTTCCAATCTCGTGCCATCTGTAATGATTTCTCTACTAGTGGCATTGTGCTTGATTTTCTAAGGCAGAGGTTTGTGACTGGATGTATGAAACCTGGTATTCCAAGTTATCTTTTCCCCTTATTTTTTTGGCTTTTTTGTGTATAATTTGTTAAATATTGTTAATGGGTAAACTCTATTGCAATCAAGGGTGAACACTAGTTTGGCCAATAATACAAGTTTGGTTAATGAATATGATGCTTAAGAATTACAAAGTTGTGTTTGGCTTCCGCTACAACATTTTTGGATAAGATTTTTGGAAAGTTAGTTCGTAGTATGAAAATTGATAAGGATTCATGGCTTATGGCATGACTTTTCAATGTCATGTCTAGAAGATTGATACATGAATTTCTCACAAAATTCATTGGTACATTGATAAATATTAAATATTGGTACAAAGTTGATACATGAACTTCTCATAGTTCATTAGTTCATTTGTGAAACTACTCAATTGATGTACTTGAACTGCTAAATTCATGTACGAACATTAAATACAGTTCATGTACTTTTGATCTTGTGTTATCTATAAATAGAGGTAGTCCAACATCTTTTACGGTAACTTCTGCAAAACTAACTTTTTGCATCCTTTTCTTGTGGAAACTAAGCATAAACTTACCATAGGCTAGTTTCTTATTTCTGTTATATCCTAGAGGTAATTTGTCATTTTTATCCAATTAGCAAAATACGGGGCAAATAACACCTTAAGGAAAGTGATTACACGCTTTGGAAATTATCTTGAATTCCCCCTTGTTAGTTTAGTAAAGATCTTGTAATAGTTTTGTAGTAGATTCCATATTCTTCTAACCCCAAATCCTCAACGATCTTAAGGTGCTATTTGAAAATTGGTATGAAGTCTACTCACAAATATGTTATCAACGATGATAATCCGATATGACCTCCAAGAATAGTAAGGCATTGAAAGCAAATGATGGTTGCAAAGTAGATGACGTGTTGTGTGGTCTTCACAACTTGCTCATCAACATCAAAATCGTAGAGAAGTTTGGACTGTGATTGGGGTATAAGAAAACTCGAAAAGGTGCAAACAAATTCCTAGTTTAAATACTTTTGAATTTTGTATTCATTGTAGTACATCTCTCCTTAGCCTAATAGATGATCTATAAGTGTTGATTACTAAACTAGAAAATCATAAAGTGGAAATTTTTGTGTTATTTCATAGTAGGGGTAAATATTGAAATTACATCCAAATTGAAATGACTACAAAAGAAAATCATGGTGGATCATGTGTAAGGATCTTTATGCAAAATAAAATGCTTGAATTCTCTAAAAAGAGGCATGTATGTTAATTCTATGATGAATAGACAAAATACTAGTTCTAAGATATGAAGTAATTAGAATTGTCCAAGAACGGTGTATTTCTCAAACAACGTTACATGTTATGTTTAACTTGGTTGTTAATAGATGTGTTCACTCTACTTATGTAGTTAAACATAGTTATCTATAAGTGTGTCATTTCTACTTATTTGATTAAATCTTCTTGTTCTTTGTGACTTAGCAGTTTGTGACATATGAATATAGGTAATTATATTATTTGTCAACACTTAGTCTAAGAAAGAAAAGAAGGATTTGATATGCACTCTGAAGTGATAATGGGTATTATATTATATTGATTGATAGTTGGTCAATATGTGTGCATGTGTATCTAAGGAAAATACTTGGCATGAGAAAAATGCATCTGTTTTACTCTAAGTGAATTTAGGTATGATAAATGTAGTCAAGTGAAATTATTCTAAATTCTTCAAGAGTGTTACTCTTAAGTGAATTTGTGGTGCAATATATGTGGTAAAGTGCATGTATTCGAAATTCTATCAAGAGTATGATGAGATCATTTTTCTAAGTTGCTAATTGTTGGTGTAAACAAAGGTGTTGTAGATATTAAAGTGTATTCATTTTTGAAGATCAATTGAGCGATCTTGGAGAGATGAATACATTTCTGTTGTGACCTGAGTAAGTCTAATTATACTGATAAGATATTGAATAAGTTTCAATATCTAAAAATTAAAGTAATGAGTACTTCCTATAATCCTAAATTGAAATTTTGTAAAACTTAGATAGTTCGATTGCTCAATTTGCATATTCCATTGTGATTGGATGGTTATTGTTGTGCAAGTGTAATTGGATGGTTGATGTTTGTGTTACTTTGTGCAAACTTAAGTATTTCATATCATGATATAAAAAGTATTGGAAAAGTATTTGTTTACTCTTATACTAGTTGTTTAACTAGTGTGAATGGTCTACTTGAGTGATAGTGCAATCCATGTGCTTCTAACAAGCAAGAGTGATTGCTTATTTCACCACAAAAATTGAATGTATATCTTTGATTACTGCATGTGTAAAGAGGTGAATAGACTTAGGGGATATTACTTGGTAAAAAGTAACGAATTGTGGTCACAACCTATGTCTTCAACTTCTTTATTTTGGCTAAACTGTAGTCTTTATATCTAGAGTCTTAAGTAAGGTGACTATTAGTAAATCTAGATATGTTAATCTAAGTCTCAAGTGCCTTAGACAAATTGTTATGTATATGACATTGTGTAAGTTGTATAATAAAAATATACAACAATTAGGGATATGCGTTGACTAAAACTCTTGAGAGAGACTTGTTGAATTCGACAACGTTGGGAATGGGATTGAAACATTTTGTCTAGAATCACTAGCAATGGTAACGCAACCTTCTTCTAGTACTGCTCCTAGTTAGAAAGGTTTAAAGGGTAAAAACAAATTGCTAATAAGTGATTGTGAGTATTACAATTTTTGTTTACAAGCCGTTGTACATAGTGTTAATCTTAATTGAGTAGGTTGAGAATTATTCTCTTAATAAATATATTTCTTAGTGCTTTATTTGTTAAAGTTAGAAATATAGTTTACCTATATGATCATAGACGTGGTGCCACTTCTAGTAAAAGTTTGGGGTAATCGCTTATACATGGTCATGAATTAGGTTGAGCACATGGCCGGTAATAGTGCTAAAAATGAAATGTGACCGGTGGATTTAAGTTGATTAGTTCATGTGTGTGATAATTCTATTCTAACTTCAAATCTTGGTTTAAGCAATCTAGCCACCTTGATTTGATTAGAACGTGTGAATTATTTACACTAAGTAAAAGTTTAAAATGAAAGTTACTTTTCTCTATACATGATATCATAGGTGTTGGTTTATCATTTTGTATTATAAACTAAGTGAGGGAATGTTGAAAAGTTAGTTTGTAGTACAAAAATTGATAAGGATTAATGGCTTGTGACATGACTCTTCAATTTCATGTCTAGAAGATTGATACATGTATTTCTCACAAGATTCATTGTTACATTGATAAACATTAGATATTGGTACAAGATTGATACATGAACTTCTCATTGTTCATTAGTTCATTTATGGAATTACTCAGTCATGTACTTGAAATACTAAATTCATGTATGGATATTAAATAGAGTTCATGTACCTTTGATCTTGTCTTACCTATAAATAGAGGTAGTCTAACATCTTTTGTGGTAACTTCTGCAAAACCAACTTCTTGCATCCCTTTCCTGTGGAAACTAAGGTTAAACTTGCTATAGGCTAGTTTCTTATTTCCATTGTATCTTAGAGGTAATTTTCTACTCAACTCGATTAGCAAGGTAGTGGGGGCAAATAACACCTTAAGGAAAGTGATAACACACCTTGAAAACTATCTTGAATTCTCACTTGTTAATTTAGTAAAGATCTTATAATAGTTCTGTAATAGATTCCATACTTTTGTAACCCCAAATCCTCAACAAGATTGCATATAATTTTGATGCCTAAAGTCATGATCTATACAGCCCAATTCCAATTATCGTATCTGACTGTATGAATGTTATTATAGACCTTTAGGGAAAATATTTTTATGATGCTGGAAAACTTTGCAATACAAACTGAAAACAAAAGGTCAAAACTAAAAAATAAAATGGGACAACAAATCCAAGCAGCACGATGTGGATTGGAAGAAAGTATAAGATCAATAGCTACTCTACTAGAAAAAATTTCCAGTTGGACAATGATTTATTATCACTAAACAATTGAAGCATACAATTATTTCTTGTATTTACATGAGACTCCACTAAGAAATGGATAATTGCATTGAAAAGATGATTCTAGTCGCATGACCATGTGCAGCAATAGAGGGTAGAGGTGTGCTCCAGGACGTAGATTAGAGAGGTGTAAGGGCCTCAAAATTTTATTTTTAAATATTGTTAGTATTTATTATTCTAAATATTGTTATTATTGTCATCAGTTTATTTGATTATTTTAATATCATACTCAAACATATTTTCCAAAAAATTTAAATGGAAATTCATTTTTATTTTTGGGAACCCAATTTTTTTATTTCACACTTATTTCCTCGTTGATTTTTCAACATTTCATTTATTTTATTTTAAACTTCGCCCTTTTAGTATCAATTAGACAGAAAATGAGAAAAACACGTTTTTCAAGGTAAATTTCGAGCAATGAGTGAAATAGTGATGGAATGTAAGGATGATCATTCGTAGGTTAAGAATATAATCAAGGGACTAGAAGTCAATCATTAAAAGTGAGATTAAGTATGATTTTGAGACTATAAGCTTAGATAAACAATTTTTTTCCCTAAAACTAGGGTTTTCATCTTGCTATTATTCCAACCATTTAATTTCTTCCAATTCACTTTAATTACTCTTATTCCTCTCCTTGTTGGCTGAATTTCCCCTTTCATTTTCTAGCCAAATTAATCACTTCATTTCCCTTCAAATTAAGCTTTAAGACAAGAAATTTCAAATGAGACAACAACCCCTAAATTGGGGCTTTAGTCTTGTCATTGCTTTATCTCATTTAAACCCAAAGTTTTTCCTTTCTTTTTCTTCCAATTACAGCCGGCTCTTTCCTCCCTCTTTCCTTAGCAAAAAAATTGCTTTTAATTACCTTATCAAGCTCTCCATTTTTAGCCGATCCTCCCTCTCATCTCCTTAGCCAAAAAAATTGCTCTTCATCTCCTCTCCAAATCCCCCCAAGACAGTCGGCCACCATTCCCCCTTCTCCTCTCCAAGAAAACCCTCCATTCCTTTACAAAACACTTGTTTAGAGGACTTGAAGTTTTGGAGCTTTTTGATGGGTGAGCTGGCCGAACAAAAACTGGGGAGAGGAGAGGCTGTGGGTTGCTACCATTTTCAATTGGAAGAAGGAAATCAACCAAGGCAGCTCTAGGAAGCAAGAGCTACTTGAGAAGTTGACTAGGGTTGAACATTGGAGCATTTCTTGGGATTTTTGAGCTAGAGTTTGATTGTTTGAAAGGTAAATCTTCTATGCACCTCTAATTTTCAAATTTTCAGATTTTATTAGGTTCTATATGTATGATTTGTGGTGTATTTATGGAGGTAATGGGTACTTGTTGAATGATTTTAGCTTACAAATTTTATTGCCCTTTTGATGCTTTGGAACTTATCTTGAAAAGTTGGATGATGTTGTGAGTGGGCTCTTGGAACTCCCACAAATATGTGAATTTTCTTCTTAGCATGAAAATGGTGATATGTGTGTGTGTGGATGTTGGAATTTGTGGTTGGAATTTGAGGAAGAAACCTCAAGGGAAAAACCGTATGGAGAGAGGGGAAATGGGGCTGAAAATTTGCTGTTTTCCCTTTGAATTTCGTGGCTGCACTTATGTAAGCTTAGAGGCTGGTTTTAATGCTTAATTGATGAGCTCTAAGTTGGTAAGTTTTTTTTCCCCACAAAAGTCTTCAAGAGTTATAGGAATAATGGCTTGAGGAAAATTCTGTTTTGGGGCGTGAGGGATGGCTGAATACTTTGTTGTATTTCCCCTGAATTGTAGCTGAGTTTTTAGCATGCTTGAAGGCTAAATGTGAGGTTTAAATGTTGAGAGTGAAGTGGTTAAATTTCCCCACAAAAGCCCTTTAAAAGACCTAGCAAGGATGAGTGATAAGTTGAGGTAAAAATCTGGAAATTTGGGAAGCATGCTGGCCGAATTTTGGACTGATTTTAGTGCTAAAAATTGATATAATCTCCTATCGTTTTTGATCATCATTAGGCTTAGGAAGTTTAATACTAGCTTGGTTTCGAAAATTAGGCCAATTGGTGATGATTTGAGGCATAATCTAAGTACTTGAAATGAGGGATTAAAACTTCACAGTTTTAGATGAAATAGCTGAGCTCACTTTGGGCACATAGAAAACTGCCTTGCCATTCAATTTTTTGGTTGAATTTTGGTATGAACTTAGCCTACATAGAAAGTATTAGTGTACCAAATTTGGTGATTTTTGGCTAAGAATTTGCCACTCAAACGAAGCTGTGAATTATGCCTTGTTAAACTGAAACCCAGAAATTTCAGAAATTTGAATCCCCTCTGTTTGAACTGTTATAATTTCATGTTCGGGTGTCAGAATTGAGTTCTGTTAGTGGCTGTTGAAACTCCTCATGTAGTAATATATTGTGTATGAATTTCAGAGGCTAAATAATTTTCTGTAATTTATGGTGAATTTTCAAAGTAGCCTGGATGGCCAGCCTGATATGTCCTATCTCAGCACTGTAGCTTTCTGTTGAACGAAAATCTGGGCAGTTTTCGCCCAGAATTTTAATTGGATGTCTTCTACAAAGTTTTATAACTTTCAAAGAGGTTTCCAACGGTACCAAATGTGCAAAATTATGACTTGTGTAACTTGAGTTATGATTTTTCAAAGTTTTCAGCTCGAATTAGGAAATTATCGAACTTACTACTTTTTGAGATAAATTTGGTCGGTGATTTAGGAAAACTTATTTCCGTTCTCTTTTAATTATTTTAGGGCAAAGTGCTGATTTTCCATTTGGTCAAAACTTGGATTCCGACGCCTACTTTGTCGGTGAGTTTTCAATGCCTGTTAAATGTTTTCGTTTAAATGCTTTGTGAATGTATGTGTACCATGACGTGTTGCTTGATTTGACTGTGAAAATGGAAATTTGATGAACCACTCACCTAAAAGAGAGTATACTTTATTGCTCCCTTTTTGTAGAGTTGGTAATTTAAATATTTTGCATATGTCAAATTTGGAGATGGAGAAGTGTTACCCTGCCACTCTTGGCCGTGTGCCTTGAGTGACCTACTATTTACTGTTCACTGTTTAAATGTTTGGCGTGTAGGCCCGGTAGGGGGAGTTTGGTGGTTGGAGTTTGGCGTGAAGAGTCGTCTACTTGGATTGAAAGTCGACGGAGTGTTGACTACTATAAATGCTTTGGAAATGTGGAATTTGGCTCTTGAGAGTCCCGTATCCTCAATGTGTGTGAATTTGATTTGACTATGTGTTTTATTTATTTACTTTTAATTTTACCGTTTTAAGTGCATGTGCATGAATTTTGGAAACTCACGAGCTTTTTAGCTCACCCCCATTCCCCTTTATTTTTCCTTAACAGGTGACGAGAATCCAGAAGCCTAGATAGGGTTAGTTCTTGTCCTTTTAACTTTTATCTCGAATTTGGAGAAATGTTTTGTATATTCTTTTGGTGATGTATATTTTAGAATTATGGAAATGTACTAAAATTTAGCTCGAGGATTTTAAATATTTTGAGTGGAAACTGTAATTCTAAGATTTGACAGTATTGTACAATTTTAATATTAATGTTGCTATGATTGGAGGTTTTACTCGTTTAAGTTAGTATCTTTTCATGCTTGAGTCCTGACAAAGCAAGGCAGGCAGCCCGCCAACCCTTTGGTTCGCCTTAGGGGGAAGTGGGGCTGTTACAAGAGGTTTCCAGAAATTTGATATCCTACCTCAAACGCACTGTAGAATGCTCCATTACATATGCGCAAGTGCGCTATTCAATTCCACATATGAAAGCACAAGTCCGACATATCATTCATTTTTTTTGTTGGCTTTAAGTATGATTGAGTTCAGTTTTGATTGCCATCTTAGGTCAGGGCATACTTTCATGTTGACATATGTTAAACCAAGCATGTTTAGAAATTTATCAGTTTTAGAAGGTGATTTATTATTTTGGAAACTAAATTAGAATTGGTGTCAAAATTTGTCTAGAAAATAGGGTTGGATCATGTTTCAATATCATAATTAGAATAGGATTCATGGTTATGTTTCTCTATTTAAGGACTTGAAATCGGCCATTTGTAGTTGAGAAAAATCATATTCAATGAATAAATTTCTTTTATCCTCCAATGCTTTTCTTATTGTTTATTGTTTGTGAGATTTTAATATTACTTCTAGTATGTGATTTTTTATGATAACAAGCCCCTTTTAGATTTAAGAGTTTGATCTTGAGATATCTGTAGTGCCTAATTGGATAGTTGGTTTAAAAAATTGGGATTCTGTCAAAATTATTAGTGGTGTACAATGATCTGAAAAAGGTCCTGCAAAATTGTTGATTATCTATAGTAGAGTTTGATCAATCCTGAAGCCAATGAGGCCAAGAAATTCAAGTAGGGAAAAAAATATTATTTGTGAATGTACGTAATTTGTTCTAAGTTGCCATGGATAGCGATTTTATTAATGGTGAAAATTTTAAAGTTTTACATACAAATAGTGGTACTGAAGAAAGATTTGAATGGTCAAGAATAATGCACAAATATCTTAGAAGGTGTGGTTTGGCTGAATTTTTTAAGATCAATTTAAGTAGTGATCCATTAAAAGAAGCTAAGAGAAGGAATGCTAGATTATTTTTTCAAATAATGCGAAAATCAATGGCTGAAGATTATTACAAAAGACTTATCATCTCTTCTCAATTACCTCAATTATTTTGGTCAAATTTATTTTATATTTTAGAAATAGAATTTCCATATAAATTCAATTATAAGTCAAAAATTGGTTTGGATTGAGAAGTTAATTTAGAAGAGGATGTGTTTGCTGATAAATAGACTTTTGAAATTTTTGATATGATTGAAAATTATGATTTGCTTACATTATTTGGAGCGATTGATGAAGAAGATTTTGTCAATGGGTGCATTAATTTGGTCGTGGATGAGAATGTAAAAGAAATTGTTGATGAAAATTTTGATTTGAATGAAGATGTGCATGACAATATTCTTGAGGAGGTTGAATATATTGGGAAACTTTATGGTGGAAATTACTATCATAAAGAAGATTATGAATGATACGATTTTTTAGTTAAAAATTGTGTGGATTATCATTATTCAAGAAATTATGGTGGTTTTGATGATAAATGGGTTAATATGGATGACTTTTTTGATCGAAGAGAAATAGTAGTAAAATTGTATGCAAAATACAAATTTCATCCGCCTCAATGACTAAAGAAGAAATTAAAGATTTGCTACAAGTTGGAGTTGCATGTCAATTTACTGCTATAGAAGCTGCAAAAGCAGTGAGGATCCATATCATCATTTTTATTTATATATTGTAAATTTCCATATCAATTTTTGTTTATTTTATTTAGAATTATTTAATTTTATTAAGTCAATTGCATTGGCACGAAAATTTTCAAAACGCATTGTGCACGTTTAAATTATGTCGTTAATTTCATTAGTTGGATGTTTAAATTTTGTATACGAGCTTAGGGTCGACTATTAGACGTAAGATTTGAGTGTTAGGATATGCATTTGAGGTATATAAGTGAGAGAAATCGAAGTCGTAGTGTCGCGTTGCGCGAATTGACCCCGACGTGATAAAAAGATAGCTTTATGTCAAATCGATTGACTTCTTTCATTTCTTTCCTTTTTCCAGCAAAACCCCAAAAGTCAACAAAACCCACTCACTCTCTTCTTCTTCCTCTTGGCCGAACCTCTTTCCCCTCTTCCCCTTCATCTTGTCTTCAAAAAATCCATTTTCATCCGTCATCAACTCCCCCAAGAAACTTGAGCAATCTTGCTAGCTTACATTGGAGCTTTGAGGATCAAAAAGAAGAGAGGGAGAGCTGGCTAGGAGCTTGAAAGAGAGGAAGTTTAGACACACCACAAGTTAGAATTTTCTCTTGAGCAACTAGAGGTAACATGGCTTCAACAAACCCTAGTCCCCTTGCTTCCATTTTATGGCTTTGGAGCTTATAGCTTCTTGTTTGTATTTTTGTTGGATTTGGATGGTTGAGTGGGCTTTATGAACTCCCACATTTCTTGGTGGCTGTTGTGATGTATACATATGAGATGAGTGAGTTTGTGTGAGTTCTTGGGGTTACAAAGCTAGGAAGAAAGGGAAGAGGCAAAACCGAGAGAGGAGGAGAGCAATGCTGCCGGTCCATTTTGCTAATTTTCTATCCTGTTTTACCTGCCATTTTTCATGAGTTTCTTGGCTATTTTGAGAGCTAAAATGTTGAGCTTTAAGAGGACATTTTTCCTAGCAAAAACCCTCTCATTTGGTGCTTCAAAAGTTCATGAAAATATGGCCACAAATCTGGAAAAATTTGGCCTCTATTCTACCCAAATTTTCTGCCCTGTTTTGGGTGTTGTTTGGTCCGAATTTTGCTACCATTTTTCCACCATTTGCTCAAGAAATGTTGCTAGAGTCTTGGTTTCGAAAATGGAAGGGAATGGGGCTGTTTTGGATGAGTTAAAATTTGCAAAAGAAAAGAAATGTTATTAGGCAGAATTGAGTTCAAAATTTCAGCTAATTTTGGTCATTTTGATCACTGCCTTTCTGTACGAGTTTTTAGCTAAATTTTAGTAAAAACGTAGCTCATATACTAAGGTTTATTTTTACAAAAATTGGTGTTTTTCCAGTACCATTTCGTTGCTCAAATGATGTCCCAAATTTGCTCTTCAAACCTGGAAATTTTAGTTACAGGACAGCTTTGTGCCCTCTGTTCAAATGGCTATATTTTCTTATTCGGGAGTCAAAATTGAGCGCCGTTGGTGGCGTTTGAAACTAAAATTTAAGGGCTTTCCAATGGTGTATGGTTTTCATACTAACTCATTTTCTATCAATCCCAAAAAATCTAGAAAAAAGGCTATTTCTCGAGACTGTTTTCCTTGTTTTTGTTCATTGTGGCATCTAGCAACTCAGTTTAACCTATCTAACAAAATGAATCTTAGAGCGAGCCCTTCTAGTGAATTGTAGTACTCCGATTCTAGTTTCCATAGCCATAGGCCTTGTCTAATTTCGACTAGTGTAACTTTAGATATAGTCCGAGCAAGAAACTGTGGCAGTGTGGCCTTTGGTGATTTTAAGTAGTTTGAGTTAAGTTTTTAGTTTTAGTTGTTTGGCTAGTGTTTCATAGTTAAACTTTGGCTCAGATGACCAAGGCTTTATCGAGGGAGAATCGACTACCGAAGCTTAGCCTTCTTGTTTGCTTGCTCACTTAAGTGAATCACGGTGAGTGTTCAAGTGCTTGTTACATAATGCTTTATTTAATGTCAATGATTTGAGAAGCATGTTGGTTTGACTTGGGGAGCGTATACTTTATCACGCTCACCCTTATTTGAATTGAATTTGTTAAATGCTTATACTTGCTCTTGTCTTGAATTGTTAATGCCAAGCGGTAGAATGTACCACACTCAAGCGAGTGGGAAGTACCTCTCATCCCGTCTTGGTTGGTTTTGGCCAAGTCGATTGGCGCGTTGTCTCATCGACCCCTTTTATGCCAAGCGGTAGTATGTACCACACTCTAACGAGTGAGAGGTGTCTCTAATCCCATCTTGGTTTACTAGTAAATTCTATTTTGATGAGCGGGCCCGGCACAGGAGGTGTAAGTAGACGGGTGAGTGTAAGGTGATGTCTATGGTCAGTGAGCTAGTGGTTGATGGAGTGTCAACATTCCAATTGAAAATTGTGACTTGTGATCAAACCAAAGGTGATTGCAGAAATTGCGGTAAGGTGGAGCTGGCCATCTATATCCTTTTATATTGAATTCCTTAATTGCTTTATGTGATTTCTGAGCTTTTCTATTGTCTTACTGCTTTAATGGTTTTATTATCACTTTGATCTGCTTGCGTGTGATTTCTTGACCTTACTGGGATTTGCTCACCCCTTAAACTTTGTTTTCCTTAACAGATTTTGAAGCAGAATTCGTTAATCAAGGAACTTAGTTTCGTTTGTAGGATTTCTGTACTTCTGTATAAGATTGTTTTAATTTATGAACTTGATGGTATATTGTACTTGGGGTTAAAACTATTGTAATTTTGATGAAATTATTGGGGTTGTACTCTTGTAAGCTAACTAGTGGTTTTGATAGATTTCGAATATGGTTTCAAAAATGAATGCTTGTTTTTATATTTGGATGTTGTAGTGAGTCTTGGTGAGAGCTAGGTAGGCGTCCCGTTGATACTCTTGGGTTCACCCTAGGGAGAGGTGGGGGCGTCACAAAAGCGATTCAAACTCGTGATACCATTGGAGATGACAAGATCGAGAGTTTGATTTAAGGGACTCATTGTTGACATATGTTAAACCAAGCATATTTAGAAATTTATTAGTTTTAGAAATTGATTTATTATTTTGGTAACTAGATTAGAATTGGTGTCAAAATCTGTTTAGGAAATACGATTGAGTCATATTTTGGTATCATAATTAGAATAGGATTCATAGTTATGTTTCTCTATATAAGAACTTGAAATCTGACATTTGTAGTTGAGGAAAATCACATTTAATGAATAAATTTCTTTTATCCTCCCATACCTTTCTTATTGTTTATTATTTGTAAGATTTTGATATTTCTTCTGCTGTGTGATTTTTTCTACTAACATTTCAGGACTATAGATTACTTAATGGAGTCCTGTAGATTACCACCAATATAGTTTTCACATTGACAGTAAGAATCGAATACACTGCATCAATTGAGAAAAAGACCCCATCTTACTAATTGAGCCAACTAATGATGTTTAGTTCGATGAAATAATTCGAACCGAGATGGACAATTTATTTGATAATAACCCAAAGTATCTTTTACTCTTTCTCTGAATTAAGGAGATTCAAAAGTCAAGCATGATCCTATCACAGTGGCCATGACACCATTACAATACCTATCTATGATTTCTAACCCATCCATCAAATAGTTTAAGGAAATCTCAACTTGTTTTACTTCTCTCTTCACCTCGTGACTCTAAACAATCCCAACCCAACTCTCATCTCTTACCCCCAACATCCAACTCTCTAACCACGCCCTTTCCTTCCCCTCTCTCAATACCTTTGATCTAAACAAAAGAAATACTGCCTTAATCAATATTTCATTACATTTTTAATCAAGGGAAAAATGTTCAAAAACATGATATAGATTCTTAATTGATTTTTTGACTAAACATATACATTTTGTGGGTGCTAAATATTCCTAACTTTTATATGTGAAACTTATCTTTCAAGATCACAAGTTTGGATATATTTGGAGATCAGCCATTGTATCATCATTCAAATAATATTTAGTATACATATTGGCTTTTAAGTATGAATTAATCTTTTCTACACGGACAGTGTATACACTATCACCCTCAAATTAATGACAACTATGTAAAATTTGAATTTGAAATCAAGTTTTTGCATATGTGTCATGAATCCAACAGTGACACTGTCAATGTAGGAAAGATTTACTCTTTAAGTATAGTGGTATTTGTTAGTGCTTGATACTTAAAATTAGTACCAACCTATTTAAACTACTTAATATTAGCTCTCTTCCTCTTGTCCAATTAAATTAGAATTGTGTTTGAAAAAATTAAAATTTGAAATCTGAAATCTATAATCTAATATATGAAATTTGAATTTGTTAAGTTACAGAATCGTTAAACACTAAAATCTTAATATTTGAGTGAATAGTTTATAACTTATTTTTCTAGAGTAAGTTTTGCTAGACAATTCAAAGCCACTTGATTAATTAAAATGTTCATGTTTGAACATATGAAAATCAAAATCCATTGAACTTAATTATTGAATTGAGTTATCAAACAAGGTTAGCCTAAGAAAGGAAAATGTCATTTTTTCTCCACCTTTTTCTTGACCCTACAAATGAAGATCTTGATGAACTAGTACCTTATACATTCATATGTGCAAAATTTTGGTTGCATATTATTTTTTGTGTTGCCTTTGGAAAGAACTCAATTTAAGCAGGACATTTCCTTTGAAAAAAGTTAAAAGTATTAAGCTAGGCTAACACATTAAGAGCAATTGATGTCCCTTTATTTCTTTATTTTGTATAACTAGTTGTCATTATTGCCCAATTCCAGTTTTGAGAGGGAATGAAATACAACCTGATCAATGTAGAATTGTTTGGAAACACAGATTGAAAAACTAAATATTATTACGTAGGCTATGGTTGTATTGGAATTAGAATAGGAAAGTATATCAGATATGGAATTGTGTGTGCCTTAAAAATTATGATTATGGCCGGATTCCAATTTTGACTGGAATGAAGCACAATGTTATTGTAAATTCATTTGGAAATCCAAATTGAGGGACTAGATAGAAGTACATAGGTTGTGGTTGATTCTTCCTTATTAATGGAATTGGAACTTGGAATATATCTATCTAAACTATGAAAAAAGATAGAATGACTGGTGATGAGACACAAATCCTTTGGTGATGATATTTTGACTAAGATCTACATTAGAATCCTAAAAGTTAAATCTTTATTCAGATTCAAATGCCTTCCCAGCACTTGGAATCAAGGGTTCTCTGGATCTCATTTCCGTCGTGACTAATCATGCAAAGAGCATAATTTCTAGACCACTCTGTGGACCCAAGTTTGCTTCTGTTGTTAGGTTTATTTCCTAGCATTCACCACCTTTCTTGCAGGTAGAATCTAATAAAATATCTTTTGCACCCACATCCATCACAAGCATGTTGATTAGATTACATAAATCCATGCAGCGGCTCATCAAGAGGGTTGTTTTGTGGTGGGTTGTTGATGTGGAACGTCTCTACATTTAATTGGAAGACATCATTGCCACAGCACATATTGTAGTTATCTTTTTATTTTTTTGTATTTTTTAGGATTTTAGTATAGTTTGTTTCCTTTTCTAAATAGAAGTTTTAGAAGTTTCCTATTAGTTAGGTAACTACCATATCCTATAGGTTTTCTATCTTATGTCTTCGTTAGGCATAGATCTTTAAATAGGATATTTAGGATCTTTTGTATTCATTCTTTTATGGATTAACTTTTTATACACTGTCAGTGTAGTGTTTTTTTTACACTAGCAACTTTGGATACATGCCACATGTGCATAATTTAAATTTCAAATTTAAATTTGTATTACGTGACATAATCCAAACCTGCTAGTATATCAAAACTTATACACTGACAGTCTATAAAAAAGTTATCCTTCTTTTATTCAGACTTTTGGCATTATTATTGAAATTAAATTAAACACATGTTGTGTCTATTAGCTTTGCCATGTTCCTTTAGGTGCTTCTAGGATTTAAAATTTTATTTTGAATCATGTTTGAGTTTGAACAGGATTCAGCCATTTGATCTTTCTATGGAGGGCGTTCATGAAACCCTTTCATCTTTTACGCTTCCACTACCACATCATGTGGTATCAGAGTAGGATTCATCTGTGACAAACACTAATGCATATCACCATGTCTTTAATCATGAAGAAGAGGGTGATCGTGCTTGAAGAGTAGCTCACGACTGTGCCCTTATTCAATATGGTCCACATTAACCTTGTAGACAATTAAGCTATAAGGTGTCATCTTCAGATGATGAAACTTTGGTAAGTTTTGGCAAGGTTAACCCTAACTCTAGGGAAAATCTTTGTCAAAAAAGTAAGCATGTATGTATGGTTCGTAATCTTTTACCATAGAAAGATGGGACTCAGAGAAATTAACTATTCCAATTTGGGTGCAGGATTTCGAATTGTGTCTTTGATTTGGTAATTGATGGTGATAGCTCTTCAAATATGATTTCTAGGAAATTAATTGACAAATTAAGAATGTCTATTGAAGAGCATCTGGAGCCTTATAAAGTTGGTTGAATTAAAGGAGTTGAATCCGTTGATGTGATTGAATGATGTCGTGTTCCGTTTTCAATTGGTAAATATGTTGATGAAATCGTGTGTGATGTCATGAATATGGATACTTGTCATGTATTATTTAGCAGATCATAGCAGTACGACATAGATGCAACAAATAGTGGATGGGATAACATTTATTGATTTGTCAAAGATGGTATAAAATATCATTATATTGCCATTGAAACCGGGCTCAAAATCCAAATCTAGTCAATCAACTGCAACTAACTTGTTACCTATTGCACATACGGATTGTAATTTAAAAACAGGTGCAAAGGCAGTTGAAGGTGCCAAGGAGGTTCCTGATTCAATCGAAGAACCCAAGTAGAGGCATTTGTGAATCCGGAAGGTGAAAATAATTTTATCTCTTTAACAATAGATAATTTATCACCAACAAATCTAATACCATTAGATTCACCTCCTATCAAATGAAAGGTTCCTACAATTATCCTAAGTTAGGAAATAGTACCTTGATTGAAGCTAACATTCATGAATATATTCTATTATTGGTTGCTTCTATGGTTTTCCAACGACAAAGAAAATACAGTTTTCATGAGAAATTTATTTTAATAAATTTTCTTCTATTGACAATTTTCTTGTGAAGGTTGAGAAAGTTGAGTTCATTGCTAGTGGGAGAAAAATCATAAGACTTGTTTGGACACTAGAAACCAGTGAGATTGTAGGGTCTGAACTTTCCATACAAGTTCTAGGATCATCCGCAATTTCTTATGAGTTATGAGTATAAATGGGTGCTTAGATTTTATTGCAAGCATTGTCCTTATAAGATTTGCCGAAGGGTTGTTGCTGCGTCTTCTCATGAATCGTGTATCAAGCTCCTTCATAGAACCTGAGGGTGAGTTCTTTTCTTAGAATTTTAGTATAGTTTGTTTCCTTTTCTAAATAGAAGTTTTAGGAGTTTCTTATTAGTTAAGTAATTACCACATCTATAGGTTTCCTATTCCTATTATGCCTTTGTTAGGTGTAGGAATCTTAGTTGTCAGGATCGCGATCCGGATCATGGGATCTTACGATCCGACAATCCGAATTATGACTTTCGATTTCGATCCAATTTTGATATGATCCTACCATTTAAAGATATTATGATAAAAATTTTAATAATTTGATCATAATTTTGTATAGAAAATTCTGCTATTTGTTGCATTAGAAACTAGATTCAAAAAACTTTAAAACCACATAATTATGTTATGCTAATTCCTTACCTATAAAAATTGGTGAATCTTTAAAAATTGGTATTTAATTGTCTCATTAATAAATACTTAAATGATACACACACACACACACATATATAAAGTCAATTTTTCCGTCTACCTTGTCCAGTAATTGCATTTGGACTCAAAATTGAGAAAGAACAATATTTTTAATTTAATCAGATTCATTTACAATATGTCACATATAGTTCCAAAATTTTTATTTAATTTTTAGGTTATCCCGAATATTTTAGATAATACGTTTGTAACCTCAACTAATAATACTATTATATTGATTGTATATGAGTTGTATTATTTATTGTTGTATATGTGAATTGCAAACATCAAAATTACTAGTAAGATTAATTTTTACGATTTTTGTAGGATCGATCGATCTATGTTTGTAACCGAATCACAGATTCCGGAGCCTAATAACAAATTAGACAAGTTTGTAACAAATTTTTCTTTTTTTTCTGAAAACTATCCCCATGAGAATGGCTAGATTAGACCAAGAGATATAGTGATGTGTGTATTTTTCCACCATAAGACTACATGAGAATAGGCAATACAGTAATTCATGTGTTTTCCCCCTATAAGACTATTAGCTTTGTCAATGGATTATTGCAGATTGAAACATACTCATTGGATTCTGGAATTTGGAAAAAATCCATACTTAGAGGGGCCAAAGAATTTATGTTGGTGGTAAAGTAATGGTCAAATTTCAAAGTAGTGAAAGGAAAGTTCTGATGGATTGCAACACAATGTGGAGACGGACTTGACATCCAAAATTTCTAATTGGGGTTTTCCTGCTTCATTGGTAGCTTACCTTATCCGCTATGTCATTGAAAAAGTGCTCCGACAGGTTAATTTTGGGTTCCTAGGCTCGCATATCATACTCAATTCAATCTCCATACCATGTCAATCATGCTAACCCCAAAATGATCAATACTCTTCACTGTGTCAATCATGCTAGCCCAAAATGATTCAGTAGGTTGAGCGACAAAGAGGTTTCAAGAAGTTTTGGACCTGGGGCATCACAGAATTAGTGTCAAGTGGCATAATATATCTTGATGTTGGTTTCTGGGTTCTCATATCATGCTCAATCTTGAAGCTGTATCAATTATGCTAGTCCTCAAGAGTATTTAAGAAAGACAGACAATTGTGCCCCTGATAATGACTTGACTAAAGTTCGGTAGTCGGCTTTCTTTTACTTTGTTGATGGTCTCCCCCTCGATGGATTGGCTTTCCTATTCACTACATTGTTGGCTGGTGTGATTGGGGCAATTTTTATAATTTTGTATCTGTAAGACTAAGACAAAAGTATAAGTTTTAAACTTAGTAACAAAATTTTTGTATAAACTTTGTATTTTGTATTTGAATTTTTTAATTATGTATTTCTTTTTTTTGTATTTTTAAAAATATTTTTGGAAAATAGGATGGTGAAAGGAAATTGGTAGCCATTTCATCATATTGAAGGTATAAAAAGGCAGTGTCATTAAGAGCCCCCAAAAGCGTAAGAAGAAAAAGATAAAAAAAAATATTAAGTATTGTTCATGAGCAACATTCATTGAAAAAGGTAAATTTACCTCTTCATGAATCTTTACTTAAGGAAGTCCAGAAAATAAATATCATGCAAATTAACCATTTACTTCTTTCTCCAACTTGCTTTCTACACTTTCAATGCAATTGTTAGTAACATAGAGAACAAAGCAGAACCATATTAAATACTTACAAATACAAGACAAAAATTATCAACTACGAAGAAGATGCAGAATGCCCCAAATATAATATCCAGTAAAGGATTTTACACTGACGTAAGCCATTAAATTAATTTAATGGCTTACAATCTAGAACTAAAATTAGAAAAGCTTACAGAGTTTACCATCCTAAAGCATAATTAATTTGTTCACAAGTTGATTTTACTAATTAAATTTTCTTTTCAATTAGGATGGTAGTTTAAATTTTAAGAAATAATCATTACCATTACTGTCTAAATGTTTTATATCATACTCTCATCTAATATTGAGCCAATATTTACCTTAAATGTGTTTTTTATAAGAGCAAATTGCTCAAAATGTCACCGAACTATCCCATTTAGTCGAAAATGTCACTAAACTTATTCGTTAGCCAAAAATGTCACTCAACTAACAAAAACGTGTATTCCGTGTCATTCCGTCTAATTCAATCGTGAAGGGAGACGGAAAGGCTATCACGTGAGCGGCAGGCTTGATTTGTGAGGGGTAAGATCGTCTTTACCTAATCCCACTTAACAGTGAAGAGAAATCGATTCCCCCAATTCTCGATTGTGTAGTTCGGGTTTGTATCCATCGAAGAATACAATCGATCAAATTTTCAGTTGAATCAAGATCATTGTAAGTGAAAAATCGGGACTTTGGACTAAAAAATTGAAGAGAGATTCGTTCGTGAGACAAGCCGTCGGCCATTTCAATCCGATGAAGTGGGTAAAGCGAAAGCGAGAAGAATACCTAGATCCATACGCAGAATACGGTAAGCAAGTATTTGTATGTACTCCTAATCCTTTAGGGTTTATGGTTTAGATCAGTTTAATGTTTCAAATACGAAAATTTCTATTCATTCGTTGTAGGGTTTCTATGATGTTGGGTAGAAAGCGACATATCAGACAAAATGTTGGGTAAAAAAGGACAGGAGAACATGGGATTCTTTTTTTATGTCATTGTAATGGGCTGTAAAAAGGGTCCTACATGAATTTTTTTTGTAAAAAGGGTCCTACATGAATTTTTTTTCTCTGATAATTTATTACAAAAGGTGTAAATTTTGTTTGTTATATCGTATAGGAGCAGATTATTAATTGCTTTTCTGTGTACTGTAGAAAGCAAACTTGCATTAACGACTAAAAAAGTTGAATAAAATGGCTGCTTTTTGTCTTTATTTGTTGGTGTAGAGCTTGGCAGACCTGCATTTTCAATTAAACTTCACCATGGGGGTAGAATTGAAGGAGACAAGTACAAAAGTTATGAAAATGGAGAGATAGATTACTTTGATATGTGCCACGGAGATTATATGTCACTGCAAGCCATAAACCGAATGGTTGAAAAGTGTGGGCACCGGGATGCTATGCTGTATTATTACATTGACCCCAGAAGTGATTTAACCCATGGACTGAAGGAACTCGTAACAGATGAACATGTTATAGAATTCTGCAGTTGGGTGTGCGAGTACAAGTTGATGGAAGTGTTTTGTCATCACTTGACAACGGAAGAAGTAAAAAAGCTTGAACTGATAATAGTGCCACCGGAACCCCCCACGAAGTGTAATGTTGTCATAGAGGAGATTGAAGATGAGTGTGAAGTTGTTCCTAAAAGACCAGCAAAAGCTCGTAGAAGGATCAAAGGACCTGCTGCCCTTGGATGGAAGGATGAAACAAGTAGGAATGAGACCCCAAATAAGCCAGTTACCACAATGCAACAGCCACATATGGAAACTGAAGATGAGATTGGTGATGCCCAGCAAGGTCACTCAACTCTCCAAACACAAGAATCAGTTGTAGAAGACCCTTTATTGGAGAGTCAGGGGGATGGTGGTAAACGGGATTTTGCTGATATGAATGAAACAGTGTAGCAACATGAAAAGGAGCCCCAAGTTGATGGAGATATGCATGAAGGAACCAGAACTGAGTCCCAACCAGATCAGGCACATGTAGAAGAGCCCTTGTTTGAGGGACAGGTTAATGATGAGCCAACAGCAACAAATGAGCATGATATACCACGAGCAACAAGACAAAGAAAAAGAAAGAAAAATGGGCCCTCCAACAGTAGGGGACAAAAGGAAAAGAGAAAGTCACAACCTTCCAATACCACCACTGATGCTACAATTGAAGGTACAGCAGCATCAACACAGGGAGATGAGGATAGGAATCCACTGCTAGATGACACATTGGATGTGCAACTGAACAGTGATCCAGATTCTGAAGCAACCGATAGGGAGGACCCTCCAGTAAGATATACTGCCTTCAATACTGGTAGAGATGGAATGAATCCACAACTTCATGTTGGCCAAAAATTTGGAACTAAAAAGGAGTTCAGAGATGCTATTAGAAATTATGCAATCTTGACAGGTAGGCCTGTATACCTGTACACGAGCGATAAGGGCAGACTTAGAGCCAAGTGTAGAAATCCAGGTTGCAACTGGTATATGTATGCTGCAAAAGTTTCAGCTTTGGGCACAGATGATTTTGTGATGAAGACAATTAATGATGTTCACACAAACTGCAGTCATTCTTGGAGGAACAAGAACATGACTTCAGAATGGGTTGCTGATAGGTTTGAAGAGACTATCAAGGCAAATATGAGAATGCCGGTTGGCCAATTGTTGCAGCAGGTTGATGAGCAGTACAACTGTGAAATTACAAGACATGTGGGGTACAAAGCACTAAGTAAGGCAAGAAATAATATCAAAGGATCAGCTGGTGAACAATATGCTATGCTTGGGAGATATGCAGCAGAGTTGCAAAAGACACATCCGAACAGTACTGTTGACATCAAGTTTTCCCCAAGAACTGATCCCCAAAGCAACCCCAAGTTTATGAGATTCTACTGCTGTCTTGGACCATTTAAAAAAGGATTTAAAGAGGGATGTAGACCCCTTATTGCATTAGATGGATGCCACACAAAGGGACCATACCCTGGGCAGTTATTGACTGCAATTGCAGCAGATCCGAACAATGGTTGGTGGCCTTTAGCTTGGGCAGTTGTTGAAAAGGAGGCAAGAGAACAATGGCACTGGTTTTTGAGTTTACTGATTGAAGATGTTGAAATACCAAAGGAGAGCAGTGAATATACCTTTATTTCTGATCAACAAAAGGTGACTGTATATACCTGCAATTCTTGTTATTCAAATTATGTGATTGGAACTGATATTTTCCTCTTCTAATACTGCAGGGATTGGACAGTGCATTGCTGGAACTTGTACCTTATGCTGGTCATAGATATTGTGTCCAGCATATGTACAGAAATTTCAAGAAGAAGCACCCTGGTCAGCAACTTAAATAGATATTTTGGAGGATTGCATCAGCCACAACTGCAGAGCTTTATCAAGCAGCCTTGGAAGAATTACAGCAATTTGACCAACCTGCATATGGATGGGTAAAGAAGGCAGCACCACCTGAACATTGGTGTAAGGCCTTTTTCTCACTTCATGTAAAATCTGACATGTTAGTTAACAATTTGTCTGAGACATTTAATGCTCATATACTAAATGCTAGAGACTTGCCAGTTATTGGGATGTGTGAGGGGATTAGAGTGTTTTTAATGGAGAGAATACAGAATCGGATTCAGTGGATGGAGAAAGATAATGGTCTTGTAGGGCCAGCAATAAAGCTTTTGATTGAAGAAAGGGAAAAACTTTCTAGGAGATGGAAACCAATTTCGAATGGTAAGGGAGGTTATCAAGTTAGTGGACCTAGGGGGGACCAATATGCTGTTTTCTTAAATGATAGGAACTGTACATGTAGATTGTGGCAAATTAGTGGAATTCCTTGCTGCCACGCAATATCTGCTATTTTAAAAATTGGTGAGGATCCCAGTGGATATGCACATGGCTGTTACAGTAGGCAATTATTCTTACAAATTTATCAGAATGTGCTTTATCCAATTAGTGGAAAGTCTCTATGGCCCGAGTCAGATTATCCTGTTTTGGATCCTCCAATATGCTGTGTACAACCTGGTCGGCCCAAAAAGTCAAGGAGAAAGGATGTTACCGAAGAAAGAAGTGGGATCCATGCAAGAAGAGACAATGTGCAAAGGTTGAGGAAGCATGTCATTATGCACTGCAGCAAATGTGGCCAAGCAGGTCACAACAGTGCTACATGTAAGAATGACCCACAGAATGCAGATGGAACTGCCACCCCATCTACTTCAACAAGCAAAAAGAGTAGAAGGTCAACCACACATAACAAAAGGGTGGAGACAAGTCATGCAACAACTGAACAAAATTTTGAGCATGCTAGGGATGGAGATGTTGAACAACATAAGGCTGCTGAGCATGTAACATTTGGAGACCATCAACGACCTGGAACTGTTGAAACAACTGATCCGGTTTTGGGAGGTGGTACATCCAATTCTGAAGAGAAGTTTGCAGGATCCACTGAAGAACAAGATTCTGCTGTTGCATCACAGGCTGCGAGTGCTGGTGTTATCCCTAACAAGGCAAAACAAAATATTCGAAAGACTAAGACCCCTGTTAGTAATTTCCTTCTTTTATTTTGTATTTTTCACCTTTACTACTTCTGTAGCAACACAAGGAATTAACAGTACTTTGGTTGTGTATGTGCATAGGTGAGGAGGAAAAGGCCTTCAGCTACTGCTCCAAGTGAAAGTAATCCTACTGGACAGTCTATTTTTGGTGGCCAGCAAACCACAATTCGTCACAAGAGCAAGTTATCTGAGGTTGAAAAAGTGAGGATCAATGTCAACTACGAATATTTGGGTAAAGAGCCTCCATTCAAGGTTGGTAGATGGGCTGGAACATCAAGCCGCAAGAGAGGAGGAGGGGGAGAAGATTAATGGAATCCTGAGGTTGACTTCATTTCTTTTTGTCCTGTACATACAACTTGCTGAACGATTTTGTGGTTGGATGTAAATCATTAGGATGACTGTAGAACAGGGCTACAAGGCTGCTGTTACTTCATGAATTTTTGTTGGATGTAATGGATTCGGATGACAGTAGAACAGGGCTACAAGGTTGCTGTTACTTGACGATTTTTTGTTGGATGTAAATCATTACGATGACAGTAGAACAGAGCTGCTTACATGTGCCATTGGTTCACTTTTGGGAAACGAATGGAATTATTGACAGGAATTTCTATGGATATGTATGATTTTATTTGACCAACTCTTATTATGTTCCTATCTCTTTGGCCACTTATGCATTTCCTTATCAGAAGATCTATGCAACAACTCATGACCAAATAGGATTACATTGACATTCAATGAGCCACTTACAACTCCTAGTATTTACATGGGAGGTGTAAACATCACCTTATAGAACTACATCTACACAGTACCATTACATTAGTCAAAAAGAACACAAACAGGATCTACTATTTTTAATTACATTTTAATAGCCAGCAATTTGTAGCCTGCCAAAATAGCTTCCCTTTCTATCGTTCCCCATGTACAATGAAATACTTAAAATTATCCAGGTTATAATAGCAACTGTTATGAGCATATTTTTCTTGTTTTTCTTCCTAATTTCCTCCTTCAATTTTCTAACTTGGCCCTCCAATTTTTCAACTTTGTTTTTCAACCTCAGAGCTTCCTCGCGCAATTCTTCATTCTCAGCTTCCAGCCTGTTTGCTTTCCTCAAAAGACCAGGAATGACTTGCTTCGATCGCGCACACATATCATCATCGTACCACTCCCAGTATCCACATCCTTCACCCTAAACAAAGATCAAGGAAACGGTTGTTTTCATCTTGTATCACACATAATTTTCTTCCTTGCATTTTTAAACATCAATGTAATCATTTTCCAATACCTGCAATGCATATTGAATAGCTTCGACAACTTACCTCCTCAGCAGCACATTCAAGGTATCTTCTTGCTGGGTTCCTGTTAGTCCATGATGTCTTCAAATTGGTTTTCAAGCCACAAGAGCAGGTTGGAGTTGATTCCTTCTGCCAAGCCATTATGAAGCTACAAATAAGCACACCAGATGATAGGTTCCAAAAGGGTTGGTGAAGATGCCTCTCCAAGATTGGGGAAAATTTCATAAGACAATTAGGGTTTAGTTTTGTAAAAAGTACAAAAGTGATGGAAGCAACATCAGTTTATAAAGACCACTTTCATCCAAAAGTTTTTTTGACGATCTTACCCCTCACAAATCAAGCCTGCCGCTCACGTGATAGCTTTTCCGTCTCCCTTCACGATTGAATTAGACGGAATGACACGGAATACACGTTTTTGTTAGTTGAGTGACATTTTTGGCTAACGAATAAGTTTAGTGACATTTTCGACTAAATGGGATAGTTCGGTGACATTTTGAGCAATTTGCTCTTTTTATAAATAAAAGTAAGGAAAAACATCTCCGCATATGGACGGTTGATAGTGGCTGCACTCTCCAATGGAAAAAAAAAACTATGAAATTGTTTAGGAAATTGTATTTAACTGTCATATTTTTTCTTTTTTTCATAATTTCATATAGTTTCTCCCATTATAGAAAATCCTTCTCTTTCACCTTGCTGTATCCTAAAAGTATAATATACTTTTAAGTTGTCTATGAACAATAAAAGAAAGAAATCATTTTTTCAACAACTACATTTTCTAAAAAAAATCCAAAAACACCCAAATAAACCAAAAGAAAACCCAAAAGAGGACAACAAAAACATTTAGAAAAACTAAAAACACATCATTTTTTCCCCTTCCTTTCACACAAATCATGACCTTCCCTTCCATTCTCCTCTCTACTAATGAAGGAAAAAGCCATTGTGCGTTCATCCCTCAAGTTATAAATACTAGAGCCATGACCTCGTACGGACATTTTAAACCATAAATTCTCTCAAGAAATCCATAAATAAAAATTGAGCTGCACTTTAGACTTGGAAAATCCTTTATTAAGAAAATGAAACATTGATTGAATCTTAGGAATAGTTCTCAATCACGCAAACAATGAACATATTTAGCTATTTTCTTCACCAGATTGCACTTGTAAATGTGAGGACCCATACCATTTTCATCGACTTTAATACAAAATAATGTTAATTTTAGTCATTAATGTTTGCCGGGGTGTTTATATGGTTTGCTGTATTTCCCAAAGTGTTTTGTTTTAACTATTTTGTTTTACAAGTCTAAAAACTCTAATTTGAAATTTAAACCCTAGTTTGTTTAGAAAACCCTAAATTTCGTTAAAACCCTAAGTTGTATGTGGAAAACCCTAGTTTGGTTTCGTTAAACCCTTGTTTTGAAAATGAATTTAAGTTTTATGTCCAACCATGAGTTTGTTGCCTCTTTGATTTTATGTGTGTAAATGCATGATTAAGAAGAGTGATTAAGATTCCTAGGTGATTAGTAGCCTAAGTAGGTGTAATTAAGTTTTGATAGACTAAGTGGAATTGAGCACCTATGGACTAATTTGATAGGAAAGAAAATTACTTGGGCAAGGGTGGAAGTTAACATAAGTTGGTAGGTAAATTAGCATGCTAATTTTGACCAACCCTTGACCAAACACTAAATATCTATTTGGAGTTATCTCTTAGCTATTTTATAGCACATAAGGGCCGGCCAAGCAAGGGAAAAAAGAAGAAGGAAAAACCGTGAGAAAAGAGAAGGAAAAGAAGAGAGAAAAAAAGCTTGGGGAAATTTTGCAAGTTCAACCAATCAATCTTGATTTGGAGCTAGGAAGTGAAGCTTGCACTTGGGAGCTTGAGGTTGCACCAAGATCATAAACTAAAAAGGTTTTCTTCTATCTTTCAAAGCTGAAATTTTGATGAAGATTATGAAATTGTTGGATTTTGTGGTTCTTTTGGCTTGATTCATGCTCATGTTTAGTTTTTGAAATGATTCTACAGATTGGATTGGTTGATTTCTATGTGTTTATGCCTAGGCATGAATATGAGTTAGGGTTAGAGTTAGGGTTTTTTATTTCAAACTTTAATGTTGGAAGTTAATGCTTGTGATTGTTGGGTTAAGTAGCTTTGTTGGTTTAAGTTGTTGTGTGGGCTCTTGAATTCCCACTAGCAAGTTGGTTTAAGTTGTTGTGTGGGCCCTTGGATTCCCACTAGCATGTAAGATTGTTGCTTAGCTTGATAATGATGTATGGTGTGTGATCATATGAAAATTGTTGATTGAAATGGAAACATAAACCCCAAGGAGAAACCGGCTTGAGGAAGGAAAATTGGGGGGTGAATTTTTCTGATTTTTGTTTAATTTTGTGGCTGTGTTTTTGGCTAGTTTAAGGGCGGAATTTGATGTTTAAATGTTGATTGCTGAGCTGTCATTTTTTTTCCCCACAAAAAGCCCTTCAAGAGTTGTTATGATTATGGTTGTCAAGTTGGAGGCAAAACCTGGAAATTTGAGGATGCATGCTGTCCGAAATTCTTGGACTGTTATGTGTGTGTGTTTGTGTGTGTCGAGGGTAATGTGGGACGTGTGAGAGCTGCATTTTGCATGATTGTTATTGCATTCGAGTCATTGGATTTGCATGCGTGCGATTTGGTTGGATGCAATGCATTTGGGCGAAAAATAGAAAAACAGGGATGACAGGACAGCCACTTTGACTCCATTTTTTGTGTCGATCCTTTGTGATTTGGCTTTTGGCTAAAACACAAAAGTTATAGCCCTTCATTCTAGCTTTCCAACACATCTAGAATTTCTTGATTTGGATCTGTGAGCGCAGAGATATGATCGTTTGAATCAAGCCTGTCGGCAATTCTGAAACTGAAATTCCTGGAGCTATTTTCACACTTTTGACCCAGAAGGAGTGAATCTGGGCAGAAGTGGTCTTCATGAAAGTTGTAGCTTGTTCTCTTAGCTTCGAAACGGAACCTTGTGTACTCTAATTCGATACTTGTAGCCTGAGTTATGAGTAATGGCGTGCAAGGTGTCAAAACTGTCTTCTTCACCTTTTAGTGTGTGTTTTCCGTTTTCATTCCGTTCTCGTCCGGTTTTAGTCTAACGCCCATGCATGTGCTCCTTTTCCTATTTTAAGTGTTTATAAGCATTTCTTGAGAGTTTAGTTCGTTGAGTATATGCACGTCACGTCTTTTCATATTTAAAATGGATTTTTCCAAATCTTACAAGATTCCTTTTGATTTGGGATCGAAAGGATAATTTCTTGCATTTACATATCTCAGGTGATTCCGTGGAACTCGAAGAACGTGCTTGATCTTCTAACTTTTCTCGCTTGCTCTCAACTGTTGGTGAGTGTTCAAGTGCCTGTTGTTTGATGCTTGGGTGTAATGAAGTTGTTTGAATGCATGCTTGCTTGATTTGGTGAACGTGTACTTTATCGCGTTCACCCTTACCTAAATTGAAGTTGTTGAATGCTTGTACTTGTGCTTGTTCTTGACATATTAAGACCAAACGGTTGTATGTATCACACTCAAGAGAGTGGGAGGTACCTCTCCTCCCGTTTTGGTTACATTCTGATTAAGTCGATTGGAGCGTAGTCTCGTCGACTCATTTACCAAATGGTAGTATGTACCACGCTCTATGGAGTGGAAAGTGCCGCTCATCCCTACTTGGTTTAATGATAATGCTATTTTGATGAGCGGGCCCGGTACAGGGGGTGTAAGTAGACGGGTGAGAGTAAAGTGATTTCTACGGTCTGTGAGATAGTGGTTGACGGAGTGTCAACATTTCTGTTGAAACTACGGCCTGGGACTGGACCGAAGATGGGAGTGGAAACTTCAGAAACGTGGAACGGCAAATTGTATCCTTTTATCGTAATTCTTTTATGTTGTCTTGACTGAGTTCCCAGTTTTCTACTGTGATTGTTTTGTTCAGATTTGTTACCGCTTTAACCTGCTTGTGCATGAATTCTTGACCTCACTAAGCCTTGCTCACCCCGTAAGCTTTGTTTTCCTTAACAGGTCTAGAAGTGGTGCACGAGAATCGAGGAACCTAGTACTTTTGTAGAATTTCCTCTTTTGTATAAGATTGGAGTTAATGGATGACTTTGACAGTTTATGGTATTTTGGAGTTGTTATCAATGTAACCTTGATGGATTTTGGGGTTTGTATTATGTGAGAATTTGTCAGTAATTTTAATACCTTTTGACGATGGTTTCATGAGTGATTGTTTCGAGTCCTGGCGAGAGTTGGGCAGGCAGTCTGCTAACCCCTTTGGTTCCCCTTCGGGGAAAGTGGGGCTGTCACAGTAAACCTCAATATTCTTGGTCTTGTATGGGAGGACATCGTCTGGGTTATGCAAATGAATGGTATCATCTTTAGATACAAAAGCAGAAAAATGCTTGAATACATAAAAGAGATCTCTAGTTGAATCATCAACAACTATGTACTCTCTATTCATGTAAATAAAGAGAAATCTTTTATTTATTTCTCTCAAATGTTATAATGGTATGAGGCCTATATATAGGCTTACAACAGGGTAAGATACAGTGAGCCTACACAATCTTCGAAATAGCAACTATCACTAATTGATATATAATAAAAGATATCAATAACCTACAATCATTGCTAATCAATATATCCAACACCCAACTAACAACTCACACTAACACTCTCCCTCAAGTTGGTGTGTAAGCATCATATATGCCTAACTTGTCAAGTGAGTTGTACAAACTTTTAGCTCGCACTGTCTTTGTAAGTATATTGGTCAATTCAACTTTAGACTTCACGAATGGGAACCGTATCACTTTATTTTCAAGATTTCGTTTGATAAAATATCAATCCATCTCAATGTATTTAGTGTGATCATATTAAATGGGGTTATGACTGATATTGATAGCTATTCTATTATCATAAATTAGATTTTTTTCTAACCTTGGACTAAAGTTGATATTAGTCATCAGCCTTTTAAGCCCCAGAAATTTGCATGTACTCTTATCTAATCCTCTGAGTTCGACCTTTGCACTGGACAATACCACCATATTTTGTCTCTTACTCCTCCAAGTAATTAAATTATTGTCAACAAAAGTGAAGATGGTTGAAGTCAATTTTCAATCGATAGTGTCTCTGGTCCATCGGTACCAGTGTAACCATAAATATTGAGATGGTTATTCTTGAAGAATAAAAAATCATTCCCAAGTGAACCCTTTAAATATCGAATGATCCATATTACAGCTTTCATATACCAAATACTAGGAGAGTGCATGAATCGGTTAACAATATTGATAGCATAAGCAATATCATACGTGTATGGGAAAGATAAGTGTCGCGCCCCATTTTTTGATGGAAAAAGAGGAAGATTTCGATTTTTATTGGTTTTTGAAAAAAGAAAGGGAAAGGGGTCATGGGACTACAAAAATGCGACGGTTTGGACCCAAAAAACAAAAGTCTAGAAAAGGGTTTTTAGAAAAAGTTTGGAGTCGCCACTTGGTATGGAGTTTAAGTGTACCAAGTCACCCAAGAGATTCAATTAATGAGAATAAACAAAGAAAACCCTTTTTAGACGACTCCAGGTCTTTGAAAAATTAGAGAAAAAGGTTCGGGGGTCACGGTTGAAAGAAGGGAAGGCAAAGATTCGATGTTACTCGTCTCTAAGGCACCCTTCTAATCTAGCCAAAGCTAGTTGCAAGATTTAGTTGAAAATTTCCTAATTTCTAACTTTGAAATTTATCACATTTGGATGTTGTCTATATGGATGCAAAACCTAGACCTAATGTTGGATCGAGAGGGGCAAAAATGTCTCCTTGAGGTGTGATTGGAATTGATCACATTAGTTGTGTCATCTAATTTTGATCCCTTGAGGAGGTCACGAAAAAATGCCAATGATGAGACTTGAACAACCGGAAAGATAGGGTTTTCAAAATGCAATTTTTATAAAGTATCAAGAGAAAAGAAGTTGGGTTTTTTGAAAAGGTCGATTTTAAGTGCAAAGAGGAACTTGAATTTCCAAAAAGATGCAATTTTAAGAAAAGTGGCTTTTTAACTTTGAATTGCTAAAACATGAAGAAGAAAGTTGATTTTTAAAGAATGAATTTGATAGCCTTTTAAAATAATGCACGTGTATGTCCTAAAGAGGGATAATGCAACATAACGGGTGCGGGGGACTAAGTTCGTGACTTTGAATCTTCCTTTTCATAGAAGGTAGTAAAAGCGTGCTAAGGCCAGGAAGCCATACTTGCTCTTTTCCCTAATTCAAAGGATAATGCCTTAAATGCACTAATCTAATGAAAAGAAAACTAAATGAGATGTTTCATATACGGGATGGGAGAATAGTGACATGCAAAATGGGAAAGAAACTCTAAAAATGGAAAGTGTGTGAAATTTGTATCTAATGCATGAACGGCGTTTAAGGGTCTAGCATTGGACTAACCCTCGTCAAAAGGTTCTCACTAACATTGGATTAGTGAGAAATCGAAAGGAAAGGCCACAACTAGCGTTGGACTAGTGTGGTGACGTCAATACATTTACACAATAAACATGTAGACATGATAATAAAGCAAGTAAACATATAAAACACATAAACACATAGCACATAGGCATAATCTCTAGATGCAAGACCCTAGGAAAGCATGTAAACACATAATCATGCAAGCATGCAAAATAAGCATATAAAACCTAATTATTACATTGGGGAACCTAAATACATTCTAAGGGGAAAAATTCGGAATAATAATCTAACTATTACATTTTCTAGAATAAATACACTTTTTGCCCAAAATAAAACCTATCTATTACAACTTGGCATCCAAGGCCTCCAAATGATTTACTCAAAAATTAAATGACATAAATAAAGACTAGACATGAATAAAAGCAAAGGAAAACTTAATTTAAAACATGCAAAATCATGCAAAAACACATAATAAGCACATAATAGGGGAAAGAAATTACCATCCCTTGATGTGAGGCCTTAATTGAATCCTTAAATGATGGGAATGATTATCTAAGACTCAATGTCAACAAAAGGGATCAAGGTACCAATTTAAAGGAAAAATCAATCAAAATTCAAAGAAAAGGTATCTAAACAGATTCTGCAAGCAACATAGACAAGACTAGGAAATAGAGTAAGATTCTGGAACAAAAGAGCAGGAAATATCAACAGAATACAAAAACAGAGAGGTTACGCGGATCAGAAACGCGGATAGAGCCGCGCAACACAGTCCGCGTTACAGGCAAAAATCAAAGTTCAGAAAGGAAACGCGGACCAGAAACGCGGACTCAGCCGCGTAACCGTCCGCGTCTCTTCCCATCTTCAAAACATCAGGAAGATTGCTTCCAGTTTTTCAGACAATAACACAAACGAAATATTCAGAGGCAAGGGGATCCATTCAAAGCATCAAACATCATCATTCAGATCAAGCTAAACCCACAAAGATCAAATCATAAGCATTAACATCATCAAATGGACAGCAAGGGGGAAGGAAAAGAACTGTCAGGCTAGAAACGAGGATTGTTACGCTGGACCGGCTCGCGTAACAAGCCGCGCTTTTCACATCTTCAAGTATTCAAACAGAAACGCTGGAGCGCTACGCTAGTCCACGCAAGAGGTCCGCGTTTCTTCACAACCTCAAACATTCAAGAGGAAACGCGGATCATTACGCAAGTACTGCACAAGTAGTCCGCTTTCACATCTTCAAACGCGAAGAACATTTTTCCAGAAATTTCTCGAATCACAACAAAGATCATCACGTAAGCATCAAACGCCTCGATTTTAAACGTAAAACAAATCTACTAGCCTTACCAAGGCTTTATAAACACAACATGCTCATATAACAACCGATAATCATCATCAAATATCCCAAACTAAAAGAAAACTATTCAAGACCTTGGTTCCACCAAAGGTCCAAATTTCCAAATTTTACGATCAAAAAACGGTAAATAAAGTAGAAGGATGTTACCGAATCGGAAGCTTGAATCTAAACGAGGAGGCCAGAAATTCCAAGAATAATCTTCCAAGTATGAAACCCTAGCTTTTCCCTTTCTTTTTCTTTTCTTTTTTCTCTCCACCGCTTTCTTCGCTTTTCTCTCTCAAAGCTCTCCCATTGCCTCTTTTTCTCTCGATTTCCACACTTTTGTTAAACCCTAATCTAGGCTATTTATAGCCACCAAACCTAGAACTAAGGGTTTTGATGTTCTTGGATGAGGTGAGCTAATTTTGAACGTTAGATGAGTTGTTGGGTTAGGTGAGTTGGGAATGTTTAAATAGGTTTCATCCTTCAAGCATCGGAAATTACAGCTGAAAAGGATGATCCGAAGTTCGAAGAACTGGCCATTTTTTTTTCGCTCGATCAAGTTACGGATCGGTTACGCGGACTTATCCGCATAACTAGTCAACGTTTTGACTTTTCTCTTTTTTTTTTCTTTTTTTTTTAAGAAAAAGCTACAAAAATGAGAAAAATGCATTAGAAAATTCAAAAATAAATAACTAAATATTAACAGATAAAAACGCAGGAAAACAAATGAAATAGTCAAAATTTGGTGTCTACAGCTTGCCCCTCTTTGTCTGAGTTTCGAAGAAACTTTAGACAAAGACGTAGACACCAAATGCTTACCTGGTTTCTCTGGTTGTATCTGAACCATTGTAAACAGCAGGAATATTAGATTGCCAAATTTTCAAACTAAAATGCATAACATGACCGAACTCGTGTAGAGTTGCCTACGTATCTCGACATGAGAATCAGGTCAAACGTAGTTCCAAGCAAATGAGCCATGATGAAATGAATACTGAACCTTGTAAAATTCAAGAACGGGAGATAGAAGGGTGCCCGGCGGAGGCTGAGACTCACCAACAGAAATTTAAATTTGAAGAAGTGGAGATAGAAGGGTGCCTGGCGAGGGTTGAGACAGCAGCCAACAGAAATTTAAAATTGAAGAACGGGAGATAGAAGGGTGCCTGGCGAGGGCTGAGACAGCAGCCAACAGAAATTTAAAATTGAAGAACGGGAGATAGAAGGGTGCTGGCGAGACAGACAAAACGTAAATTTAAATTTGAAGCAGGGGGGATAGAAGGGTGCCAGGAGGTCGAGACAAAGAACCAACAGAAATTTAAATTGAATTTCCAAATTTAGACTATTCAAATGGATTGACCCAAACCAATGACTAGATGGAAAATGCAAATATGCTATTCGGGATTGGATCCAAGCCTCAATGACTAAACATACTATTCAGTGGGATTGGACCCAAACCTGAATGACTAGACATACTATTCAGTGGGATTGGACCCAAGCCTGAATGACTAAAATACTATTCAGTGGGATTGGACCCAAGCCTGAATGACGGGACATACTATTCAGTGGGATTGGACCCAAACCTGAATTACTAAACATACTATTCAGTGGGATTGGACCCAAGCCTGAATGACTAAAAATACTCTTCAGAGGGATTGGACCCAAGCTCAATGACTAAACATACTATTCAAGGATTGGACCCAAGCACCAATGACTAAACATACTATTCAGGGATTGGACCCAAGCTCCGAATGACTAAAATACTATTGGGATTGGACCCAAGCCTGAATGACTAAACATACTATTCAGAGGGATTGGACCCAAACCTGAATGACTAAAAATACTCTTCAGTGGGATTGACCCAAGCCCAATGACTAAAAAATACTATTCAGGGGGATTGGACCCAAGCCTGAATGACTAGATGGGAAAATGTAAATATGAATGCTGGATTGCCAGACTTTGAAAAATAAACACAAGTTGTTCAAATATGATAAATGTAAAATGCAAGTAATGATGCACTCGATGAAATGGTGCAATTCTGATTTTTGATTTTCTTGACTTGAAAAGTAAGTGATTGATAGGAAAAATGACTCCTTTTTTTTTCTTTTCTTTTTTTTCTTTCTTTTTTTTTTTTTTTTTTTTTCTTTCTTCTTTTTTCTTTTTTTTTTTTCAAGAATTGATGGATTTTAAAAAATTGAAGAGTGTAACTGAAACCTTTCCTCTGCAGGGTTGGAACAAATCCACATATGTTGCCATCGTCTTGATCTGCAAACCTTTTCAAAAAATTAATTTTGAATGCATTATCCAAATTTGGAGGGCACTTCTCTCAAAACAAAATTGCCCCAATGTCAACTGAATCGTTAACCCTGCAGAAGTCATGAAATATTAACTAATTAATCCATGGAAATTCAATTCCTCTTTTTTTTTTTAAATCATAAAGTGTAAAAAACTCTTGTGCTCATAGCTGTTGGCCATTAAATGACTAAAACGTATGAAAATCATGCAATAAAACACATTCATCAGATATTCATGCTTGTGAAACATTGCTTGTTTTCAAGTGATAGGAAATATTCATCAAAACAAGTTATGGGATTGAAATAAACCATGTAATCTTGGAAATCCAAATCCTCATAAACCAGGCAAAACATTATTATGCAATTATTCAATTTGCATCAAGTACTCATAATGTCAAGTAAAAGAGAGACAATTATACCTCAATTTTAACAATTCAAGTTTGATTTCTCACTTTCACCAAATTTTGCAATCAAACGACTCATATAGTCAATTCAAGCTTGCCTTTTCCATATTTTCTCAGATTTTACTGATAAAAAGGATTTACTGAAACACATCCTCTTATTCAAATTGCAATAATGTCTTTTGACACAAAAATCAACACTTTTAGGTGAAAACTCCAGGTTACTCGACATATGGCTTCTTGCTCAAATAGTAAAGATGTCTTTTGACGCGAAAATCAACACTTTTAGGTGAAGATTCCCGGTTACTCAACATTTTACTTGTTCAAACTGCTTTACATACTTATAATTCAAGCACCGTTTCAAGCGAAAGTTAACATTTGTAGATGCTAAACCTCCGGTTACTTAGTACTAGAATCATTGGAGTAGAATTTAAATTCTCACTTTGCTACTTTTTCTTGCTTTTTCTTTTTTTTTTCCCTTCTTTTTTTTTCACATCAATTGAAAAAGGATCATTTGCCAACAATATCAATCATTTTCTTGTAAAATCCAATAAAAGAAGAAATCTCATTTAATAGGAAAAAATTGAGGCATAATTTTCCCTATTTTGCAAAATATACTTTCTAAAATGCTAATGTCACAATCACATAATAATTATTTCCGAATAGGATGGAAAAAAGGATTTTTCATATCACACGGGCTTTTATTTCAAAAGGATGAAAACAATTGCAACCAAAATTGGACATTTGCTCCCTTTTTGAATCAAATCTCGAAAAAACAAATCAATTTGTGATGCGAATGTGCAATTTTTTTTTTTTTTTAAAAAAAATTTGGCAGAGTTTCCCCTATAACTGGATGAAAACTCCCTGCCAGCAACCCAAATTTTCAAATCACAATCAACACATATAAGCACATAAAAGCTAAATTTAAACAAATATACACATCCTCAAGCAATTTAACCAAAAGTATGTCTAATTGTTAAACCTAATCAGAATACAAGATCAAACATAAAAAGAGAAATAAAGCACGTAGAATAAAAAAAAACAAATCATATGGGGGATCCATCATCCCCCGCAGCTCCACCATCGCCTCCGGTGGTCTGGATAGGTCGCCAGTGGTGAATGCCGAGATGCGCCTCTATACGGCCCAGTCGAGTGCTCAAAGCCCGATCTGCTCCTCCATACGCCCCATCGAAGGCCAACCTGTCTCCATGCGATCCCATCTCTCGATCATCTGGGTCTGAAATCCGCCCAGAGTGTCCATGACAGCCTGCCACCCAGGCCGTGGTGGTGGTGGTGGTGCAGCAGACGATGAGCCAGCCTCTCCTCCCTCCTGTCTAGTAGCTCTCTGGACTGGCTCTCGTCGAGGCCGGGCGATGTCTGATACATCTATATGTAGGTCCTTCAGCAATCCAATGCTGAGCTCAGCCACTGGCCTCAGGGGAGTAGGTGGGATACCAGGGGGAATCACCCTCGCCCTGTGGAGGAGAAGTGAAATAAGTCGGGGAAACCCGAAGTGGAATGATGTGGACGTCCTCCTCCGCCGTCCCAATATGACCTGATAATATTCGCAGGGAATCAGGAATGGTGAGTCTGACCAGTGAACATACGATCTAAAAGTATAGATCGCCGTTCTCAACTCCCCTCGCTTCTTGGGATGACATTGTGGGCGGGGTGTATAAAATAGCACGGCGTCGGAAAAGATCGAGCCAATTTCGCCGGCTCGGGACCCTCGAACTCCTCGTACGACTCCAAATCGCCATAGCATGTGAGGGATCCCACCGGTCGTGACGAGAGTCCTTCTTCAAATCAATGGCTGGACCCTCGACACTGCACCCCAGTGTCTAAGCTATAGTGCTCCGGGTGATCTCCAATCGAACTCCTCTAACAGAGGTCTCAATCCTCTCTCCTTCTTGTCCTCGATGTTCGCATAGAACTCGCGGACCAAGTCGGGGAAGATCTGGTAGGGCAATGCCAGAATCGGGGCCCACCCCAGTGCTGCGAAGGCGGCAGTAATCTGGTGGGCAGCGTCCACCTCAGGAGCTATGTGTAGCTCATATACGAAATCTATGCTCTCTCGAGCCTGATACCACTCCTGGTTCTCCTTAGAGGAGAACCGGGTGATGTCAAAATCTGGCGGTGGAGGTCATCTGTCGCCGCTTTCTTCCTCACCAATGCGCTCTGGCTCACTCTCCTCACTGTGCGGAGGTGGCTCGACCACTGCTTTGCCACGTGCTCGTGACATAGTACCTGAAAGATAATTTTTAGATGATTACAATTTTGACAAATCGACGGGTAAATACATAAACAAATTAGAAATTCTTGGAAAATACCCTAAAACAAAATTCCTAAAAACCTGAAATTCAAACAACTTCTACAAAGCCCCAAAAAGAAACAAAATTCTAAAAGATTTCAATTAAATTCACAAAAATGTAGGAATTTCAAAATTTTTTTTTTAAAATTCCACAACAGTGCACAGAACAAAGAGTGCAATAATTCAACAAATTTTCCAAAATTTCAGGAATTTTAACAAGACCTATGAAAAACTCAAGAATTTTACAACAAAAATAAAGTTTCTAAAAAAAATCCAATAAATTTCACAAAATCATTTAAATTCCTAAAATCTAAGAACTCAACGAAATTCCACACAAAAACCTAAAATTCAACAATTCCTATAAATTACAACAACTCCAACAATTCAATTAATTGTGACGAAATTCGGAACTCCCAACTTTTTCATAAATTTCCACAGAAAATCAACAATTCACTAATTTTATCCAAAATTCCCATAAAAAATACAACAATCAAAGAATTCAGTGAATTCTAATTTTCACATTAATTCTACAACAGTGCAAAAATCCCATAAAATTCCAAACAGGATTAGAAATTTCAACAAGTTCCCAAATTATTCTAAAAAAAATGAAAATTCTACAATTTCTACATTTGACCATCCAAACGTGTTCAATTTTAATCTAACGATCCTATCAAACCTATTAATTAACAATATGAAAATTAAACTCAGAAATTGATACAAATTAGCACAATTCAAATAAATAATAAATAAACAAATAAAATAAAACAAAAATCACCAATATTTATAAACAGAAAATTCGTATAAATTTCCATCAACAATTCACAAATTTTATCCCAATTTCTATAAAAAGTACAAAAATCAAAGAATTCAGTGATTTCTAATTTTCACTCTAATTGTTCGATAGTGCAAAAATCCCACAAAATTCCAAACAGGACTAGAAATTTCAACAAGTTCCAAATTAAACAAAAATTCTACAATTTCTACATTTGACCATCCAAACGTGTTCAATTTTAATCTAACAATCATATCAAACCTATTAACAATAATACAAAAATTAAATTCACAAATTGACAAAAATTACACAATTTAAATAAATAAATAATAATTAAATAAATAAAACAAATAAAATAGATAAATGGCTCACCAACATCTTTTAATCACATAAACAAGTCTAATAAACATTAGAAATAACAACAATAAACATTATAATTGAAAACAGAAAATCACAAAAAAGGAAAAAAGAACGAATTTTCGAAATTCAAAGATGTAATTTCAGGATTTCTTACCAGAATCACGTAGTGGAGTGTTTGAGGAGTGAAATGATGCAAGAAGCCCCAAAAAACAAGCACGAATTAACCCCCAATTGACCGGTTTTAGTTTCGGAAAAAACAACCTCAATCCCGAGCTTTTGATGTGTTTTCGTGATATTTTGTTCGGATGAAAAGGTTCTAAGAAGCCTAGGGAATGTTCTGGTGAAGAAATATGGAAGAAAGAATGAATTTCTGAGGATTTGGGTGAGTTGCGTGGAGTGGGAAAAGGAAAAGCCGGTGAAGAAGACTTCACGCTTTTGAGCTTGGAAATGGAACGCTGGATCGAGACGCTGACTACTCAAGCATCGGTCCGCTGCTACTATATGAATAATAAACTTTGTCAAATAGGAAACGCTGGATGAACGCTGCGACTCGCTGTAACCATACGCTGCTTCGTCGAAAAATCAAATAAAGCAAAAAGTCGTGAGGAAAACGCGGAACAAGCCAAGTAAGACTCCGCGTTACACTCAGAAGATATGAATTTCAAAGAAACGCGGGACGAAACACGGATAACCCCACGCAACAACCCGCGTTACTTCTCAGAGGACAGGAATTTGTAAAGAAACGCGAGGGAAACGCGGACTGGTCCACGCAACCACCCGCGTTACTTCTCAGAGGATATGAATTTGTGAAGAAACGCGAGGGAAACGCGGGCTGGTCCACGTAACCACCCGCGTCACTTAAAAATTTTTTTTTTTTCAATTTTCCTTTAAGCATTCAACCAAAAAATTTGCCTCAAATTAATAAAAGGAAAGCCCCAATTTAGTTAATGGAGAAATTGCTCCAATTTTATTCAATAAAAAAATTGGCTCTTAATGTAGCCAACCAAAAAAATTTGCCCCAGTTTAATCAAATAAAACATTGCTTCAGCGGGCCATTAAAAAAAAATTTCTCTTCTTCTAAAATCCAAAATTAGCTGTTAGAGCTCCTTCGAAATTGATAGGCTATGCCATCATCTTGACATGTAGCATCATTGATTTTTATTCATGCTTGATCTTTGGATCTGCAAAAATTTGGCTTATGCTTCTTGTGGATCTCAGCCATGAATACCTGCACAAAATAGGGGACTTGCAAAACATGAGGTGCACTTGAATTCTCAAACAGATTACCCCTTTTTTTTATTATTATTATCATGCAATGATGACTGCTCAAAAAATATGCTAACTTATCAAAAGCTAAATTTTAAGTAGCAAATTTAAAGATGTGTTATTTGACCCTTGGGTATGTCCAAAAAATGCATCATAGAAATGTTCCAAAAAAAGTTTTTTTTTTTCTAAAATATTGACCCATTTTTCTCATAGATGCTCTGAGCTTGTGTTTCCCAAAATGAATTCTCCATAGTTTGCATTGCAGGATTTACCCAAGAATCAAATAACACTTCTAATCTTCAAAACTTTATTAGATTAAGAAAAATGTTTCTTTCTTATCAACTCCCACATTTTATGAATGCAAGGAAGGGGGGGAAAAAGGAAAAGAAAAAAAAAACTTGGAGTTAGTAAGTAGAACTGCAAAACCGGTATGCATGTCCTATGGGGGAGCCCTTTTATGCCAAGGGTCGGCCTAGCATGAAAATGCAATCCTCTGGGGTATGCACCATACAATACCTGATGGGTCCGATCACTTCACTGATATGCGATTAGTAAAACAATCTAGAGGATCGACCAAAAGAATATGTGATCCTTGATGTATCACGAGGACAAAGTTCGAATGGACTTATTACTTTAATTGATATGTGGAGAGAGGTTAAAGGTTAATTTGACATGAAAAGGATTATTCTCGAAGGAATTGTAGTGCCTTGGCTAGTCTTGAGTGAAACATGGATCTAAATGGATTGGACGGGATCGATAGTTTACCCAAAAGTCGACTGGGTATATTGTTTACTTGTAACTCCACATCTCAATGTTATTTGCAACACACTAGCTTATAAGCCTCCTAAAATCAAGATTTGGCCTTGATAAAATCATTATCTCAGCAATGAGAAATTATTGGTGAATTTTTTTTTTTCGATTTAGTGTCCCTATGCATGGGATTTTACCAACTTTGATAAAATGGCCAAAAAGTGATTATTAGGGGCTTATATTCTAGCATACGAAAGTCACTCCATATCTTTGGTGCCATCATAGAAGGATCGGACCCTACCTTACCTTGTGCACTACCCCTTTTGGATGTTACTAAAAACATAAACATGCAAGTCTCATTGGATTATATATCCGAGACACAAGGATGGTTTATTCCTAACATGGGATTCCCTATGCGGCATTCCCTCTATGGTTTATGCATGATGCCAGTTTATTAAAACAAGTAAAGGTGCAAAATGAAACATGGCCTATAGGAGCCCCATTTGAACGCCGGGGTAAGCCTAAAATGATATGCAATTACAATTTAAATGCAAAATATAAATTTAAACGTGCAATAGCCTATCTAGAAGGATGGCTTGTCTTAAAAGAGTGTCAGGACTCTTATTTTCTAAAGTTTGTGAAATGCAAGAAAAAGAAAGACAACTAAAGGTTAGTTTAATCAGCAGATATCACATAACATGTTGGAGCAACAAATTGCACAAAAATAAAGAGGGGTGGAATCCTCCTCGTGTCTAGTGATCCCAAGGGTAAGGTAGACTCTCCCAGGCAATTCTAACATGGATGCATGAGGTTGAGCTCACTAATACATCTAGACTCGATAAAGGTTACAGGCTCCCAAACCTTCAGACCAAAAGGCAAAAGGTCATCAATCCAAATGCCTCAAGTCGGACTGAGTGATCCCCTAGACATTGCTACGCACGCACACGGCCACATGTCCAAGTGGATCGATCCTAATCCTAATAGGGAAGAGTAGCGGACAAGCCACTAAAAGTAAAAAAAAAGGTAGGGTCAAAGTAAAATACATATGCACGTATGAAAGTGATTCCCTTTGAGAGGAGGGATTCAAATATCAAACATTTTCGAGGCTCTAGGTAGATGCACACCCACCCCAATGCAAAGCGGTACAAGTAAATAAATAAACAATAATTCATTCATCATGTATGATGTGTAGGGAGTGTTTGCAACGGAAAACCCTAAAAGAGAAGAGAAAAAGGAATGCAACCTAAAACATCCAAATGTATATATAAGAAAGTTAGAAAACGAAATAATCAACTAAATCAAGTGCTCTGACCCTCTTAGGAAAATCCCATGGAGTCGCTAAGCTGTCGCTACCATTTTTTGATGGAAAAAGAGGAAGATTTCGATTTTTATTGGTTTTTGAGAAAAGAAAGGGAAAGGGGTCATGGACTACAAAATGCACGGTTTGGACCCAAAACAAAAGTCTAGAAAAGGGTTTTAGAAAAGTTTGAGTCGCCACTTGGTATGGAGTTTAAGTGTACCAAGTCACCCAAGAGATTCAATTAATGAGAATAAACAAAGAAAACCCTTTTAGACGAACTCCGTGTCTTTGAAAAATTAGAGAAAAGGTTCTGGGTCACGGTTGAAAGAAGGGAAGGCAAAGATCTGATGTTACTGCCTCTAAGGCACCCTTCTAATCTAGCCAAAGCTAGTTGCAAGATTTAGTTGAAAATTTCCTAATTTCTAACTTTGAAATTTATCACATTTGATGTTGTCTATATGGATGCAAAACCTAGACCTAATGTTGGATCGAGAGGGCAAAATGTCTCCTTGAGGTGTGATTGGAATTGATCACATTAGTTGTGTCATCCAATTTTGATCCCTCGAGGAGGTCAAAAAAATGCCAATGATGAGACTTGAACAACCGAAAGATAGGGTTTTCAAAATGCAATTTTTATAAAGTATCAAGAGAAAAGAAGTTGGGTTTTTTGAAAAGGTCGATTTTAAGTGCAAAGAGGAACTTGAATTTCCAAAAAGATGCAATTTTAAGAAAAGTGGCTTTTTAACTTTGAATTGCTAAAACATGAAGAAGAAAGTTGATTTTTAAAGAATGAATTTGATAGCCTTTTAAAATAATGCACGTGTATGTCCTAAAGCGGGATAATGCAACATAATGGGTGCGGGGGACTAAGTTCGTGACTTTGAATCTTCCTTTTCATAGAAGGTAATAAAAGCGTGCTAAGGCCAGGAAGCCATACTCGCTCTTTTCCCTAATTCAAAGGATAATGCCTTAAATGCACTAATCTAATGAAAAGAAAACTAAATGAGATGTTTCATATACGGGATGGGAGAATAGTGACATGCAAAATGGGAAAGAAACTTTAAAAGTGGAAAGTGTGTGAAATTTGTATCTAATGCATGAACGGCGTTTAAGGGTCTAGCATTGGACTAGCCCTCGTCAAAAGGTTCTCACTAACATTGGATTAGTGAGAAATCGAAAGGAAAGGCCACAACTAGCGTTGAACTAGTGTGGTGACGTCAATACATTTACACAATAAACATGTAGAGATGATAATAAAGCAAGTAAACATATAAAACACATAAACACATAGCACATAGGCATAATCTCTAGATGCAAGACCCTAGGAAAGCATGTAAACACATAATCATGCAAGCATGCAAAATAAGCATATAAAATCTAATTATTACATTGGGGAACCTAAATACATTCTAAGGGGAAAAATTGAATAATAATCTAACTATTACATTTTCTAGAATAAATACACTTTTGCCCAAAATTAAACCTATCTATTACAACTTGGCATCCAAGGCCTCCAAATGATTTACTCAAAAATTAAATGACATAAATAAAGACTAGACATGAATAAAAGCAAAGAAAAACTTAATTTAAAACATGCAAAATCATGCAAAAACACATAATAAGCACATAATAGGGGAAAGAAATTACCATCCCTTGATGTGAGGCCTTAATTGAATCCTTAAATGATGGGAATGATTATCTAAGACTCAATGTCAACAAAAGGGATCAAGGTACCAATTTAAAGGAAAAATCAATCAAAATTCAAAGAAAAGGTATCTAAACAGATTCTGCAAGCAACATAGACAAGACTAGAAAATAGAGTAAGATTCGGAACAAAAGAGCAGGAAATATCAATGTAATACAAAACAGAGGTTACGCTGATCAGAAACGCGGATAGAGCCAAGAACACAGTCCAAGCAAAAAAAAATCAAAGTTCGAGAGGAACGCGACCGAACGCTGACTCAGCCAGAACCGTCCAGTCTCTTCCCATCTTCAAAACATCGAAGATTGCTTCCGCTTTTAGACAATAACACAAACGAAATATTCAGAGGCAAGGGGATCCATTCAAAGCATCAAACATCATCATTCAGATCAAACTAAACCCAGAAAGATCAAATCATAAGCATTAACATCATCAAATGGACAGCAAGGGGGAAGGAAAAGAACGCCGTAGAAACGAGGATTGTTACGCTGGACCGGCTCGCGTAACAAGCCGCTTTCACATCTTCAAGTATTCAAAAGAAACGCTGAAGCGCACGCTGGTAGTCCACGCAAGAGGTCCGCGTTTCTTCACAACCTCAAACATTCAAGAGGAAACGCAGATCATTACGCGAAGTAATCCGCACAAGTAGTCCGCGTTTCTTCACATCTTCAAAACGTGAAGAACATTTTTCCAGAAATTTCTCGTGAATCACAACAAAGATCATCACGTAAACATCAAACGCCTGATTTTAAACGTAAAAACAAATCTACTAGCCTTACCAAGGCTTTATAAACACAACATGCTCATATAACAACTGATAATCATCATCAAATATCCCAAACTAAAAGAAAAACTATTCAAGACCTTGGTTCCACCAAAAGGTCCAAATTTCCGTAATTTTAATGATCAAAAAACGGTAAATAAAGTAGAAGGATGTTACCTGAATCGGAAGCTTGAATCTAAACGAAGGAGGAGGCCAGAAATTCCAAGAATAATCTTCCCAAGTATGAAACCCTAGCTTTTCCCTTTCTTCTTTCTTTTCTTTTTTCTCTCCAATTCCCAGCCGTTTTCTTCTGCTTTTCTCTCTCAAAGCTCTCCTAATTGCCTCTTTTTCTCTCAGATTTCCCACACTTTTTGTTAAACCCTAATCTAGGCTATTTATAGCCACCAAACCTAGAACTAAGGGTTTTGATGTTCTTGGGATGAGGTGAGCTAATTTTGAACGTTAGATGAGTTGTTAGGGGTTAGGGCGAGTTGGGGAATGTTTAAATAGGTTTTATCGCTCAAGCATCGAAATTACAGCTAAAAAGGATGATCCGAGTTCGAAGAATCACATTTTTTTCGTCAAGTTACTGTTGACTTTTCCGAACTAGTCCGCTTTGACTTTTCTCTTTTTTTTTCTTTTTTTTTTAAGAAAAACCTACAAAAATGAGAAAAATGCGTTAGAAAATTCAAAAATAAATTACTAAATATTAACAGATAAAAACATAGGAAAACAAATGAAATAGTCAAAATTTGGTGTCTACAATAAGTAAGCTTACCAACTAATTTTTGATATCTTTCTCTATCAGTGGTTTTCTGATTTGGGTATTCCTCAACTTTGTGGTTTTAGACAATTAGTGTGTCGACAGGTTTACAATCCAAGATTAAGTACATACTTCCATTGAAATAGAAAGATGCCTTATGCTGACCTTGTCACTTCAATTCCCAAAAAATATTTGAAAGTTCCTAAGTTCTTCTTCTCAAAATTAACTGCTAATCAATCTTGCATTTTAGCGATCTCCTTTTCATCATCACCTATGATAATCATGTCATCAACATAGATAACCATTACCTTTCCAAATCAATGCTCCAAGAATAAAGCATGGTCTGCATTACTTTGTTGATAACCATACTTTTTCATAAAAGCATGGGGTGATTGTTTTAGTCCATAGATAGTTTTTTGTAACTTGCACATGATATTTCCATTTGGAGAGATAGTATATTCTGGTGGAACATCTATATACACCATCTCCTCAAGGTCACCATGAAAGAAAGTATTCTTCACATCGAACTGATATAATCACCAATCTAATTTAGCTATGAAACACACTAAAATTCTGACTGTATTCAGTTTCGTCACTGGTTAGAACATCTCTATCAATGCCATAATTTTACATATACCCTTTCACCACAAAGCACCTAATATCCATCGATTGACTCAATCTTGTACTTGACTAAGAAGATCCATTTGCAGCCCATAGTATTCTTTTCCTCTAGCAGTGAGACTAAAGTCCATGTTCTATTCTTTTACAGCACTGACATTTTATCTTCAATAGCTTGAGTCTAGTTTGGATCTGTGAACGCAGCATATGCTCCACTTTGGAGTATTAGCTAATGACACATTGTGTACAAAGACCTCTATAGATTTAAAAATTTATAAGTTGACATATGATTAACAATCAAATATTTGGATCATTTTATATGAGTCTCTAAAAAATATAGATTTGGTGGCTAGCCACGCTTAGATATTTTAGTCATGTCTAGTGTATCCAGATCAATAGTAGATGAAGGTGCAACATAATACTAACCTCAGGAATATTTTCAAGGGAAAAACAATCACTTACTAAGGAGGAAGGGATTATATCAGTCACATCAACTTCTTAAGACATATCGGCAGTAATTTTCTGAAGACTATCTAGAGCATTGTCAGCTCTAGGAGTCTTTTCACCCACAATTATGGACAAATCTATGTTGTTACCATCAGTTATTGGCATATCAACTGGCAAATCAATAGTCAGCAAGTCAACATGCAAATTGGCATCAAAGTTAACAGTAGTTACCGATACTAGCCAAGCCAATCTTGGCTAATTTTGACATTGTCAATTATTTATCTCCCCATGAAGTGCAAAATTTGCTGATGATGAAAAGATGTCTCTGATTTCAAGAAAATGACATCTATTATTTCATATATGTTTTTGAGTGGTTGGATCATAACATTAACCTTTCTTATGCGCAGTATACTCTAAAAAAACACATCAAATAGCACAATGATCTAATTCACTACATTGATTCTTGTATATATGTATAAAACCACACATCTAAATATTCGGGTTGTAATCATTAGCATCAATAGTAGAGTAAATTGCTGAGAGAGAAACTACAGTAGAGCTTGAAAGTCTATGGCTTTTGAGGCAACGTGTTCAGCAAGTGGACTACTGTGGTGACTATATTAGGTCAATATTGGTGTGAAACATTTGCACCAAATAGCATTTATTGTTTCTAATATGTGCCAATTTTTTCTCTCAACCACTATATTTTACTATGGAGTCCAAGTAAAGGGACGTTTCATACATGAGATCATTAATATTAAAGAAATCCTGTAAGGATCAATTATCGTAATCACCAATTTTGATTATAGCTGAAAATTGTATATGAATTATTGAACAATATGATTTAAAAACATACAACATTTTATTCTTCCGTTTCAACAAATACAAGCAAGTCATCCTAATACAATCACCTTACAAAAGTTACAAACCAATGAATAGTAGTAAATGAAGTAATCGGTAAAGGTCCCCAAATATCAGAATGCATCAAAACAAAAGAAATATGACACTCATTAAGACTAACTGAATAGAGGACTCTATGACTCTTGACCAAAATATAAATCTCACATTTCATATTGGCAACATGACAATTCAGTCACAATCATATTGATTAGAGTTACAACTCTCTTGATGTTAACAAACCTTTGACGTATTAGCAAAAGAGACAGAAGGCACCAATGTAATGTTAAGAGCCGTGACTAATGCCTCTGAATCAGTAGGTACTGTGGCTACTCTTTCAAAGCTTCGATTCTAATCAGTAGCATTCAACTGATCAATTTGTCAATCTTGTCCTTTGCATTCCTTCAACCAAGTTGGATACCCCATATAGTTAAAACATGTATCATAAGTATACCATTTCTTATGTAGTGAGTACAACTATCCCTATTAGTTGGCACTTTGGTTGGGGGCAATATGATTAGCCTACCTTTCACTCGTTTAAACACCATGACAGAGTTGATTGTATTGTCTTTTGCTGTCAACATTACTGACTACCTAGTGTTTTTGCATCAAACATATGCATATACCTCCTCCACCATTAGAAATGGATTTTTCACAAAACATCCTTGTGAATCTTATCCAATTAGTCATCTAACCCATCAAGAAAAATGTTTACCCTCTCTTATTATATGAGAGAGTTATATTTGCCAATATCGGTAGCAAATTCCACTAGTTTGACCAATGAAAATTGATCTCTCTCAACAAGTCTTGAATGTTGTTGTAGTACTTCTCAATTGGCCCCCCAGCTCATCTCATCCTAGTCCCTCTCCATCACAGATCATACAATTGGGATGTATCAAACCCATCAAAGTATGTGGTAGCAATTGCATCCCACATAGTAATTTCGATTAACTTTCAATATGTTTGAGTTTGGTACTATGTTAGGTGACTTAGTACTACTTTCATCCGAATAATGGTGAAGTATTCAATTGGTTAAGGACTTTTCCTTGAAATCATCTGAATAATCCAATCTAACATGCAAGAAAAGCTAAAATTAGTGTCAAATATTATCCAATATTTATTATTCTTTAGCCTCATCTTTTCTAATTACCTCAAGTAACTATATACCTATGGATTAGATGGTACAATGATGCATGTCTCAATGGATATTAAACTACCTATCTGCTATCTCCATGTAGGTCATTGCACTCCCTGTTCATAATTTGAACCCCTTAAGGATTTGTTATTCTTTTCTATCCATTACTATATACTCATTAGCCTAATTTTCTTGTGCTGCCGCAGCAAAATATTACTACTTTTCCTATTCCTCTCTTTCTTTCATGTGATTTTGAATAATATTAGGATAATTAGAGAATAGTATTGGTCTGGTTTATACATATTTTTCATTCAATTATAAATTCTACATTTTAGGAGTGCTCATATTTATCAGCAGATTTTAACATCAAAACATCATTCATACTCTAGACTGCAAAAGTCTCTTTAGTACTTTATTCTCATATATCCTGCTATCTTGCATTTAGACAATTAGGAAACTGCTCTTGAAATTATATTTACTTCTCTATATATTCATTATTGTTACTAAGGCAATCGTGAGATTGGTCTTGCATTAGTGATCCTTTATTGCAATAATAGACTTGGAACAATTCTATGATTCAAATCAACTTTGGATCATTGCTTATTTGTTCAAGTTCTACAAGTATATCAAAACTTCTCACTTTTATTTGTTTTCTTGGTATTCAGTTTGTTTGTCTTATATGTAACTACCTTTATCATCCATGATATGCAAGTGAAAAGGTTGTGTTCTGGGTCAATGATCAGGGCAAAAAGGCTTGATCAGAAGGAGATTCCTGCAGCAAGAAAACTTCATCTATGCTAGCTATAATGCTTTGCTTCTAAGTGATTGGAAACTAAGCGCATTGATGATGTGCAGAAATGAGGCCCTCACAAGTTGAATTTTATCTTATTTAAATTGGTTGATATGATTCCTACAAATTTTTATACAAGCTCGTACAATTTAGGTGTAAATTTGAAATTTCCAACTCATACAAGTAAGTAAGCATACAATTTACAATTACATCAAAATTGAACAAGTCTATACCAAAAGTTAGAAGAATTACATGAACCGATATGAATTGGACAAAACTCAACTTTGAGACTTCAAATCCATGCAGATACATTTTAGTGTGTTTAAACATTGCCCAATGCATAATATAGAAAATGTTCCTTTAGATACTTTTAGTACTTTTCAAAGCCTATATAGGTAATCAAGGAATTAGGGCGAGTTGATCATTTGGTCACTTTCACCAGGGATATTTCCTTTAAAGATGATGGCAATGGTGGCATTACATGAGAGATTTGGGAAGTACTGATGCTCAACTAGATACTTACATATTGCACCGTAAGTACATCATTTTGATAGGGTGCAATTTTAGTGTTTATTGTGTTTATATTTCCTAATTATTTAAACTAGAAATTGCACTATTTGGTGGATTCTACTGAATTGTATATTTGGTGGTTAAATGCAGGTATTTGTGGAAAAAGGTGTTAAAAAGCTTTAATTGCAGAAGACGTCCTGGTGGTTAGGCGCGGGCGCGCCTAAGTCGGATATCCAAGGCTGAGCTGCCAAGATTCCAAGTCCACGTGGGTAGTTTCCAAGAATTTTAGGATTCCAAGTTTGAAGATGTGCTAGAGCTAGTTATTGTGTTTACCTATTTGGTAGTTGATTTGTATTAGAAAACTACTTTAATATTTGTATTAGGAAGTTGAGAGTTTGACTTCTTTTTAGGATTTTCCTATTTTTGCTTAGTACTTACTGTGGCTGATGAGAAAAAAAAAGGAGGTTTCCCTAATTGACTCCAATTGGGAATCTTTCCTTGATCAAGAGATTAGCCCACAGAACTTATAAAATAGGACCCAAAGTACTAGTAGTTTTGGTTTTAGTAGGAGATTATATTAGCTTCTTTGCGTGAACCTTCGGGCGAGGACAGGAGGAAGCGATAGTCTTCCATTTTCTTCTTTTCTTTCGCTATTTTTCACTTTGGGAAATCAACAGATGGCTTTGTCAACTTTCATTGAAATCTCTTGTGGAATTTCTCACGCAATGCGTGGTTAATTTCCTTGTCTAGTCAAAGATCAACTCGACGATCCAGTCCCAAATATCTTTGAGATCTAACTGATTTACTTTTTCATTTAATTCTTTGGTATTTGTGCATTCTTTGTTTCATGTTCTTAGGATTATTTTGTTAGATGGATGTCAAGGGCCCGATATTCATATGAACTTGATAATCTACTGCCAATTTAATCCGCTAAATCCGTAATTGTTTAGTAGATTAATATTAGTGGCAACTAACGTTAACACACGTTAGGGGAACGTGTAATCTAATCTAAATGAACCCTGGTAGTATGTTTGTTGGTTAGGGTTTGGGCTTTTCTAGTTCTTAGTGCAATTGAGAAATTAAATCCTACGGGTGTACCTAGGGTTGTTTCTTAATTAGGGGTATTTAATAAGTGTACTTTAATTACCTAAAATCTAAGGAAGAGTTGGTTGTTTGAGAGATTTCCGGCGGCTATAACCAGCCTACTAATGAATTAAATGAATTAACCTTGCATCGATGATCAGGTATATGGACTGTGCCTGAGAAGTTGGATCTTTGGTTAGAACTCATCTCTCATCAATTTAATTCTCTTTTATTTTAGTTATTGGCTTTGTGATTTAATCTTTAGTTGTTTCTTCATTGTCTCAAAAATCCCCCCATTTTCCTTACTCGAGAAGAAACGAATTTTCCCCAGTTCCTGTGGAGACGATCCTATTCACCCTTGTACTCATAATTTATATTTCTTAGAGTAGGTATTTATTATTGCACAGGCTCGACACCTGTTAATTTTTGGCTCCATTGCCGGTGACTAGTGCCTGAATTATTTGTTTCTTTTTGAGTTCATCTTTTTAATTTATGTTTTCCAAATTTTTTCCCTCTTTATTTCTTCTCTATTTTTCTTACTAGTTGATGGCTGCTAATTTTCAATATTTTGGTGATAGACTGGACTTTGTTCCTAATTGGGTTAATGAGAACTCTTCTATTAGTGATCCTCATTTAGATGATTTGGCCTGTCTTGTGCAAAAGTTGAGTGATGGACAGAAGCAACAAGTCGACACTTGTGGAATATGTCAGTTGGATCATCTAACTGACATGTGCCCACTACTTCAAGATGACATGAATGCCCAATTTTGTGATGTTGGGGTATTCCAAAATCCATCTCCATCAATGTTTGATCCTTATTCAAATATGTATAGTCAAGAATGGTGGGACTACCCCAACTATAACTTTGCAGTAAGGCCAACATCTCAACCCTCATCATCTAGTGGGGGAAGTTCCTTGGAAAATCTTGTTAAGAGCTTGGCCACTAGTACTGCTCAACTCCAGCAAAGCACGGCCCAATTCCAACAGAGCATGACTCAATTTCAACAAGAGACAAGAGCTGGTATGCACAATTTGGAGACTCAAATAAGTCAATTGGCAACAACCGTCAACCGTTTGGAGTTTCAACTGTATGAAAAGCTGCCATATCAACCAAAAGTGAACCTAAAGACTATTAGTGCCATAGATGTAGTTGAAGAGGAAGTTAAAAATGAAGGATCTCAACCTCAAATCTCTCCAGTGGAAGAGTCCAGCAAACAACTCCCAATTATGGTGATATCTTCTCTATCCTCTAACCAATGTGTTCTTGAATCTCATTCTATATCTCTTGTTAATGAAATTGATTTTATTATACCAGAAGAATTTGAGTTTCATGGAAGGAATAATTTTGTATTCATGATGACTGTTAAATTGTTAATTGGTCACGATGGAGGAGTGAGTAAAGAATTGAAATTGTTATTTGACTGCTTAGCGCCATCCACTAGTCAATGGAAGAGAAGAGCTCGTGTGCATAAACATTACTCTACTTATGAATATTATGTAAAGAAGAAAACAATGAAACGAGCTACGAGATTTTATCCTCCTTGAGCAAAGACAGCTATGTCTAGCCAAAGATATTAAAGAAAGGCGCTACTTGGGAGGCAACCCAAGGATTTATGATTTTAGTTATTTTATGTTTTTTTGTGTTTTTGTTAAGTAAGTAGGTGCATTTGAATGGTTAAATTCTCTTGTGATAGGTAGCAATCAGTTAGGTGTGCCCACGCCAATCAGGCACGCCTAAGGAACGTAATTTCAGTCTCCAGCAGAAGACTCTCCACTGGTTAGGCGTGCCACGCCAAGTGGTCACGCTTAAGGAATCAAATTTCATCGCTGGGTCAAAAGTGTTGGCATTAGTTAGGCGTGCCCACACCTAACTTGGTGGAACCAAAACAAAAAAGAAAAAAAAACCTTATTCCTTTTCTTTTCTTATCTTTTTCCCATTTCACTTTCTTTCATTTTCTCTTTCTTTTCTTTTTCTTTTCTTTTCCTTTGTTTCCTTTTCTCCCCCACCCAACCCCTACCGCCTTGCCGCGCCATCGCTGCTGTATCACATCACCGTTGCTACCCCACCGCTCTGTTGTTGTTATTCCACTATGCCTCGTCTTCCTGATCAACCTTCACATGTTTTCACCCTCCTCCGTGTTCAAGGAAGTGTCGTTGTCCCTTTTGTTTCTTTTTCTGGTTTTTTATTTGTTACATTGAGGACAATGTAAAAAATTAGGTGTGGGGGAGGGTTAGCTATGCTTTAGTCCTTTGATTTGCATTTCTTTTTCTCTTTGGTAGTTCTTTGCTTTAAACAATGATAAATGCAGTCGAGATATGAGATTAAGTGGTAAAGTCATGCCATGAGGTTTCTTATTTTTCTTGATGATGGATTTAATTGATGAATATGTTGGATTTGACATCAATTCTTTACCACTTGTGAGATTTTTGGGCTTGATTGTGAGCATTTTTCACTAAATTTGCTCTATTCTTCGTTTGTGAGTGGTATTCCGCATAGTTTGAGCATTCTAGAACTTGCTCTGTTATGCATGTCAAGACCATGTTTCATTGAATTTGGTGCATTAAAATGACAAGGGCATCTAGAATTAACCACTTTTGACTTTCAAAAATTCCTGCCTTTATTTTATTTACCCTTAGTGAACCAATTTGAGCCTTTAACCCGTTTCTTTGTTTTAAAACCACATCTGTTAACCTAAGACCTCTTTTTAGACTTTCTTTTTGAACCCATATGTTAAAGAAATGCTTGAATTTCATTGCATGAGGACTAGTGTATTATTTGCAAGGCAATAGATGAGAAAAGCAAGTGTAGCAAGTTAAGGTGCTTTATGTGTTGTTTGTTTTCTTTGTCTTTAAAAAAAAAGAAAAAGAAAAAAAGAGAAGAGAAGAAAAAAAAAAGAAGCAACGGGAAAAGAAGAAAAGAAAATTGAAAAAAATGAAAAGAATGAAAAAAAAAAAGAAAGAAAAAAAAAGATGTGGGTTCCGATGTGCTTTGTGTGAAGTTCTTGTGTTGTGAATGTGGCAAGCACCAATATAAACTACATTTGTTGGGTTGATGTAGTGCTAATTTGCCTTGAAAGTTAAAATTTGTAAAGAAATTGTGCATTGGGATTTTGGCATTCTCTTTGACATATTTACACCTAAATTGACCTTTTTATCCAACCATTACCCAAGCCTCATTACAACCTTGTGGAAATCCCTTTGATTTTTGCATTTAATTCATGATTAAGTGATGGAGATGTGATATATGAGCAAGCCTATGGTAATGTCATTCCATTGTGTCGATTTGAGTGTTATTTTATATCCTATACACTTTAGAGTGATTGAGTGCATCTACTAAATCTTTTGTGAGGTTTGTTAATTTGATATATTCTGATTTTGATGAAGTTATTGGGGAATGTGGGATGCCTTCATTGGTGTGACTTGCTACGATTGCTCTATATCTTGGTTGCGTCTCTGAGTTGGGATATGCTTGAGGACAAGCATCATTTAGGTGTGGGGGAGATTGATAGGGTGCAATTTTAGTATTTATCGTGTTAATATTTCCTAATTATTTAGACTAGAAATTGCACTATTTGGTGGATTCTACTGAATTGTATATTTGGTGGTTAAATGCAGGTATTTGTGGAAAAAGGTGTTAAAAAGCGTTAATTCCAGAAGACATCCTGGTGGTTAAGCGCGGGCGCGCGTAAGTCAGATGTCCAAGGTTGAGCTGTCAAAATTCCAAGTCCACGTGGGTAGTTTCCAAGAATTTTAGGATTCCAAATCTGAAGATGTACTGGAGCTAGTTATTGTGTTTTCCTATTTGGTAGTTGATTTGTATTAGGAAACTGCTTTAATATTTGTATTAGGAAGTTGAGAGTTTGACTTCTTTTTAGGATTTTCCTATTTTTGCTTAGTACTTACCGTGGCTGATGAGAAAAAAAAAGGAGGTTTCCCTAATTGACTCCAATTGGGAATCTTTCCTTGATCAAGAGATTAGTCCACGGAACTTATAAAATAGGACCCGAAGTACTAGTAGTTTTGGTTTTAGTAGGAGATTCTATTAGCTTCTTTGCGTGAGCCTTTCGGCGAGGATAGGAGGAAGTGATAGTCTTCCCTTTTCTTCTTTTCTTTCTCTATTTTTCACTTTGGGAAATCAATCGATGGCTTTGTCAATTTTCATTAAAATCTCTTGTGGAATTTCTCACGCGATGCGTGGCTAATTTCCTTGTCTAGTCAAAGATCAACTCGACGACGCAGTCTAAACATATCTGTGAGATCTAAACGATTTATCTTTTGTTCGTTTAATTCTTTGGTATTTGTACATTCTCTGATTTATGTTCGTATGATTGTTTTGTTGGTTAAATGTCAAAGGCATCTAATGTTCATATGAACTTGATAATCTACCGCCAGTTTAATTTGTTAAATCCGTAATTGTTTAGTAGATTAATATTAGTGGCGACTAACGTTAACACGTGTTAGGAGAACGTGTAATCTTATCTAAATGAACCCTGGTAGTGTGTTTGTTGGTTAGGGTTTGGGCTTTTCTAGTTCTTAGTGCAATTGAGAAATTAAATCCTACGGGCGTACCAAGGGTTGTTTATTAATTAGGGGCATTTAACGGGCGTACCTTAATTACCTAAAATCTAAGGAAGAGTTGGTCATTTGAGAGGTTTCCAGCGGCTATAACCAGCCTATTAATAAATTAAATGAACTAACTTTGCATCAATGATCAGGTGTATGGACTGTGTGTGACAGCCCCACTTCTCCCTAGGGCGAACCCTAGGGTATCGGTGGGCCACCTGCCCAGCTCTTGCCAGGACTCACTACAGTCCTCAATTAATTACAAATTAAAAACTCCAATAAATAACAATTACAAATCTAAAACTCCAAAAGTACAAAAATGCTAAAATCCACAAGTACGTCCTAGTAGTAAATACAACCCAAGTTCTCCAAAATATAAATTACAACTCAACCAAAATTACAATTGTACAAGAAATACTCCAAAATTACTAATAAGGCCACTACACATGCTTAGATCACCTCAATTCACTGGAGGAAAATAAATATTTTTGGGGTGAGCTAAAACTTCGTGAGGTTCGAGAAAACAAGTATTTTAGAATTTAATTGTTTATCGAACAAAACATTAGAATATTCAAATCTTTGAAATCACGTGAGAAAGTACTTTTCACTAGAAATTTGTAAGACGAAAACAATTAATGAAATAATTCACTTCATCACACGAGCACTTTGACAAATAATCAAGCACACTCACAATACACTTTTCAACTAGGAGAGAACAATACTTTCGGGCGACTTCGGAGATCAGTGCTCACGAAGACTTGCTCGGATTGCCTCAACTGGGTGAATAGTGCTTTAAAGAACATTAAAGCAGTTATAAAAGGATACAGTGCTCACTTGGAGCTATTTCACTGGTCCACTTCACCTTATAACGCCTGAGCAATCCCCTGAGTTCATCTGGCCATCACCTTATCCCTCCGGTGGTAATACCGAGTATACGAATCAGGTGCCGTGGTTCCAACCTACCCGACCGAGTCCTTACGGCTCGAATAGGTTAGCAACCAAGGGTAGGGCCCGCTCCAAAGGCATACAACATGCATAAATAATGATCAGTCAAGACCAAGTAGTTTTTGTTTTAAGATAAAGCTTTCCAACCTATCCGGTCACACTAATGGCATACTCAAGTAGGCTTTTGACCCACTGATCGCTCAAGAAGGTGGTCTTAGATAGGCTTTCTAGCAAAAGGGTCTTCAGACCTAGTTCAGTCGATGCGATAAAGTACACATCGACCTACAAGTAGTAAACGATGCGATAAAATACACATCGGACGACAAGGGGTAAAATGCTCCTTGGTATACCACTATCAAACAATCAAGTTATCAACAAACAATCAAGGAAACAAGTAATTATTTCAACTAATAAATAATAACACTTAAACAAATAACACTCAACACTTGAACATTTAATTAATATTCAAGGACACTCAAAAGCAACATGTAAAATCAAGTAACAATCACTTCAACAATAAATTATTTTACCTGCACACATTAATTTGAAACACAAGTCCTTTGGAATCAATTTCTTTTGAAACCACGAGTAAATTAGGTCATTGACCAATATGTGTGGAAACGTGGTTGAAATAAATTTTAAAATAGAAACATAGTAGTAGCGAAATATTTACAAATAAGTTAACATCTAGTTTGAACACTCGAAATACTAGAAAAATATTTCATTTAGAAAAGTAGTAACGGAATATTTCATATGAAAACCAGTGAAAAGTTAGTCTAAAAATCAAGTAGAACAAGTTTGACAAGCAAGTGGAATAAGTTCGAAAATAAGTTGGAAAGCAAGTGTGAAAACAATTTTGGAAATAAGATCGAACAATCATCTAGATATTAACAACTTAACGAACCAAGTTATTTCACACGACAAACTACATTAAACATCAAAAGAAGTTTGTAAAGAGTTTAAAACACATTTTGAAATACTTACAAATAATTGAAAAATATGTCATTTAAAAGATTAGTAGTAAAATGTTTCATGTGTAAATAAATGGGGAAAACAAATTAGGACATGTTTGAAAACAAGTTAAAACAAGTTCAGAAACAAGATGAGAGCAAATTTGAAAACAAGTGAAGTAGTAGGTTAGTGAACCATTTCACAAGTAATAACATGAGTAGCAAGTTTGAGATAGCAAGATCAAAGTAAAGTAGTAAGTCATTTCACAATTGAATTCTAGTAAAACATTTTAGTTGAAACGAGTTGGAACACTCACCAAATTTCATACTCGTCCACATAAATCACCAATCACCATTTAACCTTCATGGCATAATTGAATCCTGAGATCAACATAATATAACAAGAATTTACCACTTCTAATCCATAACAAATGAAAAACTTTCATTTGAAACCCTCAAGCAACTCACATTAATAATCCAACTTAATCCCCCCAAAATTAGTGTCCAAACTTACTAAACCTTTAGCTCAAATCAAGGGAAGAACTTCAAACATTTAGAGCAAGAGTCCAGGTATAAAATGGAGTGAAAATATTATTTTGAACCAAGAAAAGTATTTGAACCAAACCAAAATGAAGGAATGAGTATAAAAGAGAAACATCAACTTTGGTAGATTTGACACCTCCCGGTGTTTTGATCAAAACCAGTGCTACGCTTATCATATTGAGTTGAATTTTACACCGTTTCGAAGCTAAGACATAGCGCTACAATTTTTGTGAAGCCATCGAAATTCACTTCATGCATTTTCGTAGTCAAAAATGGCAATTACAGAGACTTAAGAAAGCTGTCGGGTTACGTCAGGAAAGCAGGAGCAGCTTCGGGAGAAAATCCATAACTCAATGTAGAAATATCAAAATTGAGTGACGTTAGTGGTGTTTAAAACTAGATTCATAGGGCTTTCAATGGTACAAAAATCAGACTCTAGTTCGTTGCCAATTGATACCAGAAAATCCGACAAGTTGGCTGAAACTAGAGACTGTCGGGTAAACAGGGGAGCAGAACAGTCAGGGGTATTTTGGACATTTATCATGATACAGTGCTCCGATTTCTCTGAAATTTTCTGGGTGGAAATCTAACTCAAATCCATACAACTTTAATGTTTTGAGAAAGAACTGGTTTGGACTCTAACATGGTCAAATTCGCAGAGGAATTGAACACAAAAATCTGGAATTTAATATCAAACAGTTGGTGTGCAATCTTACCCTACTTCATCAAACGAATTTACCAAGTGATTTCAACCATCCAAAATCTGTCCTCAGCTATCCTAACCCATTCTAAACATCAGCCACAAGCTATGCTACAAGATTCAAGGGTTGAACAAGTTAGGTTACCTCTAAAACCTTCAAGAAGCAAAGCTGAAAATTTCAGCTTGTCAGCCGGCCAGCAATCTTCCATGCCATATCAAGCAAACCTTCACTAATCATCATGTAACCAGCATTTACAACTTCAATCATATATAAATCCAGTAAAACCATAAAGAAAGAGTAAGAATCAAGTGAGTTGAGTACTTCTTCTGAACCTCCAAACCAACACAAACTCCACCCAACAAACCTCCAAGTTCTTTCCTCTCTTTTCTTTCCTTTCTTTCTCTCTTTCTTTTCCTTCTCTTTTCTTTCCTTTCTTTTCTCCTCTTTGGCTCACGGTTTCTTCCCCTTTCTTTTCTCCTCTTGCAGCCGACTCTTCCCTCTCTTGGTCTCCTAACTTGTCTCAATTTTGTTATATGATAAGGCCTAAGAGATATTTGTGGGATTGGTCAAAGGGTTGGTCAAAAATATCAAGCCACCCTAGCAACTTCAATGATCTTTCACCTTGGCCCTAAATGATTTCATTTCCTAGCAATTAAGTCCATAAGTTGAGAATCCAATTTAGTCCATTAATACTTAATGACACCTAGTTAGGTCACTAGGGTCACTAATCACCCACGGATCTTATTTACCTTCGCACTACTCTCGCTACCTTAACTAATCAAGGTCGCAAAATATAATCCAAAATTAGGGTTTTTGAGTAATCCAAAATTAGGGTTTTTGAGTAAACCAAAACTTGTAACACTTGAAAGACTATTGGCAAAAATACGGGATGTTACATTGTGTCTGAGTAGTTGGATCTTTGGCTAGAACTCATCTTTCATATATTTCATTCTCTTTTATTTTAGTTATTTGGCTTTGTTATTTGATTTTTAATTAATTCCTTATTATCTCAAAAATCCCCCATTTTCCTATGCTTGAGAAAGAAACGAATTTCTCTTAATCCCTGTGGAGATGACCCTATTTGCCACTGCACACAAGTTAGTTCAATTCTGGTATATCGAATCAAGTATAATCCTTGGAATCAAGGTAAAGCTAGTAACCCATTGCACATCCAAAGTCCCTGCTCCAGTACCTAGAATTGGATTTTTGTTATTTTATTGGCAAGTTAGGTTTATTAATTATTATTGCATAGGCTCGACACCTGTCACATTCTTTGGACTATTTCTACTCACTTTTGAGGTGGTGGTTATTGACCTAAGCTTATCATTTTGATAAGAGATTATAAGATTGATGATGGACTTGGAACTTCGGTAAGGAACCAAATATGACAGCCCCACCTTCTAGGGTGTACCCTAAGGACTAGCGGATTGCTTGCCCAACTTTCTCCAAGACTCGCTATCCAAATTGCCAACAAAACCCAAGAGCAAGAATAATATCTTCAAATCAAATACAACCGGCAATATATACATTAACATGAACTACTGTTTCAAGCTTAGAGAACATAACCAGAGTTCAAGCTTACAAAAGATGTAAGAGGTTCACTATTACATTAGCACTCAAACAAAAAGTCAACAAAAGTCTAGAACTAAGAACACGCTCTTCCAAACTCACAAGCTCAAGTGCATGCCTCCTGTTAAGGAAAACAAATGGAATAGGGTGAGCAAAAAACACAATGAGATCCCAAATAACTTGCAAGCATATAAACAATTAGTGAACATTAAATAAACAAGCACCACATCAAGAAACACGGTAATAAATCAAGCATGTTCAAGTAAAGAATACAGATGGCTTTCAAAAGCCAGTTCCACAGTAGCTTGATCACATCCAAGTCCATTGACTCTCTATCAACAATTGAAATTCAAGAAACAAGGTCCGTAGATCACCACTTAATCATCAATCCTGATCACCATTTAACCCACCTTACTGGGCCCGAACATCTCAAACAAATCAAATTTGGGTAATACTCGAGTATACCACTCTCAAGAGATCACATATCATAACCAAAGGCTCATCGATCTTCTCAACCAAGTGAGCCTTCTCGACCAAGCCCATGCTGGCCCGATTCAATCGACTCATCAATGGGTTTTTGGGGCTCCAAATAAGTCAAATTAGTAGATGGGAGATCACCCAAATGACTCACATATCAAATATAGGCAATCATCAATTCACAAGTAATTAGGATATCAGACATACCGGAAATTCAAGCAGAAAAGGTCGAGTGTGATAAAGTACGTACTCGTCTCGATCACACTAACTTAAGAAAGCATTCATTGCCAACCAATCACAAGTAGTTCAAATAATCAAGTAAGCCATGAATCAAGTAGTCCAAATAATCAAGTCGGTCAAGTAAACAAGCAATGGAACACTAACTAGTTTCAAGCAAAGAAACTTATATGCCTATTTCTGGATTTCCCTCTTGCTCACCTTCAAACCCTAAGAGTAACTAAAACAAAAGATATTAAGGTCCAACCATCCAAAGCTTAGGTGAACCAAGTTCACATTTTAGACTCAACTTTGAGCCATTCACCTATCCAAGTTGGCCTTTCAAAAATCTCAAAGGTTCAAAGACAAATTGAAAGTGCAAATCAAGAAAAACCAAGTACATGCTTGGGTTATGAATCAAGTATGGTTTTGGAGTGAAAAGAATGCATTTGGACCCAAGAGATGTGAGCAACAAGAGAGTTCTACATTTCACTTCATTGCTGAAAATTTCCAGCAACAAAACATTAAGGAAACCAAGATGGTTCACCCTTTTTAAGCTATTAGTTTTACTCCACTTTGACACACAATTGTAGCTCAAGGTTTTAACAAGTGATATGAGCAATATTGAGTCCAACCGACCACCAAACAAAAGGACTTTAAGGTTAAAACCAGTAGGGTACTCGACAGCTAGCATATTAGAAATGTCAGGAAAAAAAAAACAAGCAAAACATAGGGTTTTCACCTTCCAAAACTCATTGTTTTCACTCAATTTCAACACACAAGAGTCTTAACAAGTGTCTTGACCAAGATTTGGCTAAATTTTATCATGAAAAGGCCGAAAACCAAGGAGGAAACCTCCTCACAACAAGCTACCAGCATATCAGAAAAATGAGGTTTGAGGTTTCACAATTGCATCAACTAACTCCCAAGTTAATTTCCATAGCAACCAACCAAAGCCTACCCCTAGCATGTTTTAGGGTGCAATTCATGCAAGTTTACCAATAAAATCCAACACAAACATCACAAATAACAACCTTAACCAAAGATCAAACACCTAATAGGCAACTAACCAACTCTACTCCTAAAGTTTATATCACAAGAAACCCTTCTAAAATCACAAGGTTTCTAGTTCAAATCAAGGGAATAAAACCACATGCATGCTAGACCAAAGTTCCAAGGAAAATATGGGACAAAATGCCTCGTTCATAACTACAAATTTGGACATGAAATTGTCCAAAATAGTCCGAGTTTTCCAGCAGTGGCAACATTCTTTGAAAAAGCATAACATGAGTTCTATAGGCCGAAAAATCATAAAATTCCATCATTAGAAAATAGACTCAAAGTACTAACAATCTTTAGAAGACATTGTTATGAAATTCAGCTCATAGGTTAGTCATATTTTAGTTCCAAACCAACAAGTGTCAAGCAGGGCAAGTTATGATTTTCAAATAACTTTACAAATTTGCTGGTATTTATAGTGATTGAACCAAACCTTGAGTTTTATACCATTGAAATATCTATGAATTGAGTTTCAAAAGAAACAAACAGCACTCAGTTTTGATTTTTCTATACCAAGTTATGGCCAATGTACTAAACTGCTCAAAGGCTCCTGCAAAAAATTTCCAAAAACTTAACAATGAGAAATAGGAAACTTTTACCACTAAAACTTCTTGATTTTGACTTAAATCCAACACACAAATGTAGATTAATGTCTTATCATGTGTTGTAAACAAGAATGGATCAAAATCACTATATGAATTATGAAAAGAAACCTGAAAACTCTCTCCCTCACATGGCCTGTGCAAAACAGAAATTCAGCAAGAAATCAATTGGAAAAACAGGGCATTTTCACCTCTTAACCTCATGATTCTTACCAAATCCATCATCCATATGTAGCTTAGAGTTTTAGCAAGAGTATTTAGCAAAAGAATGTCAAAAATACCATAAAAAAACAAGAAAAGAAAGCTGCAATTCCTTCGGCTCAGCAACAGTTTTTTAATATTTCACCAACTACCTAACCAATTCATAGAAAATGCACAATATTTCATTACTAACATGTCAAGAGATATATAACCTAGATTCTTAACGAGAAAAGGCATCAAAAATTGCACATAAAGCATCTTAACCTAGGTTGTCATCTCATGAATCTCAAGTATCGATTCACTAATCATCTACTTGGAAACAACTAAGATCCTCCACAAATTCTTGCCTTTAAGCCCATAGGTCATCTTGCATCTAACATAGGAAAAGTAAAAGGGATGGTCTTAGCATTTTACCTCCTTTGTTCCCAACAAAATCAAGATGAAAAGCCATCAAAAACTCCTTCAAATCCTCCTTTCCAAGCTTAGAGTAAAGGTTGATGGTGTAACCCAAGTTTCCCCTCTCTTTTTCTCACTAAATTAGGCAAGGAATGGTTGAGTTTGTGGTTTTTCCTCTCTTTTTCCTTCTTCAAGCTCTCAGCCCCTCTCTCTCTCAAGACAAGAAGAAGATGAAAATTGAAAAGATGAAATGAAAAAGGAAATGAAAGTGACATGAAATTTGGGTGGTTGATGTCTTGCTCAAGACTTGACTAGGAGAGTTACACTTGTCACACTCTCAAGAAAGTTTCCCAGATATCTCTCCTTTCTCAAGACAATCTCTTCATTTCACAAAGCATCACACCCCTTCAAGCTAGTCGAATGATGGAATCAACATACCATATTTTGTCAAAACAATTTAAGAAGCAATAAGGTACAAATCACGGATCAACGAATAATCAATCAATACAAGGAAATAACATAAAAGATGGGCAATTAAATTTTTAGGTCCTCACACTATCTCACATTCCCACACTGATTGGAAATAGCAAGGATTTAGTTTTAGGTATTAATGTATATTGGTAAGCCAAATAAGATCTAAACTACTAATGTTTGGAGTTCACTTAGATACCTACTTCTTGTTTCTTTAGTGCACTTAGATGAAATCATGGATAGCTCTTCAAAAAAATAAAAATGGAAAGCATGGATTGCATTTTGTGGGATAGATGATTTACTAGGCAGTCAAATCACGCCTATGGAGCCTATGATTTCTCCTAAACAGCTGGATATTCAAGGCTGTATGAAAAATATGCTTCAAGATATACAAAGCTTGCAAGGGGACAGAATATAAAGACAGTATGGATCAACAAACGTTATAAATCACGCCTATGGCTTTTAGTGATGTCTAGTAACTACTTCCTACTTCCAAAATTGCTCTAACTAGTTAGGTGTTTTATACTCAATAAAACACCTAAAGAGGTAATATGACAGCTACAAGAATGATGCAAGATAGGGTAATTGGTTGGAAAATGAGTAAGATGAAAGGAAGCAGGGCTTAGGTAAGGACGAAGGGTTGCTAGGAAGCTTGGACTGAGAAGCTGAGGGGTAGGGGTACTGAGGAGAGAAGAAGGGGAAGGATTGTGGCCCTTACAAGGTGGGGAAAGTGGCTTGACAGGGTTAAATATGGGAGAAAGTGATAATGTGTGTATGTGGTGTGCTTTTGGTTTCTTTAGGTGTTTTGTTGAGCTTTTCTTGTACTTTTTAGTATAGTTAATTTTTTAAAATAAGAAGCACTACACCTACACAAGTTGAGTTCCTTAAGATTATTATAATTGTAATACTCTAAGCTTCTATTAATTATAGATTCAATTAACTTCCATATGATCTATAAAATTGAAAATTCAATAGGATAGGCAGCAAGCAAAATTTCATAGGAACATAATTGCCACAAAAATAAGGAGTTCAAATTCCTCAAAAAGCTAAATAAGATCAGTCAAGTCTCCAATGGAAACCTATCAATGGTTGCAATTTCATTCAAGCAACTACAAAACAAAGTCAGAGAGGAAAAATGCCACTTCAATTGCAAAGTCAAAAAAAAAAAAACAAAGCAAAGAAGAATGCATCACAACACGTTCACCAAAGCATCATAAAAAAACAAAAATTAAAGGTGATCAAAATTGAAGATGATTTTCCAATACAATCCTTGAAAAATGAAAATTGAAAGGTAAGTAGTAATGCATCCAAGTTCAATATTCAATTGAAAAAGAAAATCAAAATCATGAAAGATTGACGTATTAATGATTAATGTTTTATGTTAATTATTATCCTTTCTCTAAACCAAACACAATTATGCCATTCTTACATTCAATAAGATTGACTTGCATTGCTTGAACTCACAAATTTTGTAATGCATTTTTTTCTTACTATTCCTTTTTTTTTTTTGAAACTCTAAATTACAAATATAAATACAACAAAGAAGTACTGGTTGAAGAAATATTAAAACATGATCCAATTAATTAGTTTTTAGTCTTATGAATACAAAATTTTAAAGATTGAACTATGACAACAAAACCAATTTATTGAGAGAGGGCATCAAAGTAGAAAAATGCATGAGTACTAAACTTCAAGCAAGGGGTTGCGGAGAAACCACAGGGTTTCACTTTTCTTTAAATGCTCTTAAGCACTAGGATGATGGAAACAATTGAACGTTGTTGAACAGAATATGTGAGCCAAGGAAACCAAAGTCAAGGTATATTACCTGCTAGATACTCCGTGTCTATAAGTTTTTGAATCCCCTCTGTCAATCAACACACCTGACGAATTTTACAATGGAATAGTATACCAAGTATGCTATCAATGAAGCAGGAAATGCCCCCAATGTCATACTATAGATAAGGGTTGGAAGCCAAGTTTCGCTAATTAATTCCTCAAACAGCTCCTTCTATTTGATAACCTAGTTTGCCAACATGAAAAAGTGGAGAACATAGTGGATAGCTATGGAAAGCTTCATGAGGTTGGTATGTGATAGTGCCATTAGAATTGGAGTAAAAAAATGGAGAAAGAGAGAATAGAGAGAGCAAATAGATGGAGACGAGAAAAAGAGAGAATAGAAAAAGTGTAGAGATAGAAAGAGAGAGAATAGAGAAAGCAAAGATGGATAGAGAGAGAGAGATAAAGAGAAGATAAGAGGAGGGGAAGGAGAAGTGAGAAGGTGGGGGAAGACTAGCTATGAGCTAACTTCCATTTAGAGTAGAATAACGAGTCATACCTAGAAATTCAGAAGAATGGAATGAGAAAGGACCCTCTTTGGTGGAGATATCTCATATAGCCCAAAACTACCAAATTCTACATGAGTGAGGCAACTTTGCACCATATGGAGATATCTCTACATAGAAAATCCAATGAACATAAGTGAGGTAGTTTTGCATTATATAAAAATAAAGGGTCCAAATAGAGAGCAAGAAATGATGTTGTATGCCTTTTTGATACCTGCCTGTGTACATGGTTAGATCCGTTTCCAAGACATGCGAGAAAGAATGGGATAGGATCCAGGGAATACATTGCTTGTATTGGCTTGTGGAAAAATATCTCTAAAATAGCTATTATGTTAGCAAATCAAATCATGAGGGTTTGGTGATAAGGATTTATTATGTGATTATTTTTAGATGTTTCATGTTTCTTATGAGTCAAATTGTAAAGTTATATAGTATAAATTGCTCATTTCAATCGTCAATGTGCACAATGAGTTGACAGATAAAATATTTGTGATTTTGTCAGTATACTCACGAAATCTTTTTATTTTTGTAGGGTTTAGTGATCAAGTCTCAATTGAGAGCTAAATGGGAGATTATTGAAAGGTTGAATGAGACTTCAAGTGCTTTAGTCACAATGATAAGCTCATATTTTATCTATTTTTAGTAAGTTTTAAGGAGTATTTTTAGTATGTTTCTAATAGAAAATGAAAGAATTGAACTCTTTTATAAGTAATTTTTGTACAAGATTATTTTATCTAGAATTATGAATTAATGTATTTATTTGATATGTTTCTGTAGGTTTTGGGGCTAAATTGAGATGAAGTACAAAATTAAAGATCAATTGGATCAAAAACAGCACTTTTATATTGATACGCAACCGAGAAGTGAAATTAACAACTCAAGGATCAACTGGTTCACATTTCTCTCTAGTTGAAGATTGGGGAGTAAATCTCCAATCTAGATCCGTGAGCTGTACCTCGCAGATCTGGTCCACAGATCCCTGATAACGACAGTTTTCAACTTGTTGCAACTTGCAATTCATTTCCAACTTATTTATAATCATTTTTAGTCCAAAATTTTGACTATAGCTGTACAAGTTAGACTTGCAGAAGTGTAGAAATGCTTTATGTCAACACTATGGAATTATTTCTCCTTCCAAAACATCTATAAATACCCCTTGATCCTCAATGTTTTAAGTATCATGGAATGAAAATATTGCAAAAGGTAGAAATAGTAGAGAAGTTTGAGTTTAGTTCAAGTTTCTTAGTTTTAACTCTAGTTTTATGTTGTAGTTTCCTAGTTAGTAGAAGAGTTCTAAAGATAGAGTGAGAGGAAACTCTTGTATTTAGCATATTTGTGAGATAAACTTGTGAAGATTTCAAGAATTCAATTTCAAGAAATTGAATACGAATTCCTTTTCCTAAATTCTTTGTCTCTTGTGCTTAATTATCATGCTTTGTTGCAAGTTCTCTCTATAGTTAGACTTGATTAATATAAGGTTTAGCTAAACTTTTCACCTCCTAGGGTGAAGATGAACTTGTTGTGGTTATTGATATGAAGTAGTTAGGCATTATTATGTTTTTCATGATTTTTTCTAATTTAAAAACTTGTGCTTGTTATTTATGGTTGATTAATCACCAACTATAAATCATTTGATAAGTGTTGGACAATGAAAGTTGCCTTCAAATAGATCTTTGTTTGTAAGCACTTGCCTTATTCTCATGAAGGTAGTGAATATAGTTGGTTGAATTTTCATAACTTCATTGAGTTTATTTAAATTGGTTTAATCTTTTCTCTATGAAAATAGGTCAATGAAGGATTCCAAGAAGTAAATAAATTGGTAAAAATGATTCTACATGTTCATTAGTTAAAGCGGTGACATGCTTTAAAAAGTTATATTTTGGCAAATCATTGGACTAAAAGCATAATTAAACTAACTAATTTTTAATTTTGACTTAACAAGAGATTCTAATCCCTAGGATTCCTCTTATTTGGCCTCTAAGCTAACTCTTCTAACTTGTTACTTTCATTTACTTTATTTCTTTCTAAGTTCTCGCCAAAAAGGTCGGTTCTACCACCTTATCGGACGGTTTTATTGTTTTCTTGCTTACCACCATAAGAGTCGGTTATACCACCTTACAAAACGGTTTTAATTGTTTTACTATGGCCGGTATATCCATCTACTTCCCTTCCCTTTAATTCCCTTTGCATTTACAAGGATGGTTGTACCACCTGACTTTTAATTGCCTCTTATTTATCATTTGTCTAGATAATAAAGCAAGTAATTAAACTTTAGGGCTTGTTACTCCTAGTCCCTATAGGATCGATCCTAATACCTATACTCATTGATCCGTATATTTGCAATAAAGGGTAATTAGGTTAAAACTTTGGTATAAAAATACCCTATCACACAAATAGGATAAGTTGCACGATGAAGGACAAATCATGAAGGTTGCACTTGGAAGCTCATATGCAATTTGGCCATGCATTGGTGGGATGAATTGAATCAACCCATGAATTGGTCAGGGAGAAAGCCAAATTCCATCAAACGGATTTGAGATAGATTGTTGATCAGATTTAGTAGGAAAAGGGGAAAGAACTACTAAGGAAAACAACTACAAACGTAAGCGAAATGCTTAGTGAGTTTCCCAAATAAGAAATGCATATGTCACATTTCGGGCAAACCAAAGTACATTCAAGGCATTGCAATCACGTTCAAATTCAAACACATTCAATCATCGATAATCATTGGAAGGATACGAGTTCTTTATGCCGCTACACCGGCACTGCACACTCTGCCCCTCTCCTCCTTATATCCTCCAAAACAACACACAATCACCTACAATATCAACTTGGCCAATTCTTCATATATTGGTGGACATACTCGAGTATTCTGCATTTCAATCATTGTCCCAGGGTTACCAACCTTCCTGACCAAGTCCATCACTGGCTCAAGTCAGCCGATGATGAGGGGTGGGGCCTAGTTCAGTTGAAGGCTTACAACCATGCACAATCAATTTCGCAACAATTGATCATTTAGCCAAAACAACTCAATTTCGATTAGGTAGAGTGTGATAAAGTACACACCCACCAGTAACCATTTTGTATATCATTTACGCATTCCACAAGTAGTCACTGTGAGGGCCTCGAAAAATACCGGTTTTATTTTAAAATGTCAAATATTGTTTATAATGTTTTTATTCATTTAAAAATGAGTGAATATATGTTTAAAGTGATTATTTTCCAATTTAGAGAATTTTATACGAATTGTTTGCCGATGTGTGGTTTTGGCCAAAATTTAGCGTTAACAATTGTTCTGTGAATAGTGATTTGGACTTGAAATCGAGCATATGTAGTGATATTTTTGAAATATTATTATGGTGAGACAGTGTCGGGATGAAAGAAACCAGTGTAAGTTAGACAGCTGGGCGCGACGCGACATAAAGTGCCAAAAAGCACTTTTTCCCTTAAAATAAGGAAATGCACTTTTTGGGTAATAAAAGCCTTGACTTATTGGCTTCCTTTAAGCTTTCATTTCAGCTGGAAATTGTGAGATAGAGAGAGAGAAAGAGCCGAGAGGGAGAGCAAGGAAGAGAGAGAGATTTGTCTTCAAATTTCTTCCATTCTTGTTCTTTCCAAGCTTGGAGTTTTAAACCACCATTGAAGCCCATCCAATCCACCATTCTTTGCAGCTGAGAAAGAGGAGAGAGAAGGGGCTTTGGACCGGTTCTTGGAGGAAGAAAAGAAGGGGTAAGTCTTGAAGTTGATCTTTCATTTCTTTCTCAACTAGTACCTTGAAATTTGTGGAAGTTTTGGGCTTGATTTCTTCCTTCCATTTCAGCCGAACCAAGGGAGAGAGGAGAGAGTGAGGTCCGAAATTCTTGAAGGGAAAAGAGAGGAAAAGAAAATTAGAGTGATTGTTCTAAGCTTGAGATCGAGCTTGGGCTTGCATTTGGAGACGAAACCATCAACAAATCTTGAAGATCTTGGGATAGGATTGAAGTTCTTGGAAGCCATCAAGCTTGGAAGCAACCTTCTTGAAGAAGAGCTTGAGAGATCTCGTTGGATCTTGCCGGATCGGGTTGGATCTTGATAGATCCGAAGGTACGGGACTTGAAACTCGTAGATCTAGCCTTATTAGTGTTAATTAGTGTAGATCTATGGTTAACATTGAAAGAAATGATCTCATCTGAAAAGATGAAGTTGGGCTCTTGAAATCCCAACCTAGGTAGCGGACTTGAGGTGGCCTCTAGGTAGCAGACTTGAGGACCTGATTGGGAATTTAATTGTTATTTGTGAACTTGCCTTGATATGGTTAGAAATTAGGGTTTTTAGTTGTTGAAAAGTTGAAGGAAAATGTATGTTATGGCCAAACCCATGCTTGGTGATTTTAATGTTTGATTTTGAAGTGTTGTGAATGTTCTTGAAGAGTTTCTTTTAAGAAAAACATGTATATTGTTCAAATTGTGAGTGTATGTGTGTGAGAGAATGTTTGAAATTTAAAGGGTTAAAAGTGAGGTTTTTCATGAAATTTGAGTGAAAAGTGCCGTTTAATTAAATTTGAGGGTTTTGCCATGTCTTGGTCAAATTCTAGAGATTTTGAATATAATGGCGTGGTATGAAGTGTTTTATGTTAATATGAAAGTTTTAACTAAAAGTAAATGTCGAACGTGTTGTGTAAACAGTGATTTTGAGGTGTGAGTTCTCGCTTAAATGTTTTGTGAAAAAGAATGTGCTTGTAGTGCCAATGAGTATATCGGTGGGATGCTCTTTTGAAATGAAAAGTAACTTTTCAAAGAGGATCTATTTGGAATATTGTACCATGAAAAATTAAAGATTTTTCTCGAGAGAGTTTTGGAAAAATTGTCATTTGAAACTAAAAAGTGAAAGTGAACTATGTTAGTGAATGAAAAAGAATGAATTGAATCTCATTGATTGTTTTAAATTATTTTAGGGAGTGTGCAAGGCGGTGACTTTGAGCCCTACGTGGAAGCTGAACCTTACTTTGGTGAGTTTCCATGCTTGTTTCGTGTTTACGTGCAAATGATTGTATATGAATGCAATGAAGTGAATGTTATGTGAAAATGAGTTTTGAACCCTCTAATGGGGATGGTGTGTACTTTATCGCACATACTCCATTTGAGTAAAAGTGATTATGAAAGTGTATTGAAGTGAGTGATTGTAAAAGTGCTTTACAATATTATATAGTGAATGTATGTGTTTGAAAAGGTCAGGTGATTCCTGAGACCTATCGGCGAACTCTTCAACTCGAGCCAGGGGCTAGGCCTAGGTCGAGAAGAAAGAGCTGAGCCATAGGGTTAACTTAAAATGTCACAAAGCCCAGTGACTCAGACCAGTGCTATATGCTCGAGACCTGGTTCTTGAACCTGTCTCCAAAAAGAGCATCAAACCAGTGATATATATACAAGTGAAGTGAAATGAAAAATGTACTCTGGACTCGGCGTATGGACTTGTCCCTAATGGAGAGTACTCAAATAAAGTGAAGTTCTTTAAAATGAAGTGAATTGTACTCGAGACTTGTCTCGAAAAGTGACATTGCAATGTACACTATCAAAGTGAAGTGATAAGTGCTTGGAGTGCGGGCCCGGTGGGGGTTTGGTGGAGTAAGGAGTAAGAGGAGTTCTACATGGTAATAGTGAGTGTTAACGGAGTGTCAACTACCTGGTTCGTGGACAAGATTCGTGGTTTGTGGACAACTTTCGTGGAACTTGGCCCCTGAGGGCCCCCGTATCTAACATTGTATTGTTAATTGCTTTTCTATCTATTTAAATTCCAAGTGTACTTGTGAAGTGAAATTGTTTATGTGTTAAGTGACTTGCATGTTTCTGGGAACTCACGGGCTTTTTAGGTCAACCTTTCAAATTTGTTTTCCTTAGCAGGGAATGAGCAACCGAGTGGTGGAGCCAACCCTTAGAATTAGGGTTTTGCTTATGTTGACGTTTTGAGAACTTTGAATTGTGATCATTGAAGGCTTTTGTATTTTGATACATGAATATTTGGATGGATAGTCTTGTACTTTGGGTTTTGTAATTTGAAGTTATAAATTTGTAGAGCATTGTTCTATATATTGTATTCGAAGTTTTAGTTTGATAAGCACCTGATTGTTTAACTGTGTGAGTCCTGGCGAGAGCTGGGCAGGCGGTCCACTAACCCCTCTGGTTCGCCTTAGGGGAAGGTGGGGCTGTCACAGTCACAACACAATCACACAATGAAATCATAGAACATACATAGGAAACACTCACCGTGAAGGAATCAATCACCCTTCGGACCTTGGATCAAGTCCTCGATCACTTTCAATTCCTGAGACAATATCATAGCCACAATCACACAAATATTCTAAATATATCTTAACTTACAACTATTAATGGCGGTTCTACACATTTAAGCTAATTAAGGTTATTTAGGTCAACATTGTGTAGTTTTCTATATTTGTCCGAGGATGACCAGCACTGGCAGTACTTACTAGAAAAATCATAACCTATGTTATAGGTATCAAAAAATGGTAAAACCAATGCCATTAGGAACTAGACTCTGGGCATTAAAAACTTCTAGAAGACACCCTTCTACGATTCCAACCTTAAACTGACCAAAATTGAATCAAAAGTTGCTGCAACTATTTAGGAATGAGGCGCACAGGTTGTTGTTTTAGTCAATTTGAGCAGGTTATTGGGATTTATAAGAAATGAATCAAGTCCTAAATTTTATACCATTGGAAAGATCTATGAGTCTAGTTTTAAATGCAATTAACGGCATCCAACTCTGACTCTCCTACAAGACGTTCTAGTCGATTTCGAGAGCTACTCAAGGCTATTTGCAACTTTAGCAGCAGAAACACTTTCACGTTCATGGGTTAATTCAACAACTTCGCAGGGTAACTCACTAGAATCACCATGCTACATCTCAGGGTTCATTTATAAATATTTATAAAAAAGAATATGCCGGTTATATAACACTTAACAGCAACACTTCTCCAAGTTTCCTAGGCAAAGTTTCGCAGGATTTTCGTTAAGCTGCACGTGGCTGCGATTCAGCTTTACAACTTAGGTTTTAGGCTAAGAAGAGAACAAAATTCACATACAAAGCTAGGTTATGATATTAAGAAGTGTTTTGGCCAAAATCCTATTAATTCTTATTGTCAAACTTCATTGAAACCTATCATCTATCAACCAGGCAGCAATAACAGGTTTAGTTCAGCATAGCAATAGATTTTCTATCCAAAATCCATTCTTTTCTTATTCAACTTGACAAGTGACCCCATAAATGAAAGGTACTAAGCTTAGGAAGGGTTTTTTGCCATTTACCTCAAATATTTTTAAGAGATGAACTGAAAGAAAGGGAAGAATCAGCTGCTCTTCCAAGCTATCTCCTGCGATTAGTTCTTCCTCTCTTGCGGTTGAGTTAAACAAAAAAAACTCCTTGCTAAGCTTTCAAATTCCTCTCAACTCTCTCTCTTGGACTAGAGGTGAAAGAAATGAAGAATTTCTGGAATTTCTCTCTCTCTTTCCTAAGCTAAGCTGGTCAAAAAAGGGGAACAAGAAAACTCAAGTAATTTCTAGTTTTATGAAGCTAGGGGACAGCATAGTCTTAAGCCTATTTGTCAAGGGTATTTTGGTCTTTTTCTGAGCTTCTTAAACATGAATCATCAAGAAGGACATGTGGCATTTTCTAGTTAATTTATAATAATTGTTTATTATAATTGTGGCAAGAAAGTTTAAGATTATTACACTAACATCCTACCAATTTTCATTTATCGACTATTAGGTCCTTGAATTTAACCCTATGAAATTTTTATAATCACCCCTTTTTACACCTAAATCTTTGGTTAAGATGCAATAAATATGTGTTTTAAATTGGAATGAGATAATTACGCACGAGCAACTATCTAAATGCACACACAAAAGTAGGTTGTATACTTGGGCTCTCACAAAAAGGTTAAGAAAAATGAAGTTATGAGTGAACCTTCATCTTTCAAATCCATTCCTATTCCACCACCAGTACCATTTACCTAAAGATTGAAGCAATCAAGAATTGGCAAAGAATTTGGAAAGTTTGTGAAAATCTTTAAACGACTAAATCTTTAAACGACTACATATTAATATTCATTTTGGTAATGCTATTTTGCTGGTTCTCTTCTACGTTATGTTTCTCAAGAAAATAATGATAAAGAAAAGGAAGTTGGAGGAATGTGAGACAATTGCATTGACAGAGGAATGTAGTGCTGTTACCCAAAACAAATTGCCAACGACGTTGAAGAATCTGGGGAGCCTTTTAACCCCTTGTGTCATTGGTAATGTTGAATTTTCTAAGGCTTTATGTAATTTTGGTATAAGTGTGTCCTTAATTCCTTTAACTATGCCTAGACAACTGGCAATAAGTAAACTTAAATGCACTAACATTTCTTTGCAATTAGCAGATAGATTTATTAAATATCCAATGGGTGTGCTTGAAAATGTACTTATTAAAATGCAAAAGTTTATTATCCATGTGGATTTTGTTGTTTTAGACATGGAAGAAGATGTTAACATATCCACTATTCTTGGTGGATCATTTTTTGCAATTGCAAGTACAATAATTGGTGTAAAGCATGGCAAGCTCAAGTTTCAAGTTAGTGAAAAAGAAGTGGAATTCAACTTGAATCAAATGGAAAAATATCCCTCCTTTATCAATTATGTCTATTCTAGTGGCAAATTTAGAAGATAACCAACGAGTACAACTGGATCGGGTCAATCTTGACTATAAATCTCTTGAACTTTGTTTAAACAGTTTAGGTATGTAAGAGGAAGATTGTGAGGATATTGAAGAAATGGCAAAGGACTTCAATGCTCAAGTGACATACAAGAGAGGCAAAACGTATGAAAACCTAGGGACAGGCAAGGGACTTTCGGCACTATTATATGAATAAGCTCCAAAACTTGAGCACAAACCGCTCCCAAACCATCTTAGGTATGCGTTTCTTGAAAAGAACAACACAGTGCCTATGATTGTTAGTGCTAACCTTGATGCTGCTGAGTAGCTTAAGAACTTTTTATGAATTTTGAGGAAACATTTGAAGGCAGGAGGGTGGACCATCTCAAACATTAAGGATATTAGCCCCACTATGTGCATGCACTGGATATTAATGGAGGAAAATGGTAAACAGTGGTTGAAACTCGAAAAAGGCTAAATTCAAATATAAAGAAGGTCGTAAGAATAGAAATGCCCAAATGACTTAATGTAGGTATAATTTTTCATGTTTCTGATGGCATCTAGATAAGTCCTATTCATGTAGTGCCTAAAAAGGATAGAATTACCATTGTTTGTAGTAAAAATGATAAAATGATTCTATCCAGACATATGGTTGGCTGGAGAATGTGTGTAGATTAGAGAAAGCTTAATGCAACTACTAAAAGGATCACTTTCATTGCCATTTCTTGATCAAATTTTGGAGAGATTAGCTGGTTATGAGTTTTACTACTTTCCTGATGGATTTTCAAGATATAACGAAAATGTTATCACTCCCAAGGATCAAGAAGATACTACATTTACTTGCTTTTATGGCACATTTGCGTCTAGAAAGATGCCTTTTAGATTGTGCAATGCCCCCTATTACATTCAGTGTTTCATGATGGCCATTTTCTTTGATTGCATTGAGAAAATAATGGAAAATTTTGTGAACGATTTTTCTAATTTTGACCATTGCGTTAATAAGTTGGATTTGATTTTGTAGCAGTATGAAGAGATAAACCTTGTCCGTAATTGGAAAAAATACTAGTTCATGGTGCGAGAAGAGGTTGCCTTGGGGCATAAGATCTCTTCCAGGGAAATTGAGGTGGACAAGGAAAAGATTGAAATGCATCCACCTAGCAATGTCAAGGGTATCCGTAACTTTCTTGGACATGCAAGTTCCTATCAGCGATTATTAAGGGTTTTTTTCAAGTTAGCTAAACATTTACGTGATTTACTTGGAAAGGATGTCCCTTTTGATATTAATGATAACTGTTTACTTTCATTTAATAGGTTATAAAAGGAGCATATCTCCTTGCCGACATAGCATCATCGGACTGGAGTTTGTCACTTGAATTGATATGTGATGTTAGTGACTTCATAATAGGTACATTTCTTAGGTAAAATTGTGAAGAAAAGTTACATGTCATCTACTATGTTAGTAGAATGCTAAATAAAGTTTAAATCAACTATGCAAACATGAAAAATGAATTGTTTATAGTCATATTTGCACTGGACAAATTTAGATCCTATTCAGTAGAATCTAAAGTTATTATTTACACCAATCAAGCAATTTTGCACTATCTTTGAACAAACTTATAGACAAACAATGACAATCATTTCTAACATTCTTGTGTTTTTCTTACGCGTCCAAGATGGAGTTATAGAATATTTGTTGCAAAACACCATTCGGATATGTTTGGTTTAGAAGGCATAGAGCATACAGTTCATCAACTACTAAGAAATGCGTCGCTATCGTGCCTTGCATGTGCCTTATGACAGGGCAAATAGATTGTTGCCAAATATACTAGGAATTATGCAACTACAACAGTTAATTGGAAAAAGTGAGCACGTATCTGCAACTAGGGTTGCAAACGAATCGAACCGCTGAGTTCAAACTCAATTTGAACTCGATATTGATCGAGTTCAAGTCGAGATCGAGCAGTTTGTTTTCATATTCAAGTCGAGTTCAAGTAACCTACTTTCAGACTCAATAGCCCGCAAGTCGGTTCAAATAGGCTTGAATATATATATATATATTATTTTTTATTTTAATAGTGAAATTACATATATTTCCCTAATATTTTTATTATTTATTAAGAAAAATAATTATTTGATTTATTTTTTATTTTTTCGCGTTCAAGTAGGTTCGAATTCAAAATCGATCTCGAACTGTATTTGAGTTTCACTTTGAGAACTTGTTGAGTTTAATGCCGAGTTCGAACTCGATGAAAAATGAGTTGAACTCGAATCAATAAAGTCAAAATTTAATTCGATTCGACTCGTTTGTAACCTAGTTGCAACTGTAACTTACAACATATGGAACCTCCTTCTGAAAGGACCGCAGTTGACATCTCAATGAAAAAATTGTGAGGCATAAAAATATCAAGGAAAATACAAGTGCTGAAACTTCTGACATTGAAACAAAATCCGATGAAGCACAACTGCCATTGAGTCTTTCTAAACCAAAAGAAAGTACACAAAAGACAGCATATCTATAGAGATGACAAAAAGCTGTAGGCTACGATCTTTACTGACTATATATCTAGGGATAATTTTAGAAACCTCCCAAGAGATTTCTTCTAATTACACTTAACTCCCTCCATATTTTTAAATTCACACTTAGCACCCGCAAAATGACAATTTCTCTAACATTGTCACCCCTTTTAGTATTAAAAAATGTATTGTAGGAGAGACACTATAATTTCTTTTGAATTTGCCCTTTACAAGTTGATTTTTGAATTTTAGAAGATGAAAATAAAAATAAATGAAGATCATTTTTTAGGAGAACCATTAGGATTAATTTTTTTCCTTTAAAACTTTTAGAATTAGAAAATATGCCTTTTTAAATTTTATAATTTTGTCTCCAACTCCTTAAAAAAAAGCTAAAAAAAAGATTATTTTCTGGGAGAACCAAAAGGATGTTTATTTTCTATTCTACAAAATTTTTAAAAATAAAAATCATCTTTTCCTTTTCATTAAGTCTCTGGGAAAGGACCATCATTTCTGACTATGCCAGGATTGAATATTGAATTGAAATAAGATTTTGATCTTAATACTGTTTATTAACCAATTTTTGAGAAATTTTGTTTCCAATAATTGAACACCATTAATTAAGAGTAGTTTTTTTCCTTTAGAACTTTTAGAACGAGAACATATACCTTTGTAAATTTTATAATTTTTCTCTCTAACTCCTTAATGACAAGTTCAAAAAAAAAAAAGACTATCATCTAAGAGAACCAAACTGATGTTTAATTTTCATTCCCTAAACTGTTAAAAAGTAAAAATCATTTCTTCCCTTTTTGTTAAATCTCTAGGAGAGGGTCATCGCTTTTGACTATGCCTAAATTTTAGATTGAAAGGAAATAAGATTTTTATCTTAATACCATTAGTTAACCATTTTTTTAGAAATTTTATTTCTGATAATTGAACACCGTTATAGTATATTTAATAAGCAGTTTTTTTTTTTACGATTTCAACTGCACTCTAGCCATCATCTTTACCTAATGAATGATTTTAACCTATTTTTTCTCTCACCTCATCTCAATTTATCTAGATAAAAAGAGAAGATTGGAATAAAAATGAGTAGCTTTTCTATTTTTAGGTTGTCTAAGTTCCTCAAGCCATCTTCAATTACATATGCGCAAAAAAAGAGCCCAAATGTGCATAATTTTTATGGCATTCATTTTTGTTATTTTCTTTTTATATAATCTAGCTTGGGGATGCTAGGTACGACCAGGGGAAATCTCAAGAAAGTTTTTCGAAATTATCTCATGAAAATATTGGGGGTAGCATTGTCCTTCTAACTTTTCTGATGTCACATGATCTTGTAAGAGGTACTAAGTGCGATTTTAAAAATTTGGATGTGCTAGGTGTGATTAGGAAAAAAACTCTGTGAGGGCTCGAAAATTGTATTTTTATCAAAAAATAAATAATATTGATAATAATAATTATATTATGTATTTTCACTAAACTATTAGTGAATTTATGCGTCAAGTTATCATTTTCTAATTTAGAGAATTTGTCGTGAATAAATTGTTCGGTTTTTTTTCGACTAGTTTAATCATTAATTTTCGAGCCGTAACGTGAATAGTACCTCTAAAATGAAACCGAGCATATGTAGAGATTTTACAAAGATATATTTATGGTAGGACAATGTTGGAAGGAGAAAATCCAATAAAAGTTAAAGTTTCGCGCGCCGACGCGACATAAAGACAAGTTGACCAACTTTTCCCTAAAACATGGAGAGCCATGCTTCTTGTCCCCTTAATGTCTTCACTTTACCTCATTTTCTCTTCATTTTTTAGCAACCAAGAGAGCATAAGAGAGAGAGAGAGCCGAGGTAGAGAAAGAGAAATAGAGAGAGATTGGAGCTTTCTTATTCTTCTTCTTCATCTTCTTCATCTTCTTCACCTTGAAGACTCCATTGGAGAGAGTTTCACCGTGCTCTTTCCTCTTCAAGCTCCAGCCGAGAGGGAGAGACTAGAGACAGAGAGAGAACTGAGAGGTAGAGGGAGCAAGAGAGAGAGAGAGAGAGAGTCCATCTTCATCTTGTTCTTCTTCTTGATCCTTGAAAACTTCACTCAAGAGGAAATCAAGCCATCAACACTTCATCTTCTTCTCCTTCTTGTCACTAGTCGAGAGAGAGGAGAGAGAGGTCCGAGAGAAAGAGTAGAGAAGGCATCCATTCTTGATCTTGATGTTTTGTGGAAGAATCACCAAGAAACAAGTAGATCTTCGGCTAATCTTGGAGGATCTTGAAGGTGCAAAGCTTGGAAGACAACTCTTGGGTAGATCTATACTTAATCTTGCTTGATTTTGCTAGATTTAGCTAGATCTTGAAGTATGATATTTAGATCTTTTAGTTTTAGTCTTGACAATGGTAGATCTTCTAGATTTACACTAAATCTATGGTGTACTTTTGCTAGAATTTGTTCTCTTGAAAAATTGGAGTTGGGTTCTTGAATTTCCAACTTAGGTAGTTGTCTTGAGGTGGCCTCTTAGGTAGTGGATTTGAGGAATTTTATTGTAGTTGTGGTTGTTGTTATGTGATGAGTTCATCTTGTGGTTAGAAAGTAAAAATGTTGGTGAAATTTTGACGCAAAACTATGTTTGCTGACCGAAACTATAGCTGAAAATTTTGACTCTTGATCTTGAAATTTTATGATGTTTCTTGGCTCGATTTTGCCCAAATAAATATGTATTATGTTCAACCTTGAGTATATGTTTGATTGGAGTCAAATCCTGAAATTCGAATGATGAAAAATTGAGTTTTTCACTACTTTTTGAATAAAGATACTAAGTGAGTAGATTTGAGTATTTGAAGAGTTTTGACTATTTTTCATGAATTTTGTATGTCGAGATTTGACGAAAATTGTACTAGACACATGTTAAAATCTTGATTCAAGTTTTAGTATTGAGTTTGATCCCGAATGGGTGATTTTAGAGGTGAAGGATCTCACCTGATTTCGTTGTCTTGAAAAATGAGAAGTTGCATGTACTTAGTACTTGTTTGAGAAAATTGGGTTTTAAATGATGTGTCATGTTCAAAAGGAATTTTCATGTTATTTTTCGACTCGAGTGACTACTTTTCACTCGATGAAAACTTGAAGGAAATTTTGAGAATTTTTCATTGGACTAGAGAATAGTTCAACTCTTGAATATTTTCGTGAAGTGTCAATTTGAACCTTATTTATTTATTTTACTTGATTATACGACCTGATGCTGACTTGGAAAGCGATCCTAATTTGGATTGTTGATCTTGCTTACGTGGTGAGTTTCCATGCATGTTTCTTGATTTGAATTGCAAGTATGACTTGAATCTCTTAACTTGTTATATGAACTTGAATCTCGTGACTTGAGATGAATCATGTTTTGATTACTTGATGTGACGTGTCTTGAAAATCTTGGCTTGCTGATCCTTCAAATGGGGTAGTGTGTACTTTATCGCACTCACTCGCATTTGAAAGGTGATATACTTGATCTTGACATGTCTTGACTTTATGTGACGTGCCTTGTACTTGTTATTCTCGAGAATTCCTGAATTCCCTTGGTAAGTTTATCGAATGGAGCCGTTGGGAAGGCCCAGGTCGAGGAGATTTGACAAACCTTGGGTTACGTGACGTGTTGTGTGCTCTGGACTTGGCATATGGACTTGTCCCTTTTGAAGAGCAATACACACATATATATATATATATATAAATTTTGTGTTTGGCGGACGGACCCAGTTGGGGGTTTTGGTGGAATAAGGAGAAAGTGGTTTTCTACTTGGACTTGATATATGAAAGTTGACGGAGTGTCAACTACATGAACTGCGCTCCAGTTACGTGGGGGTGCTCCAGGTTCGAGGACCTTAGCTCCTGAGAGTTACCTGTATCCTCCCTTTTGTGTTGTGACCTGTTTTCCTTATTTGCTTTTAAATGTAAATTTGACATGAAATTTTAGATGTTCTATGTGAATTGCATGTCTTTTGAAACTCACTAGGCATTTGCTCATTCTTTAAATTTGTTTTCCTTAACAGGGGTTGAGAACCCGAGTGAAGGTGCTACTCGTTAGGATTGGATTTTATTCTTTTAAACCTTGCTGAGAAACTTGGTCTTTGTATTTGGGATTCATTATCTAAGTTTTTGGTTGTATGTTAAGTACTTCGAATTGTATTTTGGGTTTGTAAAATGATTTTCTACATGTATTTTATGTACCTTGGATTGTAAGGTTGAAGCAGTTAATTTGTGAGTTGTTGATTGATGTAGATTGGTTATTGAAATTTTATTTTGAAGAGTTAGTGATCATTTGAGTGAGTGAGTCCTGGAGAGAGTTGGGCAGACAATCCACTGATACCTTAAGGTACGCCCTAGAGAGAGGTAGGGCTGTCACAGGTGGTATCAGATCTTAGGTTTCAGATTTTTGTAGTGTATCCTAGACTTAAAGTTTAGGATGCCAGATTGTGGGATTAGATTGTGTATTGAGTATAAGGTGACTTTATCACTTGATGATTGGTTGAGAATTAGAGTTATTAAGTAATTGAGAGTTTAGTAGGTTAGAAAGAAATGTAAGAGATAGCTATTATTTATGTGTAAGTGTTAATGATACTTAAGTTCGATTAAGTTCTAATCGAGTTCGTTCTTGTAGGATATGGATCGTGGTGGTGATGATGACGTACCTAGACACCTTCAGCCCATGATTTGTTACCGACCAAGACCGAGAGATGCTTATAGGGCCTATAACCCCAGAACCAGATGTAGGCGATTGTGTGAGTGTTGAAGGACACATGCCTACCCTGACGAGGTAGTTCTATCGATCTATCATGAGAGGAGGAGATTGACCAGGGTTAATAGGGAGCTGCAAGAGGAGGTAGATAGGCTTACGACTGTAGAGCGGATTCAGGTCGATAGGATTCGTGAGCTCGAGGAGGAGGTTCGCTTGACTACCGAGCAACTGGCTAGAGTCGTGAGGGTTGCTCGAGAGCGAGCCGATGGCATAGTGGCTGAGTGCGAGGCTCTGGTTGAGGAAGTCCTCGAGGCTAACCGAGTTGAGGAGGATACAGTGGCTAGTGATGAGGATATGGGAGGGGATGCCACTGTGGCCAAGGTAGATTCTCAGCATTTGGAGTCTGACCTTTGGGAGACTGCCACCTCTGAGACCTCAACTTCTGAGGCAGATTAGGGTAGTAGGACTTGAAGTTGGGGCTTTGTGTACCCCTTTTTGTGAGAGAGACCGTTAGAGTGGTTCTCATCCCTGTAAATGCATGTTTGTTAACTGTTTTAAGTACTGCTCTTTTGTTCAGTGTATTTGCAGACTTGATGTGATTTTTGTGCCTCTTTTGATATGAACATGCCTTATGATGTACTCGACACACTTCTCTCATTTTGATTATATATAAAGTACTTTGGTTCTCTTTAGAGTTTGGTTTACTAATAGTTTGCCTTATTCTATTTTCTCATACCTTTTTAAACTTGAGTCCTCTCTATAACAATCATGGGCAAAGTTAGTAACCCTCCCTAGTTAAAATTTTGATTATTGGTGGTTTGATTTAAAATTGGATCCTTACCCAGAATGTGTAGGACGCTAGCATTATTGATTGGAGTAACTTTCAAAATATTATGGAGGTATTATGTGTTTGGATTGGGTTACCTAGTAATGTATTTAAGTTTACATGATCCTTATCTCTTGGGACATCTCTAGCTGTAGACTTATGTGAGAAATGGAAACCGAAAAGTGACGTCGACGTATAGATCTAGACCACTTTAAGATTGGAGAATAATGTATATAAATTGAGGACATGGTATAAAGATTTGGGGTAAATACTCTTTCCTCTTCGAGTAGCTTTGTCATTGATGGTAGGACGTTGAATTTGAGGACAAAAGGGATGACTTTAAGGGAGGAATCTTGTGTTTTCTTGTTAAGTTATTAGTTTGAATTGCTTAAGATGACAAGTTAAATTAGGAAAATCTATGTGCAAATTTTCATGGTTATACTTGCTAAGGATCTTGGCTAGACATTTCTTGATATGTTAATGAGAGCATCTTGTGGATTTGCTTGGGAAAGTTGGAAGATTTGTTGATCAAATGATGAGAGATTATTGGTGGAAATTCTGCTCTGTACTGGCCAAAACAGGGGAAGTAAATCAGCTTTGATTTCCACTTTTTCTTGATAATTTTGGGTAATTTCTTGTTCAGTGAACTTTTTAACACATCAACCTTCACTTGTATGTTGAATTTGAACCAAAGCTATGCATTTTCTGCCTTGAATTCTTGTTGGAAATTTTGTAGACCGAGCTGAAATCAGGGAGCAATTTCAGTCAACTTCTCAGATTTTCTGGTATCAATTGGCAATGACTTAGAGCCTGATTTTTATACCATTGAAAGCTCTATGAATCTAGTTTCAAATGCCTTTGATGGCATTCAATTCCGACTTTCCTACTTGGAGTTATATTCATTTTCCCGAAACTGCTCAAGTGACCTGATTCTAGCCCGACAGCTTACACTTCTGTGATTGCTGTTTTGACCACAGAAATGTATGAATTTGATTCCGAAGTCTTCATATGAAATGCGACCCTGTGTTCTAACGTTGAAATGGCATAAAATGCATCTCAATCTGATAAATGAATCTCCAAATATGATCAAAACCCAAAGGTGGCAAAGCTGTCAACTTTGCTCCTTTTCTTTTGCATTCTTTCTTTTACTTTCGTTGGTTCGATTCACTTTTCTTGGTTCTAAATAACATTTCCACTCTATTCTTATAGCTAGACTTTTGCCCTAAAATATTTGTAGACTTTTTCCTTGATTTACATCAAAGGTCTTGTGAGATTAGAATTAAGTTTGGAGAATTAAAGTTGATAATGTTGAATGAGATATTGAAGTGCAAATTCTTGTTTCTTGTGGATTGGAGATTAGTGAAAGTCTTGTTATATCATGTTTCATCTCAAGATTCGATTACGTCAAGAAGATGGACTTGTGATTGTTGTATTGAGGTGAAAATGAGTTTTATTCGTGAGTGATCATTTGTTACCCTTGATTGGCTTATTAATGAGATATGTGGATTTGTAAATGTATGTGAGGAGATTAGTTCTTTGACTTACGTGAGATATTATGGATATATGGTCTACATGAGATAAGATGGATAAGTATGATAAATAGATTTTACAGTTGATCATAGTAAGATGAAAAAAGGGACATCTGGAGTTTTCGAATAAATGTTAGAATTCTGAGGGGAAACTTGTGAAACTTTTGGGATAGAAAGGTGAAAGAACTAAGGTATAAGTGAATCCTTTTAGTGAAAGTTCTATGGAGAAATCATGAAGTCGAGGAAATAATTTGAGAAGTAGGGAAAGAGATCCAAAAAGAAGTATCCAGACTTATTTCTTAATCAAAGTATGAATTTCGAGGATGAAATTCCTTTAAGGGGGGAAAGATGTGAGGGTTCAGAAATTGTATTTTTATCAAAAAATAAATAATATTGGTAATAATAATTATATTATATATTTTCACTAAAATATTAGTGAATTTATGCATCAAGTTATCATTTTCTAATTTAGAGAATTTTTCGTGAATAAATTGTTCAGTTTTTGTTTTGGCTAGTTTAAGCGTTAATTTTCGAGTCATGGTGTGAATAGTAACTCTAAAATGAAACTGAGCATATGTAGAGACTTTACAGAGATATATTTATGGTAGGACAATATCAGAAGGAGAAAATCCAATAAAAATTAAAGTGTCGCATGCCGACACAACATAAAGACGAGTTGACCAACTTTTCCCTAAAACATGGAGAGCCACACTTCTTGTCCCCTTATTGTCTTCACTTTAGCTCCATTTTCTCTTCATTTTTCTGCAACCAAGAGAGCAAGAGAGAGAGAGAGAGAGAGAGAGAGAGAGAGAGAGAGAGAGCCGAGGTAGAGAGAGAGATGTAGAGAGAGATTGGAGCTTTCTTCTTCTTCTTCTTTTTCTTCACCTTGAAGACTCCATTGGAGAGAGCTTCAACTTGCTCTTTCCTCTTCATGCTCCAGCCGAGAGGGAGAGACTAGAGACAGAGAGAGAACCGAGAGCCAGAGGGAGCAAGAGAGAGAGAGAGAGAGAGAGTCCATCTTCATCTTGTTCTTCTTCTTGATCCTTGAAAACTTCACTCAAGAGGAAATCAAGCCATCAACACTTCATCTTCTTCTCCTTCTTGTCACTAGTCGAGAGAGAGGAGAGAGAGGTCCGAGAGAAAGAGTAGAGAAGGCATCCATTCTTGATCTTGATGTTTTGTGGAAGAATCACCAAGAAACAAGTAGATCTTCGGCTAATCTTGGAGGATCTTGAAGGTGCAAAGCTTGGAAGACAACTCTTGGGTAGATCTATACTTAATCTTGCTTGATTTTGCTAGATTTAGCTAGATCTTGAAGTATGATATTTAGATCTTTTAGTTTTAGTTTTGACAATGGTAGATCTTCTAGATTTACACTAAATCTATGGTGTACTTTTGCTAGAATTTGTTCTCTTGAAAAATTGGAGTTGGGTTCTTGAATTTCCAACTTAGGTAGTTGTCTTGAGGTGGCCTTTTAGGTAGCAGACTTGAGGAATTTTATTGTGGTTGTGGTTGTCGTTATGTGATGAGTTCATCTTGTGGTTAGAAAGTAAAAATGTTGACGAAATTTTGAAGAAAAACTATGCTTGCTGGCCGAAACTACAGCTTAAAATTTTGACTCTTGCTCTTGAAATTTTATGATGTTCCTTAACTCGATTTTGTCCAAATAAATATGTCTTATGTTCAACCTTGAGAATATGTTTGATTGGAACCAAATCCTGAAATCGAATGATGAAAAGTTGAGTTTTTCACTACTTTTTGAATAAAGATACAAAGTGGGCAGATTTGAGTATTTGAAGAGTTTTGACTATTTTTCATGATTTTCGTACGTCAAGATTTGGTGAAAATTGTACTAGACACATGTTAAAATCTTGATTCAAGTTTTAGTGTTGAGCTTGAGTCCGAATGGTTGATTTTAGAGGTGAAGGATCTCACCTGATTTCGCTGTCTTGAAAAATGAGAAGTTGCATGCACTTAGTACTTGTTTAAGAAAATTGGGTTTTAAACGACGTGTCGTGTTCAAAAGGAATTTCCATGTTATTTTTTGACTCGAGTGACTACTTTTCACTCGATGAAAACTTGAAGGAAATTTTGAAAATTTTTCATTGGACTAGAGAATAGTTCAATTCTTGACTAGTTTCGTGAAGTGTCAATTTGAACCTTATTTATTTATTTTACTTGATTGTAGGACCTGGGACTGACTTGGAAAGCGATTCTAATTTGGATTGTTGATCTTGCTTACGTGGTGAGTTTCCATGCATATTTCTTGATTTGAATTGGAAGTATGACCTGAATCTCTTGACTTGTTATATGAACTTAAATCTCATGACTTGAGATGAATCATGTTTTGATTACTTGACGTGACGTGTCTTGAAAATTTTAGCTTGCTGATCCTTCAAATGGGGTAGTGTGTATTTTATCGCACTCACTCCCATTTGAAAGGTGATATACCTGATCTTGACGTGTCTTGACATGACGTGACGTGCCTTGTACTTGTTATTCTCAAGAATTCTTGAATCCCCTTGGTACGTTTATCGAATCGAGCCGTTGGGAAGGCCCAGGTCGAGGAGATTTGACAAACCTTAGGCTACGTAACGTGTTGTGTGCTCTAAACTTGGCATATGGATTTGTCCATTTTGAAGAGTAATACACAAATATATATATATATATATTTCATGTTATGTTAGGCGGGCGGGTCCGATTGGGGGTTTTGGTGGAGTAAGGAGAAAGTGGTTTTCTATTTGGACTTAATATATGAAAGTTGACGGAGTGTCAACTACGTGAATTATGCTCCAGTTACGTGGAAGTGCTCCAGATTTGAGGACCTTAACTCCTGAGAGTTACTTGTACCCTTCCTTTTGTGTTGTGACCTGTTTTTCTTATTTGCTTTTAAATGTGAATTTGACATGAAATTTTAAATGTTCTGTGTGAATTGCATGTCTTTTGGAACTCACTGGTATTAGCTCATTCTTTAAATTTGTTTTTCTTAGCAGGATTGAGAACCCGAGTGAAGGTGCTACTCGTTAGGATTGGATCTTATTCTTTTGAACCTTGCCTGAGAAACTTGGTCTTTGTATTTGGGATTCATTATCTAAGCTTTTGGTTGTATGTTAAGTACTTCGAATTATATTTTGGGTTTGTTAGATGATTTTCTACTTGTATTTTGTGTACCTTATATTGTAAGGTTGAAGCAGTTAATTTGTAAGTTATTGATTGATGTAGATTGGTTATTGAAATTTTATTTTGAAGAGTTAGTGATCATTTAAGTGAGTGAGTCCCGATGAAAGTTGGGCAGGCAGTTCACTGATACCTTAAGGTACGCCCTAAGGAAAGGTGGGGCTGTCACAAACTCAAGGGAGGTTTCTGAGATTATCCCATATATCCATCTTAGATTATTAGGTCTGGAAAATTTCTAAATATCGACTATTACTTTGAACTGTTTATTATTTATTATTACCATAATGCATATATTATTATGAGGTTGAAACCTTGTTGACATTGGATTGTGTGCAAAGCCGTTCTAAAGTTACTATAGAAGTAACGAATATATAATTATTAAGCACATATTATATAATTATTTAGCACATATTCTATATGATTCCTAAAATATCAAATTTATGATATGTTTTATAATATAATGATCAGTATAGTGATTATTGAATGTTTTATATTTTTTTTCTTTATCTCAGTTTTAAGAAACTATCAAAATGGATGAAAAAGAATCTATATTTTTATCTATTCAAATAACAGCGGCATAGAGAGCAACTAAAGTAGCAGAGAATAGGGGTACTACGTCTTCTTTTTTTTTTTTAGCAAAAAACCTAAATGAACCTCAAACTATGTAGTTGATCAACTTTTAACCCTCCAACTATTAAATGTATGCTTTTGCCCCTCGAACTTATAAAAGGGTATACTCTTCAAACTTTTGGCTAAAAATAATTTTAGAAATTTCCCCTAAGATTTATAGTAATATTACTTGATGCCTTTAAAGTTTCAGAAATATCACTTAATTTCCATAATAGTCAGATGGATCATTAACCACGATCATAACACACGAAATAATAAAATCATCTTCACTACTATAACAATTTTTGGACAAAACATTATTGGAAAGAAAATTTTTAGGCAAAATATGTAAATATTATATTATAATCAACACAATAGAAAATTTAATATAATATAACACAAAAGGATAGAATTGGGAGAAAATATATCATGCTCATTAAATGATTATTATAAGAATAATTTAATGATACAAGGGTGAGACTTTTACAAAAGTATGGTTTTAGGAGATGTTAGTGATTATTTTCGGAACTTTAGGAGTGCCAAGTACCATTAACATAAATCTTGAGGAGGTTTTTAAAATTACCTCCAGCCAAAAGGGCGATAAATATACCTTTTTATAAGTTTGAGGAGTAAGTACGTGCACTTAATAGTTGGAGGGTTAAAAGTCAACTAATATAATAGTTTGAGATTCATCTAGATTTTTTGCCATTTTTTCCCCCCAATTTTGAGCTCTTCTCCTCTTACTGCCTCTTTGTTTATGCCTCCCACAGTTATAGATGTTATTAGCTTTGTCAGCAAAGTTTGTTCCTATAATTTAACATTCTTTCCTTACAAGATTGAAATGATACATTTTTAACAAGCATCATTCATTTGATTCAATAAAGAATTTGGTTAAATGTGTCTGATATGCTACTCCACAGCCTATGTAGAAGGGCCCAATGGATTTACAGCATTGTTTTATCAAAGTTCTTAGAGATCATTGCTGCGGATTTAGTTCATGTGGTGGAAGATTTCTTAAAAGTTGATTTTGACAATAAGATGACTAAGTGCCCTTATGTGCTACATAAATAACTTCTGTGCTAATTAAATATTTCTTTTATGTTATTAATTGCTTTTCTTAAGAAAATTAAATGTTGAATGAGATAAAAAAAAACGGAAGGGGGACAAATGAGGATTTGGATATGAGATCAGAATCAGAGGAAGATAGAGAGAGATGTGTGACAAAAAAAAAGTTATATGATTTTAAGATAGTTTAGTAATTATGTTAAGATGTGAAGGACATATTTGTTTCTATGAAAAACTAGACCAGAATAAAAAAAAAAAAAAAAACTAACTCAAGACCTGTTTCTAGTTTTAGCCTTTTTGGGTCAAAATTTAAAATCATGTTTTTAAAATTAGTTGAGAACACCACAAAATAGTTTTTTTTAAATCAAAAGGTACAATTAGGTTTCCAAAATCAATTAAAAATAAGCCCTAAGAGAAACATAATTTTTCAAAAAATTATTTTATTTGCATTACAATTACATTTTTCAATAAATTTTTTCTCTTCCCAGTCACTTTTTCATTTCACATATATTATACTATAAAAAAATACTCTCATAGTGATTATTCTAAATAATATTTTAATTTATCTCCTATCCAAATAAACAAATTGCATTGTTTACCAACGTACGTATTGCTTCGTGTTTGAAATTTGGACTTTTCCAAGGATACGAATAGTTAGCATTGAGACAATGAGAGGTTCCCCTGAATACACTGGGCTTCCCGTGTTTCAAATCATTGAGTTCTAATAGTTGACTCCATGCACAATAGGAAGGACATATATCAAAGAATGTGTAACATCCGTGAGAGTGCCTAACATGGGTGTAACACATTAGTGTGTAACAAAGGACCCATAACCGCAGAGTAGAGCAGCCTCCTCCTAGTTGGCCACCAGCTCCATGACTAGAGAATTAAAAATTGTTTTATTGCGAAATCTATTCTGGACGTATGACTACAAACTTCAATCACCAGAAAAGTGCAAAATAAATCAAATAAACAAAGACAAAAATTGTTCACCAAAAAATTATTATTTACATCACAAATGCATTTTCCAACCGCAGCACATATTTTTGTCTTTCTAATCACATTTTATCTCGCATATATTACATCATAAAAGTGCTATAATAATTATTCTAAATAATATTTCAAATAATCTAAATCTCATATCTAAACACATATACAATTTGTGTTTTTCTTTTTATTTTTCCCCTACACTAATGCTCGAAAATGGTCAGGGAATTTAAACCCGGGGAAAAAAAAGTAAAGAAGAACATGTTAACAGAAAAGGATATCTCTGAAGAGAATCATCTTTTTCTGAAATTATACTATCTCATACGGTTGTTGTTCGAGAAAAATCCTTTTCATATTTGGCCCGGATAACTCAAACTTTGCATGAAATGCAGAAATGTGGCCTCAAGTATACAACCAAATATTTGTTTGGCATAGGAAAACACAAAGGTAACGGATTGCAAGGCCAAGGAATAATTTGACAGATTGTTCTAAGAAACAACACAAGAAAGGAGTCGATTTTGGATCGATTGCACAATCTACATCATTTGAAAACTTTGGTTTTCAGATTGCAGGATGCTACAATATACGGATAACTTACAAGAGAAAAGCTGTTCTGAATATCACATTTAAGTACAAAAGGATAAACTTCAGTGAACTAACTCTATTGTAGCCATATTTTTTATACAAACTCTACTGATATCTTTCTTTACTATATTTGCAACTTCCCAATTTTATCAGGACTAACCACAACAGATGAAAGAAGATGCGGGAAGTCGACCAGTGTTGCGGATATACTCGACTTGTGCAGCAACTTTTTCTGCTTGCCTATTCTTTCTAGCTTCAGCGGCTGCTCGTTTTTCTTCTGACCTTTGTCTTGCCATTGCAATCTTCTTTACCATCTTTGCTTGGGCTTGTGCCCTCATTTGCTCAACCTGAGCCTGAAAGGTGTAACAAAATAAAACTGAGAACATGAAGAACATATAGTTCATCTCTGTTCAAACAAAAGTATGTCAGAAATAAAGATCAAAGCAATCACAACTCAATTAGAGTAAATCTTGGTGGTTTCAACACTTATTCAGCAACTTGTAAACCTCAAGGAGATCATGGGTTGTTTAGTTTTGAGTTGTGAATGAGTCAACAAATTGGTGGCAGCTAATGCAGCACAACTTCCAAAGTTAAAAGAAAAGAATATCAACAGTGGACATAATTCGTGTACCTCTGTTCTTCTCATTTCTGCTTCAAGCTTTGCTTTCTGCTGACTTTCCCATGCTTGGATTTTTATTTCTTCACGCTTAAATCTGAGAATATGGGAATCATTTGTCAAAAATTTTACGTAAAGAAGAAAAATTGTTGAAAGGGAAAAACTTGTCATCAAGGTGATGCCGTGGTTTACCTTGCAGTGTGTTTTGTTTTCTCAGCTTCCTCCCAAGCAGCTGCTCGTTTTGCATATTCGATTCGTTCAAGTTCATCTGCATCAGAGGCTCCAGCCACAGGGTTACTTTTCTCATCTTTACTAGCCCAAGCAGCAATATTCATCTTCCCAAGTTGGACTCCAAGGGCTACAATCTCTCTCCTTGTCTTGAGCTTTAGTTCTTGCTCTGACATTTCCTTTCTTCCATTTCCACTTGATTGCTGAGATGCATCATCATTGGGGTGCTCTGTAGGAGTCGGTGCTAGCACTCCTCGTCGAGGAGTGGATGGGATAGAGGATGTTGGACTTCGCAGCGGTGTTGCATCCATAGGAGTAGCAGTTCTGGAAGGTTCTTGACTTGGAATAGGGGTCATTTCCGTTCCCATGTCTCTCATTGAAACCGATCTCACAGTGGAGACACCTGCACGAAAATAAAAGAACAGTTGGATCTACAATAATGGCAGAAAAGGCTTGAAAGAGAAAAATTAAATTCTTAAGTTTGCTAATTGTACTTCATAAGATGTATGAACATGGTCCGTACCTACTTGAAGAAGATTCACTACTATTTATTTCTCAGAATTAAACAAAACACAGTACTAACTTTTTAGGACCCGGTTTCCCAAGAAAACCTAGTAAGCTTTTGCACCTATAGTTTTTAAATTTTCAAGGATACAACAACATGACAAATTCAGAAAACAGAAAATCAGTAATTGCATTGATTCATCAAAAGGAGGCAGATCAGGTTACTTCGGGGAATTATGAAGGCCAACCTAGAAATTTAGCTCAGCGGGAAACAGACCGGGGGAAGAAGCACATTTACCGACCTCCAGATTTAGTCACAAAAGATTAATTAAAGGAAAATTAGTGGTCAACCGTAGCCATGACCATTGTACAAAGAACTTCTAAAAATGGAGAACTCTCAACTTCTTTGCTGCTTAGCATATCACCAAGGACTGGATTACCTGTTGCTTTTTCTATTGAGCACTTTGTAGATGACAAACTCTTTGTATCCACCTCCATCAAATCCTTACTTTCGGGGCACAGCTCAATCAAAGAATTTGCTCCATTCTCTTCAACAGAAACACCAGTTGCAACAAGATCAAACCGCTCTGATACCAAGTGTGGCGCTGGTTGACAGAAATCAACCCGTTTAACAGCTAACTTATTCTCATTACTCACAGACTCTGGCGCAACTCTAACCATGTTAAGAACTGGTAAACGATTTGCTTGATTGTGTACATGTGCCTTCTTGGAATGACCAGGTGGCACATTTTGCCTATTAATTATCCACTTCTCTGCATCATTCCACTTGGACGACATTGGCCTTGAGAACGATCTCATAACACCATGGTGATGCAATCTTTCGCCTCTATGAAACTCAAAGCTTGAGGTACTATCATAATCAAGATTCTCATCTTCATATGTTCTCCCGGGGTGTCCCGCACTACAATTAGCATTTTCTCCCTTAGATGCTCGTTGAGTTTTGACTGGATCAACTTCCCCACTTTCCCTAGGCATAGCCTCACTTGGCTGGCAGGAAAAGGAATCACCTTGTCCAGCAGTAGATACCAAACTTTCAGACAATTTAACAGATGAAACACTAAGACTGGAAGCTGCAAATTAGAAGAAAAATTCCCTTAATCAGCAAAAGATAAACACAAACTTGTTAACCTCTCAAAATCACACACACCTGCGTTCCACAGACACTAAAACAGAAACACCTCTGTTACAGAATATAACCAATTTCTTACTTCTTGCAGGCAGTTGAGGGTGTAGAGCAAGAACTAATTCGAAGGTGTGTATCTATACCAATTTGAAGCTGAAAACTACATCAAATTGTCTTAAATGCCTAAGCTTGCAAATTACATCAAGTTGTCCTGCCTAGCCAGAAAGAAAATGCCTTGAATGCAAATTATTTAAACTAAAAAAAAAAAAAAAAAGATTCAGACCCCATGTTTTGCGAAGATTACCAGAATCACTCAAATTCCGAAGGTGGCAAAATTAAGTTGCATACTCAAAGACACAAGTAAAAGAAAGAACCAAAAAAAAAAAAAACTATTAAGCAATAGAAAAACCAATCTAAAATCGAACAGGTAATGCAAGCATCAGACACACACCTTCCTCATCAAAATCACCACTTTGGGCAGCCAACAAGCTGTTCTTGACAAATTCAGAATCTTCAAGCTTGGAAGGCGAAGTTCTTGAGGAGTTGCAGTTTGATCCATCTTTTTTCCTCTGCCCTATTAGCTTCATTCTTAGTTTACCTGGAGATATTATACCAGTCTGCAGACCATATCAAAACAACCACCATATCAACAAGCCATTGAGCCACCAATTAAAAAAAAAATCAAATCTCTTCAGACCCCAAACAAAGCCCTCTGATTTGAACCCATTCATTTGAACAAATCCCACAACAACCACTGTTCAGAACTTGCTCAAATGCATCATCAAAAGCAGTCAAGAAAAAGACAGGAAATAAAATATTCAAAGCAACAAACCTGAACTTTGTGAATTCTTTCGTACTCCATTTAGATCCTTCCTTTTCTTACAAAAAAGCAGACACAAATATGGAAGGAAAAGGCCTCAGAAGAAGTCTATGGCCTGCAAGTACAGTATCCTATAAAGAAACAGTTCTGTCTGAATCTGAAGTGTTAAATGTGTTTTTGTTTGTTTGTTTTTGTAGAGAGACTGAGCTAAGAAAATAAGAGAGAGGTGATGACGACAAGAGTCACTGGCAGATTCAATGGGGTCGGCGATCTTTTACCGATTCTTTGACCAGCTTCTCGCCTACCATTTTTTTGAGTTTTTCTTTTCTTTTTTTTTTTTTTGGTGTTTTGATTTGAGTCTTTGACCACCTCGTTTTCTTTCAGTTGCTCTTTCTTGTCAAGTTGTCATACATTTTCTTCTCTCTTCTTTTATTTCTTGACTTTGAATTTTACGCAACAATTATGTGCCAAGCCAATTAATGCATGTACATGCACAATCAAAACTCAGAAGTGTGCATTTTAAGGCATCATTTGACAATTATACCTCTGATGGTGAAAACATATTTTGATATTAAATTTTAACAAATTCAAAACGTTATAATTTGAATTACGATCATTATTGAGAGAAGGTACATATTATGAAAACAATGCTCCAAATCTTCGTTTGTATTGAGAAATTTGATAAAGAATCTAAAATCCATTTAAATTGCTATAGTTGTTTAGATTATTTCACCGATTACTGAAATAGATTTTAAATACTATAACAGGTTGTGATTCATATATTCAAATACCTCTTAAATAATTTAAATAATTAGAGTGATTTGAGAGAATTTCAAATCTTTCGTCAAATCCCTCAATCCAAAAGAAACCTAAAGGAATCATAAAATTTTGCTTAAGAAATTACATTCTTTTGTGTACAAAATTCAATGGGAGCCATTAAGTTCAAACACCTATGGCTCTTGAGGTAAACATAAAAGTTGAGTCCAAAAATTAGCATTACTATTGAAGTCATTTTAGAAGTTGATTTATTAGTTTATTAGTATCAGTTTCCTAGAATTATGATTAACAAATCTTTTTTCCAAATTACCAATATGCATCATATCTTATTCTATGTGCTGTTGCTATTTTAGGCGTTTCTTTTTACAACATTCTAAGCTCAAGGATAAATTTTATTTTACCTTCCCAAAATTTTTTTTATTATTACTAATTCTATTCAATATTTTTTTCGGTAGAAATTCTATTTGTATCTGATGAAGACGAGAGAAGGGCTAATTGGGAGATGTTGTAATGCATTGTTTATAAAATTGGAGGGAAGCCATAAATCTATTTCTGTTTCAGTGTTCCAGGTCCAGTCTAAAACAACCTAAAGATTAGGACAAAAATTTGCAATTAGAAAAAATGCTTTATTGCATAAGAATATTTTTTGTCTTCGTATATTGTACAAGCTTTTCAAAGCGGTAACATGCCTAAACGATTTGGGAAATAAATATTTAAAAACAAATGTGGTATTGCCCTCCAACTTATTAATTAGGATAAAAGTTTCAAACAAAAGTTTGTCTATGAGTTGGTTGAATGAAAACGATATAATATAATGGCTTTTAAATTTCATTCCTTCAATGCGGTATAAATTTTTTCTTCCTTCCATCTATACTTAAACTTTAAATTTCATTCCTTCAATGCGGTATAAATTTTTTCTTTCTTCCATCTATACTTAAACTTTACTAATATTTTCGAAATTAGAATCTAGAAAAGTAGAATTATTACCCACTAATTCTCTGGTTCTTTCTTCTAAATCACAAGCATAAATGTAGTGATATACACGAACATTTCCAAAAAATAAATAAACAGAAAATTACTACTAATACTTTTACCCCTCGTTTGGTACATTAGAAAGGCCTAGAATGGAAAGGCCTTTCCAACTTCTTCATTCCATTCTAGTGCTCGGTATGACCCTTTCCCCCTAGAAAGCCCTTTCCAACTTTTTCCTGGAATCCCATTCCTCACAAAAAATCTAGGGAAAGGCCATTCCAACTCTATCCAATAAATACCTAAATTATAGAAGTCAAGATTATCCTTCTATATTATATATCTCTAGTTCTTGTGTTCCTATTTATCTTTTATATATATATTAATTTGCCATTTACTTTGTCAAATATTAGGTCTATTTTGTGAGTTTAGTTAATAAGTCTACTACTTTTTTACTTAGGAATAATTTTAATTCTATTTAATGACTTTTGTTTCTTTTTACTTTGAAATAAAATATTTAGTTAATATTTTTAATATATTTTTATTCACAATATTGTATTATATGATAGCATTTGTTAATTTAAACAAACAACAACATGCCAAAATGCATTCATATGAAATTTAAAAATTTTAAAAAAAAAAGAGAAAACCATCTAGATTATCTGTTAAGGCACAATTACATTTTTCTATTTACAAATAGTTCTTAAAACCATCCAAAAGAAAATCAAGGGTAAATAATTACAGTAATGATGCAAGCTGGAAACGAGTATGGAAAGCAGGGCAGTGGCCCTACTGACCCCACTAAAATTTCCTATATATAGTACAAATATATATATATATATATATATATTTTTGTACCAACCAAGTACCGACAAATAAGTAAATGAATAAATCAGTAAATAAAAATAAATATAGATATGTATATATTTATATATAAATATAATATATATTTTTTTATTTAATTATATTTATTTATTTATTTATTTTGTTTATTTGTACAATCGGCCCACTCCTTTAAAAAATTGTCCCCACTATTTTTTAGCAAAATCTTATTAGCATGTTACACTTTGTTGGAATACGCAACTTTTCCTGCAAATTTTTCTAAATTTTACTATATAGTTTTTGGTATTAGAATAAAATTAGTTAGTCGCTCAATAAATGTTGTCGATAAGATATTTGCTAACTAAAAATCATATTGGTTTGAACAAAAATTTTTGCTAAGATTTTTTAAGTAAGAGATCATATGATCAAGTAGTCTTGTTGGGATTTTATAGGATAATTGTTAACTGGATTTGTGTTAGTTTTTTTCCCGCAAATACTATGAATAAGGTATTGATGAATGAATAATATAAATTGACAAAAGTTTATTTTCAACTTCAATACAAATCTTTTATAAGCCTTTGTTTTTAACAAAACCAACTAATGTGTTGTTTCTTAGTTTATACCCTAAAAAACCAACAAACTTGCTTATTTGTCTAAACATTCAAGTAAGTCAATTAAAGCAAACAATTAATAGAAGTGTTTGGATGTAATATTCTAATTTCAAATTTTAAAAATAACTTTTACATATGAGGCATATATCTGCAACTATTAGTGTAAATAAACTTTTGTGTAAAAAGATTTATCCTTAATAAAAGATACTACATTTTGCATCTGCTTTTCTTCTCACTCTTTATCAGTGTGGGTTCAATATACCAACCCATTTGAAAACTTTTCTTAATTTTTTTCTACATATTGTTATTCTCCAAAATTGTTCTTTCTTTATTTTATGTCTACAAAGAAATTAATTTAGAGAAAATTTATTAGGAATTTGAGAGAAAAAGTGGGAAAAAACTCTTGATTAAGGAGTTTATATTTGAGAGTAGTGGAGATGTACTTTATTACTGACTTTAGTGGCGAAGTTGAGAAGTCCAAAGAGAAATTGATTATTGATTATTATCGTTGCCAAATTAGCACTCCAAGTAATTGAAAGATATTTATTATCGTTGGCTATGTAGCACTCCAAGTAAGTACATATTTTACTTGATTATATCCTCAATAAAATTATAAATTGTCACTTTCTTCTGTCAATACGTGATTGTGTTGTTGCTTTTACATGTTAATTATTAAGGGTGAGATTCTTAAAACCATTCATTGTTCATGTGACGGCCCCACCTCCCCCTAAGGCGAACCAAAGAGTTTAGCGGACCGTCTGCCCAACTCTCACCAGGACTCACTACAAATCCTCAATTAAAATACAGACCTCAAATAATTATAATTTAAGATCTCTAAAATAATAATACAAGCATTCATTCTTAAAACCTTATTTGAGGTCCAACAATAAATAATAATTAACTTACAAGAGTAAATCCTCAATAATTTCTATTAAAAACTCCGATAATATCAATTTCAGGTACAATAAACCATTAACTACATAAATTAATATTAAGCCTATACAAAAGTATGAAAATCCTACCAAAGTAACTAAAATCTTGATCTACGATCCCCACTTCAAGACCTGTTAAGGAAAACAAACTGGGGTGAGCTAACGCTTAGTGAGGCCAAGGAAGAGAAACATACAAGCACACGAGCAAAGAACACGGAATGAAGCAAGAAACTTGAATAAAAAGTAATTTTGAAACATTTAGCAAATAGGGAATTTAAACACAATAAAAGGATACTGGAGCTCTCAGGAGCTAATCCACGTCTTGGCCGCTCGATCCACTTTTAGTTGACTCTCCGTCAACCCAAGTAACCATGTCCGTAGTACTCCACTTATTTCCTCCAACCACCATGACACCCTCTCGGATCCGTAACCAAACACGCATTTAAATGGTAATACTTAACAAGTATACCTAACAAGACCCCAATTCTAGATCAAACTATAACACTTCCCATGGTTTATCAAGCTTCTCGACCAAGCCCTTGCCGGCTCGAGTTACAAGACTAGCCAATGGGTTGGGGGCGTCCCCCCACTATGGTCGATGAGACAAAGCTCCAATCGACATATTCGGTCATAGCATTGAGACGGTATGAGCGGTACCCCCCACCCCAAAAAGGGCGTGATACATTCTGCCACTCAATACTCACGAGAAACACTTTCATTTGCATTCACATGTAACACTTATCACTTAACAAGCAAGCAATCACATGAGAGAGAGGACAAGGGCGATAAAGTACACCCTAACCTCATTAACTAGCAAATACAAGAAACATTTCATTTAAACACTTAACATGCACTTGACACTCACCAATGGTCGAGTGAGAGAGAGAGAAAGTCAAGAAGTTAAACGAGCTCCTCAGAGTCCTTGTAATTATTTGAGACATGTATGATCATGATCATTTAAGTGAACAATCAAGGCCAACCAAAATTTTCAAGTCACTTTCAAGTTTATTGCAATATGAAGAAACTTTCGGGGTTTATGGGCAGAATTCTTTGAAAAATTGTAACTTGAGTTATATAAGTCCAAAATTTACATGGTTGGTACCGTTGGAAACCTTATTAAAAGTTCTAAAACTTTGTAGAAGGAACCAAGATAAAATTCTGGACGAAAACTGCCCAGAATTTCGATTAAGAAACTGCTACAGTACAAAAGAGAACATAACAGGTTGGTTTTTCATCCAACTTTGAAAATTCACCAAAAATTGTAGAAAACGAATTGGCCTTTGAAATTTATACAGTTTAAATTCCTATTTATGAGGTTTTAAACGCCACTGACGGAACTCAAATTCAACTCTCGAGCAAGAAATATAGCTGCCCAAACAAAGCAGGTCAGAATTTCTGATATTTCTGGAATTCCAGATTTGTAGGGCCATTTTTAGAACACCATTTGAATGACGAATTCTTACTCAAAAATCACCAAATTTGGTACAATAACTCTACTATATATAGGTTATGTTCACAAAAAAATTCAACCAAAAAATCTCATGGGAAGACAGTTTTATTAATGCCCAAAGTGCACTCAGCAAACTTGATCCAAACCTGTGAAGTTTTGTCCCCTTCAGTTATGAGCTTCTAAGTTATCCAAATCACCACCAATTACCCTAATTTATCAAACCAAGCTAGTATTATCTTCCTGGGCCTAATAAAGGTCAAGAGTGATGCAAGGTTAGATTAAAACATAGCACTAATTCATCCCAAAAATTCGGACAGCCTACCCCTTCCAAATTCCAGATTTTTGCCCCAACTAAGCCACCAATTCTGCATCAACTCTTGAAGGGATTTGTGTGGAACAAATTAACATCTTAAACTTCAACATTTAAGCATCACATTTAGTCTTCAAGCTTGCAAAAACTCAGCCACAAAACAGAAATATGACAGCAAGATTTTCGGCCATCACTAAAGCTTCCAAAACAGAATTTTCTCCTACCACCCTTGCTATAACTTTTGTAGGGCTTTTTGTGGGGAAAATTAACAACTTAACACTCAACATTTAAGCATTACAATCAGCCCTTAAGCCTGCAAAATGCAGCTATGAATTTAAAAGAAAAATAGCAAAGTTTCAACTTTAGTTCATCAATCTTCGCATGCTTTTGTTAAACGTTTTCATGCACCAAAATGCTCATTTTTGCAAAGAGTCCAGCCCTCATCTAGACCATCATCTTAGCAGTGAATAATCACAAAATAATAGTGTTAAAACAGGGCAAAATAACCCCAAAAGACAAGTAGTAATTTTGAACATTCAAATTCCAGATTTTTAAACTTTCTTGGAAGAAATTTCAGTTTTTGAGCAGTGTTCTTTGAAAAATCATAACTTGAGTTCTATACGTCCAAAAATTACGAATCTTATACCATTGGAAAATATATTTGATGAACTAAAACTCTCAATAAGGCACTTATACCATATTTAAATCGAAAACCAATCAAAATCCAGCATAAATCTGCTGTCACAGAGAAACCGAAACCTATCAGTCTTGATTTTCAGTTCATTTTAAAAATTTGCCAAAATTCACAGAAATTGAACTAGCCCTTGAAATTTATACTGCTAAAATAAATCAAATTCTAGTTTCAAATGCAAAAACAGAACTTGATTCAGACCTTCCTACACCAAGTTACAATAGTTGGAAGTGGGCTGCAAGACCAACCCTGTTTTTCCGGAAATTCCAGTTTTGAAGAACAACTTTGAGACATTATTTGAGCAACGAAATTGTACTATAAAAACACCAAATTTTGCAGGCAACAACCTCAATATGTAAGCTACTTTTACACCAAATTTCAGCTAAAAAAACGCATGGAAAGGCTGCGATCAAAGCAACCAAAAAAAAAAAACAGGGCAGCGAGCCTTTCCTTCCTCTTGGTTTTCCTCTTCTTTTCCCTCTTCCATTTCTAGCAATTAAACACCACCTAAACACCTCACACACACACACACAATAGATTATCAACAGCCCCAAATTCATACATAATGGGATTTCATAGAGCTCATTTTCAACAATCATCAACAAAATCTAACACAAGGAGCTTCAAGCTCTCTTAACCAAATAAATGAAAGAAATGAGCAAGGGTTTTGGGGTTTTGCCAACTTACCTCTACTCAACAATCAGCTTAGTTTTTGGTGGATGGATTTGCTCACACAACCCTCAATCTTCAAGCTCACAACCAGCTTCTCCCCTTCCTAGCTGGACCAAAGCTTGCCCCAAGAAACTAGCACCAACCTCAAGCTATTGATGGCTTCAATGGTGACTGGTTTTGTGTTGATTATTGGAGAGGGAATGGAGGGGAAAATGAAGAGAGAGGGGCGGCTGTTTTGGAGTAAAATTGGAGGAGAAAATGAGAAGAGATGAACCGGCCAAGAAGGAAGAAAGGAAGAAAAATGAATGGTGGTGGTTAGTTTGACTTTTGGGGCTTTTGTAGAAAATGGAAGGAATGGGAGGAAATTGGGTGATTTGGCGTAAAGCCATTTTTGTCGCGTCGAGGTAAATTCACACAACGAAATATTACGATCCCGATTTCTCTCATTTATACATCTCGAATATCTATTCTAACATCCGAGACCTATATCTAGTGTCTATCCTAGGCCCGTGCACAAAATTTAAACATTCAGATAGTTTGAATCGAAAACATAGTTTTAAACGTATAGAAATGCATTTTAAAACGTTTCGTGCTGTTACAATTGATAAACGACATTCAAATAATTCAAACTAATTTAATGAAATAAATTTATGGAAATTTGAAATTTTGCAATTTTATAAATTAAATTGAGGCTTAAACTAGGTTTTAAAATAAAAGGGAGTAACGTATGGCGTATTTGCAATTAAAAAGATCTAAATTATTTATTCAGGGAAAATAATTAATTAATTAAATAAACAGGTCGAATAAAATAAATTTTCGAGTCCTCACAGTTCATATTTTATATAGTGATATTACATTTGTTTTTGTTTCGTAGTTTATTTATCGATTAGTATCTAATTCATTATACAATATGTCATTTAATACTTAATTTCAAACAATTATGGAGAGTTATTATGAAAGAAAGAATGTGAATGAAGAGCCATTAATATCAGAGATAATCATAGTGCTAACGGAATATATTATTCAAAAATTGATGGAAATTGCTTTAGATTATTTATCAAATGATTTAGGACTAAGGAAAAAAAAATTGTTCATTATTGAGAGACTGTGATTTCGTAAAGTAGAATGAGAAAGTTATAGAGCAGTATCAAACTATGAAGAAACGTCTGAACAATTATAGAGTAATTTTTTTTAATTATAGCGCGATTATATGGACATAATTTTTGAAATATAGTAGTTGTATTATCCACCACCAATATTCAGCAATAGATGATTGGTTATAGTGAACAAAATGACATTGGCGACTAACATTTTTCCTCAAACGTCCCTTGTCTTTAGCTTATTTTAGTTTCCATATTTTTTTCTTCTCTTTTTCCTTTATTTCTTACTTTATCAGGGCATAGCGTGGATAGGGTGTATCTTTAATCTCTAATGTATTACACGTTCGAAAATTGATGAATTGCTTAAATGTACATTTTTGCGAAGATAACCCATTGCATTCAAAATCTTAGGGGTTAAATGCAAAATGCACCCTCGAACTATGCTCAATTAGCAACTCGCCCCCATACTATCAATTGTAGCAATTCACTATCTTATACCATGAATTTTTGGCACATTGCTCCAATTAAATTGATGTGACGAGTAATTTTTAATTGAACGGACAGCAATAACCTCACAAATAATGTGCTACCTAGAATACTCATTTCTTTAATTTATTTTATCTTTTTTTGATCTATTATGAATGATCTTACACCTCTTGTCATTACCACTAAACTAAAATACCTACCATTGAACCACCACAATAGAAGAAGAAAAAATCAAGACTAGATTATCTCAAATAATGGCTTGTTTGGATTGCTGTTATTTGTCCAAATTTTTTGTGCTTGCATCATCGACACAATTTCCAACCATTTTTTTATCTCGTATATATTATATCAAAAAAGTGCTACAATATTTTTTTCACAAAATTATCTCAAATAATCTACTATCTAAACACATTTAGATAATTACAGAAATTAGAAGAATAGGAAATGACGGGATTTAGTTAAGAAATAATGGGATCTAGATAGGAAATGACAAAATCTGGACCTCTTCAATCAAAAAGTTCCAGGAGATTGTCTAGTAAGAACGAGGTTTGGTAAATTTAAAATTGATTGTGATTTTGGAACTTGAGAAATGATGGAGATTCAAAAGGAAGGCACTCAAGAGAGGGAGATGATGATAAGTTTGTTAGGTTAGGTACTTGAAGACTTGAAGAGATTGATTTGTCTGGAAAAGGTGAAATTTTATCCATGTTAGAGAGTTTGATATAGGAGTGGGATGGATAATAACTTGGTGATGTAAGTTGGATGAGGAGGGCTACTAGTGAGTGAGTTTAGAGGAGATAAGAGGAAGAGAGATGTGGGCAATCTGAGTAGTTGTCATCTAATTAGGACATATTTATCACATCACCTTATTTCAAGCAATCTGCCATGAAACTAGTGCTGTTATTCAAGCCGAACCGAGCCCAAGCTCCTGAAGTTCGAGCTCGCTCGATAATGTTATCGAGTTGGCTCGAGCTCGCTTGATAACGTTATCGAGTTGAAAATTGAGCTCGAGCTCGGCTTGGCTAAAACACTGTCGAGCTCGAGCTCGACTAGATTAATAGAATCGAGTCGAATTCGAGCTCGACTCGATTAATAAAATGAATTCTAAATTAACAAAATGAACTCTAAATTAAACTTGACTCGATTTAAACTCTATAACAATTCTCCAATTAAATGAACTCTATAACAATTCTCCAGTTAAATTTAGTTGCTATAGCACTATTTTCCATGTATTAAGTTAGCCAATGATTCATATATTCTTCATTAGTCCATAAGGTTCAAACCAATTCTCAGTTACCTTGTAACTGTAAAATTGTTTACTTAACAACAAACGGAACCTAAGAATGTTCAATTATTAATGACTTGAAATTGGTGTTAGATGAAATTCACAGTTTGGAATGAGCAATATATGCAATTGATCATTGGATACGAGCTATTCTAGTTTAGTGATGTGCTTCAAAAATAAATGGAATCAATTATACCCCACTAGATGAAAAGGGATTTACTAATACCAACTTGACTTTATATTGACAGTTGGGAAAATCATGGTCATATTCCCTTTTTTACAATTAAAGACTAAATAACAAATTTGCCCCTCAAAGTCGAGCCTATCAAGCCACTATCGAGCCGAGCTCGGCTCGACTCATTAATGATACGGGTATTTTTCGAGATCGAGCCTTAACGAACCGAGTCGAGCCAAGTTCACGAGTTACTCGATTCGCATAACAGCTCTACATGAAACTAGCAGTATAAGGTGCAAATTGCTACAATTGATGGTTTAAAGGGCAACTCACTAACCAATCATAGTTCAGGGGTGCATTTTGCATGTAAACCTAAATTTTGCATATGAGGTTTTGTACTTTTTAGACCTCTTACTTTTTAAATCATTTAGTTTGGTCCATCAATTATCCAAAGTGCACCATTTTTATTCCAAAACTAATTTTCAATTTTTCACCTAACATTCTAATTTTGACATAAACCAAACCAAGTTCAAGAGTAGCATTTTAGACACTTAAGACACCATTTTAATTATTAAGTATTAGGGATGGGCTAAATCCACACCCCTACAATCCAAATCCACACCTTTAATGTATTAATAACTTGTACCACGAGCATTGATAACTTGTACTATTAGTATTAAGAGTTATACCAAACATAGATTTAGTATCACCCAATTATTGTAAAATTAGGAATTTTTGAGCTCAACTTATATATATTCCTAGATAATGAAACTAGACAAAAGTAAAATGTCTAGTTTTGTGCTAACAAATTTTAGTTGAGGTACCAAAAAATGTTTTCTTCATTATAACGTATTCTAAATGAGTTTCAGGACCTTCATAGATTATTCAATTTTTGTGCATAACTGAATATTTTTTTCCTAATCAATAGCACTCAAAATGAGGCAATTTCCTACTCAAATTTAGCTTCAAATAGTATACATAATAGCAATTTTTATGAGGATTTCATGATTATAAACATAAAATTACAATGTTTTGGTATGTCTGCTTTAGTTATTTCAAGTAAAATGTGACTGAGCATGAGTAATGTATTTCAGACGTGAGAGACCAAAATTAGGTCATCATTCTCAAAGTGAGGAACTTAAAATGACAAAACATATAATAAAAGCAACCAAAATGCATCATTAAAAAAATAAGGGACTTAAAAAATGCAATGCTCTAATGTGAGAGACTATTTTTGTGATCTGCCCTTGCTTAAAATCATTGATTACCGAATAGCTAAAGTTTTATAATCACAATAATGTAGCAAGTGTAGTTTGCCATTCTAAATGAGGATTCAGACTTTGGGGAGCTTCCAGGAAAAAAGTGAAATATGCAAACACAAAGGTGATGGAAAACAATTAATTGAGGCTTCAGAATTTGGGGAGCTTCCAGGAAAATTGTTAAAAAAGCAAACAAAAAGGTGATAAAAAAACAATAATTGGCCGAAACTGTTATTGGTACAATTAGAAAAAAAAATAGAAGAATTAAATAGAGATTATAGCAAAATTATTTTATTATTAGCATTTTTAAAACTTTCATGGAAAAGGACAACTAAATCACCAACTAAGGGTAGCTGGCATCTATATCTATATAAATTTGAGAAGGGGTTTTTAGCATGGTTAAATAAAAATGCTTCTAACTCCTCATTCTTTTTTTTTTTATAGAATTTTAAATTTTTTTAATTGTTACATATCCTTTCATGTCTTTTGAATTTAGAAAGTAAGAATGGTTCCATTTATATAGGAATTTTATTTGAAGTTTATTAATGTAAGGAGGGTAAATAAAAGGAAACATCATCAAACTTACTCAAATTTAAAAAGCAAATAATAATATTTTATCCTTCAACTTAGAAATCTTAACTAAAAGGGAAAATTATATAGAAAATAAAAAGGAAATAATAGTCATTGATCATGGATTTGAAAAATCAAGAATGCTACTATTCATGAAGTCTAAATTATGAAATCACTAAATAAAAAACAAAGTACCACTGTTCTTTCAACATGAAATTCTTATTTGAAATCCTTATTTTTTTTTATGAAAAAAATAATAACAACAACGATTCCATCCAAAATAAAAAAAAATAACAATACACTTTAAGGAAAAATATAGAACATTTGTCTCTAAAATATATCTACTTAATTTATATATATTTGATCCATATTTGACCTTAATTAGATTTGAATAAGAGTGCCATACGCAAAGGCTAAGAACAGTTTTGGGTATTATTGATTATTTTATATATTCTTATTATTTTCTTCATATGTAAATATGTAACTATTATGCCTTTTGTTTTTTTGTAATAGTCGAGGGTATCATAAGATATTATCAATTTTTCATTTGCATTTTTAGATGCCAATACTTGCAACCATTGTGATCAATTTTTAGTGTTATATGGTTTTCATATTATGGGAAGTAAAGTTAAATATATTGTAAAAATATTAAGCCAAATTGTAGGTTATGATTTTCTTTTGTTTTTCTTTTGCTTCAAATTTTATATTTTCAATTTTAATTTGAAAGTGCAAATTTAAGTATATTTAAAAAGTATAAAACCAAATTGAAAGTTGTGAAATGTTTTTCTGTTGCTTCAACTCTTCAATTTGGAGATTAAATATAGATTGAACTACAATATTTATCCTTTGAAAATTTGAAATCATTCAATTCAAAAGTAATATGAAAAAAACAAAATTTGGTAGTTTTATATTTTTGCATTGAATTTTCACTTTTGCATTTACTAGCTTAATTTTGGTATTTTACTAGCTTATTTTTGACAATAATAGTGCAACATTGACAGTATGTAAGTTATATTTTGAATAAATGATGGAGAATTTAGGACTCTCGGACCAATAGAGATAGGAGATACTGATTGCTATTATTTAAAAAAATCTCAACACATATATGGCATATTATATACACATGTAACTGTGTAATTGTCATAAGCATATAAGAGAAAATTATAAATTTTGATAGCATACTATATCTCAAAAGAAAAACTATGATATTACTTTATTTTGGTTGGTCAGGTAGACCAAAATGGAAGGAGTAGGAGAAAGGGAAATGGAGGAGGTTAAACATAGGGAAGAGATGTTGGGGGGCTATCCACGGGTATGGAATAATGGTCAAGGAAAAGTGATAGGAGATTGAGTAGTAAGAATAGGAAACTAGAGGCTAGCTAGAGGTAGATGGAGGTAATGGTGAGGAATTAAAGAGTGGTGAAAAAAGTCAAAAAAGGAATGTGAACTACTACAAGGTTGGCGGAGAGAAGAGGAAGAACGAAAAATATTGTGAGGATATGATAGAAATGATGACATCATTGTTGGAGGTATGAAGGTCATAGAAGGTAGCGGATGGCCAACTAGCATGAAAGAGAGGATGAAAAGAGTGATAGTTTTTATTAATTTTGAAAAATCTAAAACACATCTTATAAAAATGTTTTTTAATCTATATTAAAGTTTATGAAAAACACTATTCTATAAGCATTTAAAATTTTAGGAGTAGAAAAAGGAGGAAAAAATTCTCTAAAATCAAGGAAAATGAATTAGTTATAATTGATTTTTTTATATTATAAATTTTGATATATGGGTCTAGCATGATATATAAATTGCTCTATTATATAAATCATTATAAATTAAATTATTTTTTTTGTTATTATATATTGACTGGCAATAGGTGAACAAATTTTAGTTTCTTAAGATATTAAAATTAAGAAAGTCCATTTTGTGCTTATGAAGTAAACTTTTTTTTGAACATGTTAAGCATGCACTTCTTTGAATTTTTTAGCCTTTTTCATATACTTTATGCTGTACTACAACATATAAGTATATATATTAGTATTTTGAATTGAAATATTAACATGTGCATAGCATAGGTCAGAATGCTAGCTAAACCAAATTGAAATAGGAACAAAAGGATTATTAAGAACGAAAATGACCATATCAAAAGTATTGCCATAGTTTGTTGGATTAGGCTCTTAATCAGTGGATAATGCATGAGATAATTTGTACGATTTTATAGGCGTAATAAACAAGTCGGTTCTTATTCAGATTCCCGTTATATTCTTTAAGAAAACCCTTTTCCACCATTTGTCAGTTTTTCTGGCATGAAATAATCTGTACCACAAAATCCCCTTTCCACCTTCTTTTCTTAGCTAATTATAAAAATTTTTGTGTCCGCTTTTGAACTTATTCTAACATGTTTGAATATATAATAAGGATAACTTTTTTGTACACTGTCAGTATATAATTTTTTTTTACACTAGTAAGTTTGGATTATGCCACATAATACAAATTTAAATTTGAAATTCAAATCATGCACATGTGGCATGCATCTAAAGCTACTAGTGTAAAAAAAATCACTACACTGTCAGTATATAAAAAGTTAATCCATATGATAATGCTTGTAAAACAATTTCAAGCATATTTTGCTTTAATTTTTGGTTTTCTTAAACTTCTTAGTATGTTAGGCAAATATTTTCTTATCCAGCTCCTGGAGATGGCAATTGGGCGCCACCTGCCCTATGGGGTTAATTGGGCAGCGGGCTGGGCGAGGCAAGGGGGCATGTTTCCCCCATTAGAATCCACCACCCATTAAAAAAATTATATACACACACACTCTCTTATATATATATATATAATATATTTAATTTAATTAGTTATAAAGTTATAATAATAATAGTATTAGTTATAAGTATTATATATTGTATATTAGTATATATAATATAATTAATATTATCAATTATACTAATAATTATACATGTATACGAATAGAAATTATTTACTAGTTATGCTAAGTTTACTAATATATTTCTACTAAATTCCTAATTACACTTAATATAATAACAATTTTATTCTTTACACTTAACATTTCAATTGTAAAATGACAGTGGATAATGATTTGGTGATGTATTTGTATTTTAAATACTTCATTCTTGACTAAAATTTGGCTAGAATACATTTATAAGATAAACTTTTATTAGCCCCGTGGGCCCCCACGTGGGGCAGGGCAAGGGAAGGAGGGGCAGGGTAGGGTGGGGCGTTGAGGAGTTTTGGGCAATGTTTTGAAACTCGGACCGGCCAGTGAACCGATAGAGGTGGCGGTTCGCGGTTCAACCGGTCCGACCGTCTGGTTCACCGGTTTTCTATTTTTTTTTCTCAAGTCTGAAGTCGTAGCACTTCAGCAATCAGCTATTTGTGACACTTCACTACATTTCATTGACACACTTGGGTATAAAATGATCCCAAATTCCATCTTTTGTTCACCATTAATGATATTTTCCAAATATTTGAAGGGGAAAAAAGTTTAAATCCAATAACTTTGAATACATCAATCCAAGAGTACTTTATCTTGAAGTGTCTTATAAAATTTTCTTAATAACATGAAAATTGAACATAAATTTTTTGAAATTTGATAAATGTAATTTCTTTCAACCATACAAAAAAAAAGCCTGAAAAAATTTGAATTATTAGATACATCTTTAACCGAAAATTGGGAAAACAAAAAAGAAAACCAACATCAATAAATGAAAAGAATTTGAAGTTTCAAATTAAATACAAAAACTCCATATACAGAAAATAAATAAAGGGAAGAAAACTTGTTATAGATTATGTTAAAGTTGTGGAAGAAAACTTCAATAGATTAAATTAAATACATGGGCATAAATAGGTAAATGGAAGTTTCATTTTTTATTTTACTTTTCATTAGTTTTATAAATTTTTGTACTCATCTAACTTCAAAAATACTTGTTGGTGTGGTGGTTAAGACACTTGTGTCTTATATATGAGTCCCAAGATCAAATCTCACTACCACCACATTTTATATTTTCACAAAATGAAAAAAGCCAAAAAACTGCCAGTTCGACCGGTTCTTGACAGTTTTTGACCATTTCCAGCTATTATAGAGAACCGAACCGGTGGCATGGCCGGTTTGCGGTTCAACCGGTCGAACCGGCTGGTCCGGTCCGGTTCTCAAAACACTGGTTTTGGGTAGCAAGGCGACTCCTACCCTGCCTCCGTTGCTACTCCTACCAGCTCAGAAGGAGTAATGGCTTAACTTTTTTTCCTTTCTTTCTTTCTTTCCATAAAGATGGAGTTGATTTTGAATGTCAAACTTATGATTTTTGAAATTCCTAAACAATTTGTAACCAAATTATATTATCCGTTTGATGAGAATGCGACGGATGTCAAAGGAACACCTACCTTACTGTAGATGCCAAATTTAGACTCTCACAGATAAAGAAAATTTTACTGTAATATATGTCATGCAACTTGAAATAGAAAATATTCTCACTAAGATACATGGGATCGGGGATCGAATCCTAGAATTTCATTTCACATCTTTGCGTGATATTTTAACATTCTACACGTGATAATATTATAGTTTATTTATCTTCTTTGCAATCATGGACGGAATCAGAAATTTTCTTTTGAGAAGGTGAACTCTAATTCAATTAAAATCTTAGATATGTAGCTTAAAATATTTTTAGTTTTTTGCAAAAGCATAAGTTAAATTTTCAAAGCAACCTTTTTAAAATTTTAATTTTTTAAAAAAGAAAAACTTATTTTTTGAAAATTTGAGGAGCGAGAACCCTCTCCGCAGCGAATTTCTTTGAATAATGGTAAAAATCAAAACCATCCAAAAAATGGGGTTATGATGAGAAGATTTCTAAAAATAAGGTTCGCTGAATACCGAATATGCAGCGATCATAAAAATATTTTTCTTTTCAAATTTTATTCTCCTGATAACAGGAATTTGTTAATTTAGAGAAACCGCAAGTATTGGATACGATTTGTGATAATTTTTTTTCCAATTTCATTTTTAAAATAAACTGCAAGTGACGGATGCGGTTTCTGATAAAAAAATTTCCAATTTCATTTTTAAAAGAAACTGCAAGTGACAGCTACGGTTTCTTATAGAAAAATTTTCCAATTTCATTTTTAAAAGAAATCACAATTGACATGTGGTTTCTTATAGAAAAGGGATAATTTCAGAAACCTGCCCTGAGGTTTTTGACAATTTCACCTGGCACTCTTAAACTTTTAAAAATCTCACTTGCCTCCCTTAGCGTATCTTTTTGGTATCATTTATAACCCATTTTAAAATATAATATTAAAAAATTCATTTTGGGAAAGTAAATGCAATCTCATTCCAAAATTATCCTTTGTTGTCTTACTTTTTATTGTCTAAATATATTAATAACAAAATAAATGAAAGTTCATGTCGATTGAAAAAAATATAGTGCGTTTTTATATAGCAGACGTTAATATTTAAATTTTACAAGTTACAAAGATAATATGTTTTTTGTTGCAAAGTGTTTTGAGTTAACTTAAGAAGTTTTACAAATTATGTACATATTTTTAAATTTTCTACTTTTTGTCCAAATTGATGGTTTGAAGACTAAAAAGATACTACGACATTTCTTGTCCAAACCAATGACATAAAAACTACTAAAGAGTTTTTTTAATATTGTTACCAAGCCCTAAATATTCATTAAGAAACTACGTCCATCCATTTACAAAAATTAAAAAGATACATTTGGTGTATTATAGTAATTAAGAAATCATAAGAAAATACAAACTTGGAATAGAACTATATGCTCTTACCTAAAATAAATTTTTTAACATTAGATTTTGAAATAGGTTTTACTTGCAAAATTCAAATATTAACGTTTGCTATATAAAAATGTATTATTTTTTTCAATCGACATGAACTTTCATTTATTTTGTTATTAATATATTTTGACAATAAAAAGTAAAATAACAAAGGGTAATTTTGGAATGAGATTGCATTTACTTTCCCACAATGAATTTTTAAATATTATATTTTAAAATGGGTTATAAATGATACCAAAAACATAAACTAAGGGAGGTAAGTGAGATTTTTAAAAGTTTGAGGGTGTTAGATGAAACTGTCAAAAACCTCAAGAGGTTTCTGAAATTATCCCTATAGAAAATAAGAAACCGCATTCCCCAAGTGTAGTTTCATAGTAGTAATATTTTTTTAATCTATGGTGAAATGTAGTAACGCCTTTTAGGGTTTTATATTTTAGGGTTAGGGTTTTGGGTTTAGGTTTAAGGTTTTAAGATTAGGGTTTTGGGTTTAAGGTTTAAGGTTTAAGGAATAGGGTTTAGGGTTTAGGGTTTAGGGTTTAGATTAGTTTTAGCAAATTTGGAACTCCTTTAGTATATGAGTCGCAGTTAATCACTTTCGATTTTGTGAAATAGAAAATTTATAGAGATCAAGAATTATTAAATATAAAAAGGAAGTGGAGAGAAATAACAAAGTAAAAAAATTTAATTTGAAGAATTTATATGAAAAAAAGTAATAATGTTTGAAAATGTAAATTTATTATGTTGAATTTTAGGATTTAGGGTTATGATGTATTTGAATTGCGACGCTACGGTTGGCAAGAGTTAGGCTATTAATTATAAAAAGTTTTTATGACATATTGTTGATGTAATTTACTTACATCTCACAACTTTCATTATTTGTTAATTAGATAATTTTTAAAAAAATTATTAAGGTTAAGAATTATATTATTTAATTAAACTTGAAAATGAATTGGTTAGAAATTAATCTAAATACATGAATGCCAATGAAAAATTGAAATCCAAGAAGGTGTATATGTACATAAAAAAATAAAATTTTATAATTAAAATAAAAAATAATACAACAATCATGCAGTTCATCAACGGCCAGGTCTCTAGCCTTTATCATGAAAAGTGCAAAAGCAGTCGTACCTCCAATGGACCCACTAGCCCTGTTGATTTTGAGTTTGTAGACGCACAAATCTTCTTGGTTGCATGTGCTCTCCTATAAGTACTTGCTCTTCAAGTTGAACAGTGGGGTCCACTCCAGGCATTTTTCCACACCTAGGACAAGAGAAATCAGCAGACATAGCAAACAAAGTCGGATCGGGAGTAGAGAAGTCTGCCATTGACAAATCCAAAAATAAGAAAACATCTCCAAAATTTTCACCACACTGATAATCGGGTTGGAATATTGTATGTGCTCACCCGATGAAGACTTCTTACCCCTCATACGATACATCACAGGCATAGAAGTAGGTGTGATAAGAGAATCGATGCAGAACACTGGAATGTATGGAGGTGTGAGAAAACATGTAGTAGGGTGACTAGGCATGCAAATAAGGGCATCATTTGCATAAAGAGTCTCAGTTCCTAACTCCATGCCCCGCCTACGGTGCCTACCACCCTAACCAAGTCCAGAAGTTCCATTGGTAAATGCTCGATAAGTTTGACAGATTCATGGATGGAGACATCCCGATGGGTAGATGGCCTGACTTCCGGATCGTCAAATGTTCTACACATCATCCGCATCTCCTGATTTTCATACGATAGTACTCTAAAAGTTTGATCTCATATCAACGTCAGGCCGGGATGCTCACAGCGAGTAGGAGTGGACGGGTCGATGTATTGATTATAGACCTACCCTATTCGAGCTATCGCATCAACCTATCCATGTAAAATTTTGAAAAAGTTAATAAATTGCTCAGGTTAGGGATATAAAATGAATGATGTGATTTAATGTAACGGATTGCATTAATAACTTACCAAGTAATCGAACTAAACTGCATCACATTGGTGACCATCAGATTGTGGGTCCTTCAGTACTGGAGCCGCAATATATCAAATGGTCCAACTTATGTACCAAACCTTGTAATCATGTTCGAACATATTTGCATCGAATGCATGACCCTGAATTACGAATCTATCATGTGCCTTTCAATACTGGATCCATTTCAGATGCTCCTGCACCCAATTCCACCCTAAGCATCCTACTCATCCTAATTTATGTAACTTTTTATTCATGTCTGTCTCAAAGTCATCCAAAATAGGTTGGTGCAACTCAAATTGATGCAACACTCATTGCGAAAATTGAACTCGACGATATCTCAAAATATCAAAGGCACCTGCACTTGCTAGATGTGTCTACCATCTGTGCAATAAAGGGGAGGAGATGCCAAGAGATCCTCGGAGTACGGCTCCCACATAAACTGTCGTAATTGAGGTATGCATTAGGTTGTAATCATTTGTATTTGTAGAAATACACATTTAAAAATCACAATAACAAATGTATTCGTGAGCATAGTGAGTTGATCTCTGAAAACTACAACCACATGCGTAGGTGTGTATTTTGTGGCGCGCTTTGTTGCCCACTTACCTTCTCTAGGGAAGTCTAAGTCCTGCAGCGCTGGGTCAATAATGATCGGCCGAAAATGAGGAATCCTCTCGGATCCACAACTTTTAAAAAATCACGAAATAGATACTGATTAATCTAAAATGAAGCACATTCCAAATTAACTTAAAGTATGAAAGATAACTGACAAAAATTGATTAATCACCTGTAGCAGCATATACGAACCTGCCGTACAACTCTTGACGCTCTAGATGCCCTGTATAGAGATTTGTACAAATATGCTAATGTAGCACTAGCTCAACTATAGCGAGTCAAATCCTCTATGTCCCGAACGTAGTCCAACCAATGGCAACTAACAACGTTGCTGTATGTATCAATCAAATAATTGTCCCCCAAATAATATCAGTATGTAACCACAAATATGCTATAGGACTAGCTCCTCGGGCGCACATCGGGGTGTGGCTCATACAGAAAATTTAATATCGGATTTAATTTAAGCCTGCCATCCTTGAAATTGTGATCTGCATCTGTTCTAAATCAAACAACTCCTCAATCAGATCCTGCTTCTGCAGTATGTCTAAAACTCTATCCATTAGGGTGACAGGTAATCCGTCAACTCAGAAACCCGATAAAACCTCCACATCCTGCAATGTAATGGTAGTCTCTCCTATGGGGAGATGGAATGTATGAGTCTCCTGCATCCACCTCTCAATAAGTGCAATAAGCAATCCATAGTCGAGGTCAAAGTGGCCAGCCCATGTCACTTCTCAAAATTCAGCCCATATCAGATACTCTCTAATTTGTGAATGCATCTGATAATCTACTAGGTCTTGAAAGTATTCATCATCTCGCTTGAATTTAAGTTCATTTTGAACACCTAAAAATACTACCTGGACCTATGTTTATTCTATAAGTATAGAAGACTCTATCATGCGGATCTTGTATCCAATCGGGGATAGATGCAGCCAATCCCTGCATTTCTGTGGTACCTAATACATAGTTATGAAAAGATGAATATACAATCATTTTACAGCACATAAAAAAATTTATTTAAATTCTGCAAACTGGCAATATGGTCGTCCGTAAGCAAAGCTAAAATAGATGATAAAAATATATGAAAATAATTAGTAACACACAAGAGGTCTCCAATACAAATAAATCAACAATTGACACAATCCACGAGCGAGGCAAATAATGCCTAATCTTTTTCTACACATAAAAATGACTAGAGTACAGACAATTAAAGACATTGTGCCCCGTCTGTGAACAATGACTACCGGCGAGGTGCATCGAGATATCGATGATCCATCTCGTTATGTATGTGTGCAATTCTTGTGGTACCGGGTCTCTTTTATTTGATCCTGTTAATGTCATAATTAAGACACAGATCAGATGCTGCCCAATAGTGAGTGTCTATTAGTGGTAGAAATTGCCCACGCAGTGATACCTTATAAGCTGCAAGTTTGTGCATGTAATTCACTAGATCTCGCGCAACAGTGCCTGACTTATAACAAGTGGCAATTACATGCGAACACGGGAAATGAAACTCAGTCCGTTTGCCACATATGCAGGTGCCATTACGGAAGTGGACGATCTGTGCATTGGAACTTTTGTGATTCGGTCATCGCCCTGTAGTGATGCAGTAAATGCCATTCCTCTGGTCCTACACATGGACTGAATGTGTCATTGCTTTCAGCTCATTCGCCACAAAAATTTTCCAAATTTCTATAGGAAAAAGCATGGTAACGCTGAAAGCCAATTTTCATTTTTTTATGAACAGGTCCACAGTCTGATTGAAAATGAACTATACTCATGCCTTGATCAGTAACAACCGGGCATTACATAACAGATTGTTAAAACACTCAACCATGTTAGTCAACAGGTGGTCTCACTGATATCCGCCATCCTTACACAGAGCTCATTGCTCAGGTTTAACAGATCCACTATTCAACCAATTGTACGCCTCCCCATTCACCATCCATATTTGTTCCATGAAAGTCTCGTACTTTCGTGGTTGGTTCTGAAGTTGATAGTCCATATGAGATCCTTAAGTCTAGCAAAAGTACATGGGGAAAATAATAATTGAGAACATAGAGATGCATCTGATTATCGAGTGAATGTATGAATAGCCTTAAAACTAGTAGATGACATACTTCTGGTTTTTGAATTGTTGTGTGAAATTAGCTTGCAAATGGACAAAACAGCACCTGTGCAATCCAAAAGGTGTCGTTCACTCTGACAAGGTACTCATTGCGTACATTATTCGTTTGCGTCGATCAAAGATAATAAATATATTTTTGACATTCTTGCACACATGTTGTCGGAATTGGTGCATGAACAATGACCAACTCCTATTAGTCTCCTTATCCACCAATGCAAAGGCCAAATATATTAAACTAGCATATTTACACTAACAATATCTTGGGACAAATGTTTCAAAACTAATACTGACTAATACAATGTTTTTACACTAACAATATCTTTGGACAAATGTTTCAAAACTAATAATGACTAATACAATATTTTTACACTAACATAATCAACTAATAATGACTATTCATTCTCAAATAAGAAATTAATATACTAATCATTTAGTTATATAATTTTAACTGACAAAATCGTATGACATTTAACTTAAACTAATATTCTAATGATTTGCTTATTTTAACTTAGCTATTAAATTTAAATTATGCAACTAAAAATAACGGCCTAATACTAAATTATGTAGTCCAACAATGACTTAATCCAACATATTTAAGCTCAACATACTCCATTATATTTACATTGACGTAACAACTAATATATTTAAAGTAATATAACAAACAGATATATTTAAGCTAACAAAATCTTTAAACTAATAATTAATGACAAATACAGTATATTTACACTAATATAGTAAACTGGCATAATTACACTAATAATATCTTTGGATAAATGTTTCAAAACTAATAATGACTAATACAATGCTTTTACGCTAACAATATCTTTGGACAAATGTTTCAAAACTAATAATGACTAATACAATATTTTTACACTAACATAATCAACTAATAATGACTATTCATTCTCAAATAAGAAATTAATATACTAATCATTTAGTTACATAATTTTAACTGATAAAATCACACGGTATTTAACTTAAACTAATATTCTAATGATTTATTTATTTTAACTTACCTATTAAATTTAAATTATGCAACTAAAATAACAGCCTAATACTAAGTTATGTAGTCCAATAATGACTTAATCCAACATACTTAAGCTCAACATACTCCATTATATTTACACTGACGTAACAAACTAACATATTTAAAGTAATATAACAAACAGATATATTTAAGCTAACAAAATCTTTAAACTAATAATTAATGACAAATACAGTATATTTACACTAATATAGTAAACTGGCATATTTGCACTAATAGTATCTGTGGATAAATGTTTTAAAACTAATAATGACTAATCCTAATAATTTTTTACACTTACATAATCAACTAATAATGACTATTCATGCTCAAATAAGAAATTAATATATTAATCATTTAGTTATATAATTTTAACTTATAGAATAATACGACATTTAAATTACACTAATATTTTATTTATTTATTTATTTATTTTAACTTACCTATTAAATTTAAATCGCACAACTAAAAATAATGGCCTAATACTAATATATTTAGTCTAATAATGACTTAGTCCAACATATTTAAGCTCAACGTACTCCACTATATTTACATTGACGTAACAAACTAACATATTTACACTAATATAACAAACTAATATATTTAAACTAGCAATATCTTTAAACTAATAATTAATGACAAATACAAAATATCTACACTAATATATTAAACTAGCATATTTACATTAACAATATCCTTACACAAAAATTTTTTTCTCTAACAATGACTAATGCAATATATTTACACTAATACAATCAACTAACATATTTTTATTATTAATATCTTTAAACAAGTACATTTAAACATTCATAATACAATATTTTTGAAGTAACACAATAAACTAACGCATTTAAACTAATGTATTTAAATTAATAATCCCTTAATACAACACATTTAAACGATCATAACTGATAATTGATGATAACTGTTTATAAATTGTAATACTGCTAACTTGAAATGTATGAGTGGTTCTTTGCTAAATTTGTCAATTTCCTGGCACTCGGTCGACCTCCCCACTACTTCTCAACTAATTGTATTGGCCTGCAGTTGACCATATTGGATTAGTCAAAATACTAACTGCCAAGACGACATTTTTCGATTAGTTATTTTGCTAAGACTTCAGGATTTAGGGTAGATGTAATTTTATACCAAATTGTTTCCTTCCTTTACTGGCTCCTGCAACTAGCACACCAGGAGTACGCCTCAGGCACAACATAGATGGCCGGAGTCAGATACATTTGTTTAAAGATGCTCATTTTCTTACTTTTCATTATCGAAGGCCTGTCACCATACTAGTCACATCAGAGAGAAATAAAAAGGTTCAACAAGCTACTATTTTTCAATACATGGAAATACATAAAAAGGCACATCAGAATTGCAGGAACCATTAAAGGGAGGTAAAGGAAACAATCCGTACCACTTTCACCTAGCTCGTGCTTCTCATCATCATATATGCTACAAGAGAACCAAGAAGTGAAGGGAGGTCGCAATGGTGATTGTTATTGTTCCTATTCTGTTAAATGAAAAGATGCAGAAGACGTGAGGAGGAAGATGGATGGAGAAGAAAGTTAGTAAGAAGAAGATGGAATTGTGGTGGTGAAACGGTCAGGTGAGAGGCCCATTTATGGCCATTTCTCCACGACAAACTTGCATGGAAAAGTGATCGGTGCAGCTTTATTTTGGACATTGCTGCATGAGAACGTGCCTGCCTCAGCTTTCTTTAGTACAGTTCCAATATGACTAGTCAAACAAATATGTGGATGCCTCAACTTTCGTTATTTTCGACATGCCTGCCTCTGCAATTTTGCAGGCTAGCAGCTTCACAATCAAAGAAACCTTTCAGATTGAAACCCCATCCTTTGGATGTGATTTCTTTGAGTCCAACCTGTAAAAGTCAGCTATCATATTCCCTGCTGCAACTGCGAAAGATGTTTTAATCGTGCAAAATTTTCCTAAAGAAACCGCACAGCTCACTCGTGGTTTCTGTGGAAATTTAAAAAAACAAATTCTCTGGACTGGCAAAGAATTACAAGCGAAAAGAAATTATAAAAGAAAATATTTTCATCCAGAAACCGCATCCTCACTTTTTGAACGATTTTGAATTCTAGCAATTTTCTAAGAAATTCTCCCCTCTCCGCCACCCCCTAATTCTGGTGAATGGGGCCTCACAAGTTCCATTTGGTACAATTTAATGGTTAGGATTAGAAGTTAACATATCGATGGTTAAAATTGAGACACCAAAACAATTGAAGTCAACCAACAAAACTACGTCGTTTTGCATCAAAAAAATTAAAACCAAAATAGAAGTAAATGCTAATGGTGTCACCCCTTCCGTCAAGATTAAAGCTGCTGGAAATGAGATTAGAGCCAAATTTTAAAGACAAAAAGCATGTGGCTGCATCATTCTTCTCCCCTACGTTGCCTCTCTATTCAGTGTGCAAGATCTTCTTCCTTGTCTTCTCCCAACTCCCATGGATCTTTGGAAAAACGGAGGGTAGATGGAGTGTACTTGATTTTATTCTTCTCCATTGTAGCAAATATACCTCAATGTGCTTGGCTTTCTTCTTCTCCTTTGTGGCAGATGGAGTGTGTAAAATTTGCAGAGCTATAGGAAGTTCCAGTCCGAGAAGGGATCCCACAGAAAAAGCAACAGCATTAAAGATGTTTCCTAATTCATATATTCATACAGCAACTTCCCTATTTCTAATTAATAAATTTGAAATATTCAGTTAATTTTATTGGAATGCTATTGCCATTTCTTTTAACTAATATGGGATATCCCTTGTAAGAACTTAAAGTGTAGAAGCATATTCTGAAAGTCCTGCATATTCTCTGTTAATTCCCTTTTTAGATTAAGTAAGTGAACGTGACTAATATAGGTGATTTTTCCTCAACATTTTTCTGTTCTTTTGCTCTCATGTCATTTGAAGGTACTATATCCATCCAATAATGAAGGTTTGAAGAGATGATAATGGATCTTCATAGTATGTAATGTTACACATATGACATTGATAGTTACACCATAAATGTAGACTGTTACACCAACGTATTGTGCACTCTGCATCTTGAGCTAAAGGGTGGTAACCTTCTGCACCCTTAACAGAAAAATGTGTGCACCTTTTTCCTCCATTCAAGTAAATGTTAGTCCCGAAAAACCTACGAAAATTTTAGGAAGAATTACACTTTGACTTGCATTTAATGTGCTAGCTTGATTTATATTCATTTTCCAAACCTAAAAAAGCTGAATTTGGATACTAACAATTCATCTCTTACACATAATCTGTGAGGTGTTTGTACTTGGAAACTAACATTTGTTCTAAAGTGATTATAGTAAAAAAAAAGGATAAAAGAACTACGTAGTGTTTGCGAGATTAAGCAACGAAAAAAGTTATAATTTTATAATTACGACTTGCAACTCAAATTCTAAAAGGAGCATTGATGACTATATATTACTATGAATCAGGGGGATGGATTTGGGTGAAGATGTAAATTTGCAATTACCAAGTTATGGCATTCCAAGGCTGCGAATGGAGTTTGACTCGGAAGAAGATGCGTACGATTTCTACAACTCTTATGCTGCAGCAGTTGGGTTTAGTGTGCGAAAGGAGTATGGCAATAGAAATAGCAAGAAAGTGGTAACATCAAGGAGGTTCACGTGCACCAAAGAGGGTAAGAGGCCAGCAGATGCATGGGATGTAAATGCCAAAAGGCCTCGAGCAGAAACTAAAACAGGATGTGGTGCAAGAATGGGTATCATCTTGAATAGAAAATCAAAGAAATATGTTGTTTCAGATTTTATAGAAGAACATAATCACCAATTACATCTACTAGAATGCTGGCACTTCATGGTGTCACAAAGAAAAATAAACTGGAGTTGCAGAAGATGCGGGTCTATCAATTAGCAAAATGTATGACTTGATGGTGAAGCAAGCAGGGGGAGCACACAAACTGGGATGCACACGAGAAGACATAAAGAGGCATTTGCGGACTAGGAGGGAGAGAAGTCTAAAGTATGGAGAGGCAGGAAACTTGATGTGGTACTTTAGACGACAGGTTGGCAATAATCCGAATTATTTTTACACAGTGCAATTAGACCATGAGGAACAAATAACAGATATTTTTTGGGCAGATGCTCAAATGCGAGGTGATTATTCATATTTCGGTGATATAGTTACATTTGACACAACATATAGGACAAACAGAGAGTACAAGCCACTAGGAGTATTTATTGGTTTTAATCATCATCGACAGATGGTTGTTTTTGGTGCAGCATTGTTATATGACGAGACAGTCGATTCTTTCGCATGGCTATTTGAGAGTTTTCTAGAGGCAATGGCGGATAAGCATCCGAGAACAATATTCACTGACCAAGATGCTGCAATGGCAGCGACTATGTCAAGAGTTATGCCGAAGACTTATCATAGGTTGTGCACTTTCCATATTAAGAGGAATTTTGTGAAGCACCTAGCCAATCACTTCAAGACTGAGTCTTCACTTTACCGGAAGTTTATGGATTGCATGCACTGGATAGAAGAAGAAGATGATTTCGATAAAGTATGGGCTGAAATGATGGCCAAGCACAGTGGGACAAAAAACAAATGGCTTAGTGATATGTTTGAGTTGAGGCATAAATGAGCTAGGTGCCATACAAAAGAATGGTGGACAGCAGGAATGCAAAGCACCCAACTGAGAGAGAATTTTAACTCTGAAATCAAGGCACATTTGAAGTCAGACCACAATCTATTTCAATTCTTCAATCACTTCTATACTGTGGTGGGGAAGAAGAGGCAGAAAGAGCTAGCTGCTGAGTATGAGGCAAGACAAAAGTTGCCAAAACTTTGCTTGAAAAGGTCATCGATGCTAAATCAGGCTGCATCCATTTATACTCCAACCATATTTGAAGAATTTCAAAACAAATTTGACGAGTCAAGTGCTTTAGTTGTAAGGGCGATGAAGTTGAGTGAAGAGGTGACAGAGTATTCGGTTGGCAACTATGAAGGTGGATGTGTCCGTACCGTGAGTTATTATCCATCAACTCAGTCCATTTTGTGTAGCTGCAACAAATTTCATTCTGATGGAATTTTGTGTGCCCATTGCATAAAAGTTCTTGATAAATTGGAGATTAAAGTTATTCATGATACATACATAATGAAGAGATGGACACAGGAGGCTAGAGATGGCATCGCTATTGATACTGCGCAATTAGAAATTCATTCAGAACCAGAACTTGATGTTGGTCATAGGTATCGACTGGTAGGCCCCAGTGCGCTAAAAGTTGCAGCACGGGCAGCTAGGAATCCAAATGCGATCTCACTATTTGCTAAGACAATGAACGAACTTAGTAAGAAAGTTGAACAGATACTTTCTTGTAGCACTCGTTGCGACAATGGAAATTCAAACTTGGGGGGGCTAGTGCGACACAGAGTGACCAACATAAAACTAGTGGAGAGTATAGTGGGATGAAAGCTCGTGGCATAAAGAAGCGAACAGTTGATAAGGCAAAGAAGAAGATTCGAAGTTGGACTGACAAACTTGATAGGAAGAAGTACCTCAGAAGTCGGGAGTTGCAGGATCGACGTGGAAAAGTAAATAACTTCATTTCTATGTAAAAATGATGGTAAGAGTTAATTAACATGTCTTGAATTGTCTAATCAAATGTTTATTCTTGTATGGAGTAGTCCACAAATGCAGGAACGCCAGGGAGAACTCCTGGAATGGAAAGCAGCATGAGTTGGCTCTCTTCTCATGGATCCATTTCTGTTAACACCCCTCTCACCGTTGGTTTAGACAGCAGCCAAGGGATGCAACAGGTTAGATGCATGCTAACTATATTAAATAAAATATGGGAAGTGAATTAATGAGTTTATTCCAGATTATTGAAATTGGTATGCCATTGTTGAATCCCATATCTCATATATGTGAATTGTGTATTATGTGGTTCAAGTTACTTGATGCAAGTGATAGGATAGTCATATTGCATATAGAAAATGTAGTTTGGTGGTGTAACGCGGTTGCAATTTTGTGTAACTTTCATGTTTCCCGGTGTAATCATTTAGATAGTTTAAATACCTGTTGCACAGTGTAGTTTCTAACTTAGAAAAGATGTAAGTTTGTATTAGCAAATGTGAATGTTTAACCTATCCCTAATCATGTATAGGGAGATGAAAGAAGAATGCATAGTTTATATGGGGTTCCGACAAGGCAACCAATTAACCCAGGGACCTCCTTTACTCAACTATTACAGGCATGTCTGCTATTCAATATAGCCACAATAGATGATAATAATTATTGTTACGTAATGATAATGCTTATCAACTGTGAGGACCCGAAAATTCATTTTATTCGACCTATTTATTGAATGAATTATTTATTTTCTCTGAATAATTGATTTAGATCATTTTAATTGTAAATACACCATACGTTACTTCCTTTTATTTGAAAACCTTGTTTAACTATCGATTTAATTTATAAAATTTCAAATTTTCATATTTTCATAAAATTACTTTATTAAATTAGTTTGAATTATTTGAATGTCGTTTATCAAGTGTAATGGCACGAAAAGTTTTAAAATGCATTTTTATACATTTAAACTATGTTTTCAATTTAAACTGTTTGAATGTTTAAATTTCGCACTCAGACTTAGGATTGACTAGTAGACATAAGTTTCTAATGTTAGAACATGTATTCGAGATATATAAATGAGAAAAACCAGGATCATAATATTTCGTTGTGTGAATTTACCTCGACGCGACAAAAGTGGCTTTACGCCAAATCACCTAATTTCCTCTCATTTCTTCCATTTTCTACAAAAGCCCCAAAAAGTCAAATTAACCACCACCATTCATTTTTCTTCCTTTCTTTCTTCTTGGCCGGTTCATCTCTTCTCATTTTCTCCTCCAATTTTACTCCAAAACAGCCGCCCCTCTCTCTTCATTTTCCCCTCCATTTCCTCTCCAATAATCAATACAAAACCAGCCACCATTGAAGCCATCAATAGCTTGAGGTTGGTGCTAGTTTCTTGGGGCAAGCTTTGGTCCAGCTAGGAAGAGGAGAAGCCGGTTGTGAGCTTGAAGATTGAGGGTTGTGTGAGCTAATTCATCCACTAAAAACTAAGCTGATTGTTGAGTAGAGGTAAGTTGGCAAAACCCAAAAACCCTTGCTCATTTCTTTCATTTATTTGGTTAAGAGAGCTTGAAGCTCCTTGTGTTAGATTTTGTTGTTGATTGGTGAAAATGGACTCTATAAAATCCCATTATGTATGAACTTGGGGCTGTTGATGATCTATGGTGTGTGTGTGTGAGGTGTTTAGGTGGTGTTTAATTGCTAGAAATGAAAGAGGGAAAAGAAGAGGAAAACCGAGAAGAAGGAAAGGCTTGCTGCCCTATTTTTGGTTGCTTTGATCGCAGCCTTTCCATGCGAATTTTTAGTTAAAATTTGGTTTAAAAGTAGCTTACATATTGATGTTGTTTCCTGAAAAATTTGGTGTTTTTTTAGTACCATTTCTTTGCTCAAATAATGTCTCAAAGTTGTTCTTCGAAACTGGAATTTCCGGAAAACAGGGTTGGTTTTCCAGCCTACTTGTAACTGTTGTAACTTGGTGTAGGAAGGTCCAAATTGAGTTCTGTTTATTGCGTTTGAAACTAGAATACAAGTTATTTTAACAATATAAATTTCAAAGGCTAGTTCAATTTCTGTGAATTTTGGTGAATTTTCAAAATGGACTGAAAATCAAGACTGATAAGCTTTGTTTTCTCTGTGACAGCAGCTTTAAGCTGAAATTTGATTGGTTTTCAATTTTAATCTTCTATGAGTGTCTTCTTGAGAGTTTTAGTTCATCGAGTCTATTTTCCAACGGTATAAGATTTGTAATTTTTGGATTTATAGAACTCAAGTTATGATTTTCCAAATAACACTGCTCAAAACTGAAAATTCTTCCATGAAAGCTTAAAATCTAGAATTTGAGTGTTCAAAACTGCCACTTGTCTTTTGGGGTTATTTTGCCCTGTTTTAACACCATTATGTTGGGGTACTCATTGCTAAGATGATGGTCTAGATGAGGGCTAGACTCATTGCAAAAATGAGCATTTTTGGTGCATGAAAATGTTTAACGAAAGCATGTGAAAATTTAGGAACTAAATCTGGAATTTTGCTTTTCACACAGGCACTGAACTATGGCCCTATTTTTTAAATGTTTTGATTCAAGTTTTTGCTAACATTTTGCTTCCATGTGATAAAGGAATGTTGCTAGAACTTTTGTATCAATTTTTGAGTGATTGTGGGGCTTGAAATTTAAGCTTTGGATTGATAATTTTCCTCACAAAATTCTTCTCAAAAGATGTTGCAAAAGTGGTTTCAAAAGAGAGCAAAAAAATCTGGAAAATTATGAGAAAACCTGCTGTCCGAAAATGAGGAACCGTTTTAACGAAATTTTGGTTGAAAGCTTTCACCAATTTGGCCATATTTATGTCAAGGAAGGTCGGAAGGTCAATACTATCTTGGTACCAAAAACTAGAGCAAATGGAAGTGGCTAGAAATGATTTTTAGACTTGGAAAGGAAGTTGAACAAATTTCCAGATTTGTACTTGAAAACCTGGACACACTTTATACACTTGGAAACTGACCTTCCCGTGGGATTCTATGGCTGAAACTTGACACGATTATAGTCCATATATAGAAGAGTATGTGTACCAAATTTGGTGTCAATTCAATGTGTATTCAACCTCCAAATGATTTACCAAAGTCGGCCCTATGAATCTGGAAACCTGTTTCGTCAGGCAGCCTGTCCTGTTCTGTTCTAACGACTGTCATTTCGCGCTCGAGAGTTGAAATTAAGTGCCGTCAATGGAATTTGAAACTAGACTTGAAGAGCTTTCTAACAGTATAACCCTTGCACACTAAATCCATTCCTACGACCTACAGTGATTCTTGAAAGATGACTGAAAATTCTGCCTGTTTTCCTGAATTTTGTCTCAGCAACCACTTAATCTCCAAAATTTACTTCCCTACTTTGTTAATTTGCATTTGATGTTTTCTCACGACTTTTAGACGGCTGAATCTAGTTTCCAACGGCTAAAGCCTCGCCCAATTCCGATGTGTCAAACTTTAGTTATGAATTTTCTTTGAAAGTGCCAATTAGTGGAACTAGTTATCTAAACTTCGAATGCACTGCTTGGCATACCGACTCACTTGGCCTGGTTAGTAATTAAAATTTGTCCTCAGGTGATCAAAGTTTCCTCAAGGAAGGACCTGCGGAAGTGTAATCCGCCCGTGTGATCAATTACTTGCTCTTTGACTTGGTGAGTGTCCAAATGCATGTTATTAATGCTTTAATTAATCTAAATGATTTGAAAAGCATGATTGTATGCCTAGGTGAGCGTGTACTTTATCACGCTCACCATAATTGAATTGCTTCTAAGCAAGTTCCACTGCTTAAATTGTTAATTGTTTGATCGCTTGAACAATTGTTACTTGAATGACAACTGCTTGAATTGCTTGTTATTGCCATTGAAAAGTGTGGGGACGCCCAAACCCCATTGGGGAACCTTTCACTTTGGCCGGCAATAGGGGCTTGGTTGGGGGATTGGTGAACCATGGGTCTTAAAAGTGTTATGTCGGTTGGAGTGCGCTCGCCGACCAAGGTATACTCGAGTATTACCAACTTTATATATTTTGACGAGCTGGCCCGGTACAGGGGGTGTAAGTAGACGGGTGAGGATTTCAAGTGGTGTCTACTGGATGTGAGAATGTGATTGATGGAGTGTCAACATTTTGATTTGAAAGGTCAGAGCTCATGAAATGGACCGGATATTATTATGAAAATGCAGAAATTTGGATCGGGAGGGTACGTGCTACGTCCCTGAGGATGGTAGTCACCTCTACCTCCCATATCCACCTGTATCCTTTATATGGTATTATTGAATTGCCTAATATGCAATATTGCTTGTTCTACTTTAAATTGTTTTAGTTGTTGATGTTTTGTTCTATCTTAATTGCGTGCGTGCTTTCTTGGCCTCACTGAGCGTTAGCTCACCCCCAATATATTTGTTTTCCTTAGCAGGTATTGAAATGGGGATCGTAGATCAAGGTTTTAGTTCCTTTGGTAGGATTTTGTATTTTTGTATAGGATTGATATTAATTGTAAAGTTAATGGTTTATTGTACTTGAAGTTACTATTATGGTAATTTTGGAAAAAAATTATTGAGGTTTTACTCTTGTAAATTAATTAGTAGTTTTGGTTGGACGTTAATTAGGGTTTTAGGAAGGAATGCTTGTAATTATATTTTTGGATTTTGTAGTGAGTCCTGGCGAGAGTTGGGTAGGCGTCCGCTGATGCCCTTGGGTTCGCCCTTGGGAGAGGTGAGGCGTCACATCAACTATAAAAAATTACTTTATATCTTCTATGCTAATATTTATGCAAATGTGCCAGAGTTGCAGTTACACCAACCAAGGAGACTGGTTGGCTAGAAATGAATTTGCAAATGCAAATCAGGTAGATAACCATCTATTTCAAATTAGAGATTAATGTTTGGTGGCATTATCAATGAATTGTCTACTTGGATGTAAATGTCGCTCACAGGTTGAGGACTTGGCTGATGGGAATGCAGCAATCCATACTTCCTAAGCAAGTTTTCTGTCAGTTCACTATTGATTCACCAACAAAATAAGTGGTATATGCATCAGGAGCATTCGACTCACACGATAATGAACTTCAAGGCTATGATGTTCTTGCACTTCACTATCAAACTTTATGTTTAGATGACGTGCAAAATCGCACCAATTTCAGCTAAGATCTAATAAGGATGACTATGTTTCATTGTACGCCATTGTTGTACTTTTTTATTTTTATGAAAAAAGTGATATTCTTCATTGGGAAAGAGTACGAAGACTTCCTTTGAACACGTGCTGATATATTTCATGTTGTAGTGGTTGTGTAGTATTTAGTTTGTAGGACGGAAATATTGAGAGCAATGTAAAACTATACGTCCGTTATAATTGCGTACAAGATTTAGTATTTTGGATATAAGAGTATATCATTTGAAGGTATTATACACAGCCAATCACGACCAGAAGTCACCTTTAAGAAGATGATAATGTATCATCATCCTGTTTAATGTTACACATGCAGCAGTATTAGTTACACCATAAAACTAGAAATGTACACTACTACATTACACATTCTGCACCTTGGATATTGAGGGGTGGTCACATTTTGCACCCTCAACGAAAAAAAATACAATTTTACTGCCCATCCAAGTAAAATTTAGTCCGGCAGAACATATCACTAAATAATACATATATAATATACTATTTTAAAATTCGTAATATGACTATAGTAGTAGAAATATACAATAATACATAAATATAATTCTTACCATTTTGTACATAACTAGAATTAGAAAATAAGGAACCATCACACCATAATTTGGTGTTGGCAATCTACAACTGGCTTTGTAAAGAATGGGCCGGTGTCCAATAAAACACACATGGAGGGAAGAAAACTTTTGTGTAGATGGGCTAGCACGGTTTAGTATGAATCTTGACCCAAGACTGCATACACTAAATCAACCCCAGGAGCATTCGGAAGTTGGCTAATGATGTAATTGGGGTGGCAATGCCTAGACTAGTTAGTATGTAAAGGGCCTTTGGCCCAACAAAGGAGCAAAATAATAATAATAATAATAATAATAAGGACAACACATTAGCATATTAGTTTTCAATTTTGAAAGAAATCAAATCATTTGCAAATAAAGCAATTAATTTATGTAAAAACTAAGAAATAAGGATAATAACTGTAATGCATTGTGCATTACAATGCGATACATATAATTTATAAACCACAAGTGATTACGTGGCATAGCACTAATCACTGATTCATTGCAAGTTATAAGTTTTGTAGATTATAAATTGTAACTAATATCACTTATCACTAACCAAGGAGTTTAGTACATAACTATGTATATGTAGGGGATCAAATGACTTTGAGTTAATTTTTCAAATAGGTATAACATGACTAATATGTTAATATGTGAATAATTTTGGGGTTCAAATCAAGAATAAAAATTTTAGTAAACAGAAACACAATGAAGTATACAAATATTTGGAGTCGTAGATTGCAAAATCCGTATGAAAGAACGTAAATTGTTATATGCTTTAACTACTAAATTGTGATTAAAGAACAAAATATAACAAACAAAATATAAACAACTAAACAAACTAACAAAAGTCCCAATTCGATAATAATACAATTATGTACCGTTTTCTAATTCAAATTGGTAACCATTTCGATTTACCAAATTCAATTTGAAATTGGAAACGATTTTGAATTTTAGATGAAAAATAATCGAATTACAGAATTTAATTGACCGAATTACTAATTTTGCACCGAATGCTTACCCCTAGTGGGGAACAATTTCGACTAGATAAACACGAAGTTATGTATTGTCTATTTTATAGTATTACTGGAATTAAAATTATGATGAATCTTGGTTTAAGTTGTAAAGCCTTTCTGATCTTAGTTTTTGTTATACCAATATTACTGTCAATCTTTTAGTTAGAGTTATTGCATTTTAATCGTGGTACTAATTAAAAATATAAAACATTCGAAATGATTAAAGTACATAATAATGATAATTAAAATGAAAAACACCCTACTAAAACTATTTAGTAATTGTTACACTTTACCTCTTACTCTAATGTGTCTTAAGTTTGTTACACAGATTACAACGACCAATTGCGTTAACCGTGACTTTAAGAAAGTGAAAAATTATTATTGTCAAAAATAGATGCTTTTAGAATGAAAGAGAAATATATAAGAAGAAAAGAGCCCATAGTCATTTGTTGATATCGATTGAATATGTTAAAATCTTTAGTAATTTAGTCAAATCTTATCTTTTAAAAAGTTATAGTTTGATGGTTGTAATTCATATTTTGATTAGAAAGTATTTTGTCGGAGTATAGGATGAATAGGGAATTGGAATAGTCTTATACTATGATACTTGAGTTAAATCTATTATATAATTAATATAAACGTATTCATTTACTGTAATGCCCAAATTCAATTGATATCACAATTGAACCTTTTATGTTTCTAATATATACAATTGTTGCGCTTACGCCTAATGTCTAAATTCATTTGTTCTTACTCATCAATATTATGTTACGCACGTAACCTACATAGTTACACCTAATACTTAGAGACTTACAGTAATATACCTTAACTTGATTACACCAAGGTGAGAAGAAGAGATGGTCCTTGGTTGACATTGGTAAAATGGGTTAAGATAACTATGCCTCAGGAAGTAGACGGGTAGTCACCCTTTGCCCCCTCAACAAAAAAATTACACTATTAAAGAATGCAAATTGTAAATTGTAATATGCTTTGAATGCGAAATTGCGATAAAAACCAAACTACAATAAACAAACTATAGACAATTTGAATACACTAACTGCGTCATGCCAACTCGGTAATAATACAGTTTTGTACCGTTTTAGAATTCAATTTGGTAATTCGTTTTACCAAATTAGTTTACAAAATTATGTATTACATATGTATACAATATATAGTATGAATATATTGTATAAATAAAGGCTAATAGGCTATTGCTAATAGATAGTAATTAAAGCATTGCGCATTACATAATTCGTTTACTGTTAGTGATTAAGTGACACGTAACCTATCATTATTTACAATATACTATTTTAGCATTTGTGATATGATTATATTAACACAAATATATACTAGTGAATATTTATAACACGTATCACTTTGTATATAAGTAGAATTAGATGACAAGGTGCAACATATTGGTATATTTGTTTCCACCATTAAAAGCAATCAGGTCATTCTAGAATACTTAAGCATTTACATTATGTAAGAAATGAGAACAAATATAAGTGTAATGCACTATGCATTAAAATTACTTAATTTGTTTGTTGTAGGTGATTAAGAGTGGTATCACTAATCACTATTTACAATATAGTAGTTTACAATTAAAAATACAAATGGTTGGGGATTTGTTTGTTGGTGTAATAATTCATTTTTACTTATGTTTTGTAACAAATTTGTTCAACGAATTTTACTTAAGTTTTGTTAACTCTTAAAAGATCTACGTTACCCGTCATATCGCTGTCACCTCTGTCAGCTTCAGAAGCATTCAGCTTATGATGTTAAATCAGTCACACACTCAATCTTCAAAACCTAGGACTTGCAAATGAAGTGACTACACATAAAGTATACGAAACCTCGGAGAAATACTGGTGGGCAAGATCATTCCCCACATTCAGACAAACACATTTAACATTTAAGGAGGGACACTTATAACTTCTATTATCAACTCCTATATAAACCTCCTTCTGTTCCATAATTACAAATAAATACAATTCAGCTAGGTGCTCCATTGCAAAAGACAGGTTCATACACTATGGTGTTGCGATGTTCCACACTCCCCAACCATTTGTTGTTTCATAGGCTAGTGTCTCTAAATTAAGATTATGGCAGCCATGATTTTTCTAACCGTATTGATTTAGTATTTGAGTTGTCAAACTGTGCCTAATGAAACATTGTGGGCTAAAGAGCAATTGTTTTGTTTTGCAGGTCATTGAGAATGCCAGGAATTCGTGATCACTGGGACTGCTGTGGTTTGCAATATCCGAAACCAAGGACCAGGTGGTTCCTTCGCAATCCACCTACGTCCTACGACTCCATCATCAATACAGACCGACTTGAGTACAGCAATGAACTCCTTGCGGAGTTCGCAATGGGATTAGAAGAGGCTGATTTCTATGAGAAGGAATTGGAGGCTCTACACAGTCGGCGTCCACACAGTTATGCTAGGGATATGCCGCGCACTTCATTGTTGCAACTCGAACGAGCTATAGACCGTATAAGGGCTGAAAATAACCACATAGCCCTGCCAAGTTTGGCGCTATGGAATGCTAGAAATTTGTAACCAATTTGAGAGAGACATCGGGATCCATGGTGTTCAATGTAGTAATCGGGCCGTTTACAACACAACTTATGCTTCATCTTACTACATGTCTGATGAGGGTGATCATGTTTAAAAGGCTAAATGTTTGACGGTAAAATAAGTTTTTTCTTTTCCCCTTGGCCAGTTAATGGATGTAATATGCAAGTCACTTGATGTAATTTTTCTGTTCGTTAGTGTAACTGGCGAGAGTTATCTCTTAATAGCCATGTCCCATAGTGTCTTGGTTTTATCGCACGTCTCTTTTCAAAATACCAATCGAAATGAATGTTTCGCTTTTCATTGTATGACTAGGTATCTAGGAGCAGATGACATTGAATTAGTTTTCTAATTAGTTTTCGCTTTTCAACAAGAAATGCATGTGGTGAGCATATTTTTGAATTTTCCATTGAGCGCGGGTAAATTCAGCTAGGCCAATTCTGTGACCGATTCATACAATAATTAAATTCGCGCCTCGCATTAATTCGGAACTGTCAAATGACATCTTGAGCCCCAAAAGTACATCAATTACTTGCAATGTTATACCAATTATGTCCCACATTATACCAATGTACACAGATTACCGCGAATAGGGAGAACAGGGTAACTTGGAATAATCTTATATGCCTGTACCTAAGTTAATCTACATAATTAATATAAACGTATTGATGTACTGTTATGGCCTTTTAGAAATTGATATCACAATTTAATTTTATTACATTACCAATATATATATATATATATATATTTGTTGCGCTCACGCTTAATGTCTAAATACATTTGTTCTCACTGTACAATATTAAGTTATGTACGTCGCCTGTATAGTTACACAAACAGTTTAGAGAGTTACAGCTATATACTTTAACTTGATTAATTCAACAGTCCATTTCGCAACTGTACTAAAAAAACACTTTCATTACATTAACTTCACCGTAGATACAACATCCTTTTCTTGTCGTTTCCTCTGAAAGTGCGTAAAACATATATAACACTAATCAAGACCACAAGAACTACGGTTGTTTCCCTTGAAAACGATTGAGCAGACTTCACAGACCTCAATTGCTGCTCCAAATTTTCCTTTTCAGCTTGCAAAACACAATTCTCCATTTCTAATGCTTCGCATCTTGCTCGCAATCTGTCATTCTCATTTTGCAACTGTTCATGATCTCTTCGCAGGTGTAAAAGTTTCCCCTTCTTCTTCAATATTTTGGCCTGCAACACATTATTTATCTCCCTTGCCTTGTCACAAACTTCCGGATCTACCCATGAAAAGTGACCACAGTAATTCCGGTTCTGGACAAAACAAATAGAAGAAATATATGTCTAATAATAATCAAATAACTAAATGCCAGAATTTCATCGTACATTCACCACTCAAAAATCATACCTTGTAGTTAGAGCAACCATAAAATCTTCTTCCAGGATTTTCCATCGTCCAAGATGTATATAGTGGTGTTATTTCTCCACATCTACAAGTTTTTGGGGGTGATTCTCCAATCTGGTTTGAGAGATAACACTTGGAGCAATTACATGTTCTGTAGCTTGAAGAGCCCAACGACATTCTCCTGGATTCTTCCGACATTCTTAGTATGTTGGCTGAATTGGATCTTTTCGGTTGAATAGTGAGATTCAGGTAATTTAGATTAGGAAAATATAGAAGATGAAGAAGATTAATGGAGTAGGTTCCTTTTAAGACATATTTATGGACAATTTCGTCAGGAAATCTAAAGGTTTACGTACGGGGGCATTCTTGTAAAATATGAGAATTAGATCTTTCAGTTTTGTTGAGCTAGACAGATAGATGGGACAAAACTACTTAAAGTCAAACCATTGCGTATTACTTAATACGGCTTAATATCATTTACTTATTTTTTATTTTTCAGCTGATTATGTGCTACATACCTGATTGTATATGTAACTCGTTACCTGTTTTGAGTGACTGACCAGTCACGCCTCCTTAATACCCTGGATAAATAATACACGATAAGCAAATTACACGGAAAAGATTGGTCACTGACAACCTGTGATCATCCATGTCAGGCCTTAGACAAATAGGTGAGTGCAAATTCGGTTCATACCGATTTTATAATCGATGTCGACTTCAATTATTTAATTCAGATTCGGATATTTGGTAATTTGGTATATAATCGGTATATACTAAACTCACCAAATTCAAATATGGTACGAAATAGGTAATTCGATTTTTAATACGGTAATGAATACTTTGGAATTTGGATTTACGTAACGAAATAGTCCAAGCAAATTAATTAATGGATTCGCACTACTAAATTATATATTACTAGGTATATAATGTATTCTATGAATATATTATATAGATAAAGGCTAATAGTCTATTAATAATAGATAATAATTAATGCATTACGTATTACGGTATTTGTGAATTCTTATTCATTACGTGACACATAACTAAGTATTATCTGCACTATTAGTGTCTTATCATTTGTAATATGATTATATTAATACAAATATATGATACTACCTGGTTATAATACTTATCACTTTATAGATAACTAGAATTAGATGATAAGGTGCAACATATTGGGTATATTCATTTCAACCACTAAAAGCAATCAAGTCACTTGCAAATTAAGCACTTAAATTATGTAAGAAATAAGGAGAAATATATGCATAATGCACAATGCATTAAAATTATGTAATTGTGATTTATAATTGATTAAGTGACATATCTCTACTCATTATTTACAATAGGCTAATTCACTAAGTGACATATCACTATTTGTTATAGCGCTAGTCATTGATTCATTGTAAATTATGAGTTGTTGATTTTTATAAATTGTAACTAATATCACTTAATTATAAGCACGAAGTTCACACATAGGTATGTATGTATAGGGGATCAAATGACTTTGAATTTGAATTGCAAATTACACTATTAAATAATGTAAATTGTAAATTGTAATATGCTTTATATACAAAATTGCGATGAAAAACAACTTAGAACAAGTAAACTTTAGACAATTAAACAAACTAACAAAAGTCCCAATTCGATAATAATACGGTTTTGTACTGTTTTCAAACTTAATTTGGTAATTAAATTCGGTTTACCAAATTCAATTCGAAATCGGAAACCGTTAAGACTCTTACAGGAAGAATAACCGAATTACTGAATTCAATTGACCGAATGAGTTATTTTGCATCGAATAAAATGCCCATATTTGCATATAGGGTTTAGGGAATTAATAGTAAATACATTAGTTTTCACCATTAAAAGTAATCAATAGTAAATAATTCACCACTTATCACTTTATATATAGCAAGGAATAGATGATAAGTATAGTATATTAATACATTAGTTTTCACCATTAAAAGTAATCAAGTCTTTTGCAACTAAAGCATTTACATTATGTAAGAAATAAGAATTAATATAAGTACAATGCACTATGCATTAAAATTACTTAATTGGTGAATTATAAGTGATTAAGTGACATATCACTAATCATTATTTATAATATACTATTTTAGCATGTGGAAAAAACATGACTATATTATTACAAATATACAATAATATATTACTATAATACTTACGCCAATTGATACATAACTAGAATTAGAAAATAAAGACAAGTGGACAACGTATTAGTATATTAGTTTTCACTTTTGAAAGCAATCAAATCATTTGCAAATAAAGCATTTAATTTATGGAAAAACTAAGAAACAAGCATAACAAGTGTACTGCATTGTGCATTACAATACATTACATATAATTTGTAAACCACAAGTGATTAAGTGGAATAGCACTAATCATTGTTTCATTGTAAATTGTAGATTGTAAGTTGTAACTAATATTACTTATCACTAATCAAGGAGTTAAGATATAACTATGTATGTATAAGGGATCAAATGACTTTGAATTAATTTTTCACACTAGGTAGAACATGACTAATATGTTAAACTGTGAATAATTTTGGGGTTCAAATCAAGACTAAAAATTTTGCAAATGAGAAGCACAATGAATGTACAAGAAATTTAAAGACCTAAACTGCAAATTATACAATTAAAGAATGTAAATTGTAAATTGTAAATTGTATTATTCTTGAATTACTAAATTGTGATAATTGATAAGAACAAATTACAACATACAAATTGTAAACAATTAAACAAATTAACAAAAGTCCAAATTCGGTAATAATACGATTTTTGTACCATTTTTGAATTCAATTTGGTAATCGACTTCAATTTACCAATTTCAATTCGAATTCAATTTGGTAATCAACTTCAATTTACCAAATTCAATTCAAAATTGGAAACGGTTTAGACTTTTAGAAGAAAAATAACCGAATTGCTAAATTCAATTAACCACATTACCGATTTTGCACCGAATGCACACCCCCATTTGTTAGTTTGCATATGCTAATAATTCATTGTATTTGTAGTTATTTGTCTTGTACATGAGGGCGAATAGTGCCATTATGAGGTTGAGTGCACTTCATTGCAATGCCATGTGCGGATACACCGAGTGCATGGTAATGAAATGTGCTCTTTTATGTAACTACTGAACCATTCACGTGAGAACACAGGTTAGTGCATTCTAAAAAACCCAGGATAATAGTTTGTCCTACCAAGGCAGATGTATTATGACGTGTAATCAGTGTTGGCAGCCTTTGGCTGAACTCACACAATTGAAGGCGCGCTGCAATCATTTGTTGCATACTTCCATTGCATTCTGCCATTAGCAGGCTCAATTTATTTCATTTCAGTACCATGTGTGTATCCACGTGACTGTTTCTTTGGCTCTACATTGATTTTTAAAATTTAATGTGTGCCTCGCATGATTATTTTGCATTTTTTGTGTGCTACAACCCTACTGTTATGTGTAACTTATCACCTTTTATGCGTAACGGAACAGCAATTTAAAGTACCATGCATATTCGGACACGATAAACAAGCATGTAAAGTGCATCCGCTAAAGGCTATACAATGATAACGTGGTATCATATTTGTCAGCCTTTGAGTGTAACATCGTGTTAAAGTGAGCACATTGACCTGTCTAGTCAACCTTTCACTGTACCCATATTCTGAGCCGAAGTTCACATCCCTTCGAGTAGACCGTTTGGCGTATTCATGATATAATGACACCACCTCAATACATTGCTTGTTATCAGGCAAGTACAATGATAGGTCACATTTTTCATTCCTTTTTTGGGATTAAAATAAAGCGAGTTAGAAAAAAATGGTAAAGTGGTTTATACCAAATGCATGTTATTAGGCTGGCAATTCTACTAACAATAAAAAAGGCGACAGTGACTCATGTTATTGATATGACCAAGCTCATTGGTTTTTTCGCACGTTATTTGTTAGTTTTTTTCCTACTACGTTCAGTGAATAAAATGCCCAATTCGTCTTACGTCTTGAGCTTACTAGGCCTTTAGGAAATTGTAAAACAATTAACCCAACATAACAAGCGGGCTCCTAATTAGCGAAGGACAGGGGATGTTTTGGGAGTTGACAAAGTCAAAGGTCAACGTAGTCGCATTATAAATCATTGGTGGCGTCCTACGCAATTGTCCATAAGAAATTGTCTTTCATTGCACACCCTAAACTACGAATACAATTTATGATGAGTGCGGGTGGAAGTAACAATTACCTTCCACATTTACGGACTGGGAGGTATTGTGCTCGTGATATTTTTATTCTCCAACACAGAATGTGGGTCTTAGAAGATGAGTCACAATTCTTCTACGACATCGCTCCATCGGCCAAATTTAGTCAAGATAATGTGAACACCATGGCACTTGAGTGGCCATACCGCTGTGAAGAAAGTGAAGGTTTGCACCGTGAACTAAGGGCACTTAGGCTTCCTGTCCCATGGCGCCAGTCACTTTGTATTCACCTGACAAGCAATGAACCCAGAAGGATGGCCTTGAATTTGATTAGGGAAGAAAACAATAGAATGGCTCTGTGGATTCTTCGTCACTCCCATGACCAGCATTTTTATGCCTCTCGTGGGCAGCAGAATAGAAGGCCTGATCCCATTCAATCAATGTCTCGCGTGTGTTCTTCAATCCAAGCATATCGGAGAAGTGAATTGCTTGAGTCTGACACAGAAATGGTCGATGATCTGTCAGAAGTAGACATTGATTCTGAATAAATTTAATGCTTTATTTATCTTTCTTATTTCCTGTGTGAACAAATCTTATCAATGCTGACCGCATCTTGCGTTGGTTTGTTATGTGTTATCTTCCGCTTCATTTCCAATAATACCAAGATGTACTCTCTGAAGGGAAAAATGTCCCTCCCTATTTTATTTGTAATTCAGATGCGTAGTACACGACACTCTCACAATTTGCACTAATGTATTAACAAATGAGTACGACAGTTACGTGATAGAGTATACACAGATTACACTAAATTTTTACACAGTTACACCAATTATTTGACGTGTTATACCAATTAATTGAGACGTTATACCAAGAAATGCAGATTAATAAGAACTGACAATGAGAATGCGGAAAAAATCAATATTTGATACACTTGATTTGGGTGATGGATAACTGAATTTGTTGAATAAGGTCAACTTATAATTGACAAGAGAGTGATGAATTTAAAAGTTGAATTCGTTGCAGCACGAAGTTGTGAAAATTTTAATCTAAAATATGTGAGTTTATATCATAGTTTATGATAAATGAATAACTTATCACCTTTTTTTTTTAAATCCTTAACTATAACTGTCAATACTAACTGAAGGGAGATTTATTAGAAACCGAAATATCTTTCTAAATATTTCTGATTTTGACTAGAGTTAATTTATTCATATCTTCCTAGGGTCTATACTAGAACAGGAGTTTCTCTACTTTTTTTCGTAGATTATGCGCCAATGAAGGTTACTGTTCATGCATTTTCGTCGCCGTCACGTGAGTCGCACGAGGAAACGTTTTCTTTCCTTCTGTCGGCCTCACGTGCCAGTCACGTCTAGTTGGGAAAGGTCATGTTATGTGGATGATCCGTTGGGTGCTGTGGGTCATTAGCGCTTGTTTGTTGGGTCTTGGTTGACCAGTCTCAATGTGAGCTTGTTTACATTTTTTGCTTTCCCTGCTGCATCGACTGAAGCTGCTACGAGGGATTCCGGAAGAATGGTGATTGGCGTGGTTTGCAGTGGATGGGCTTTCCGATGTGGCATCAATGGCAACCTGGTCTCTGCTTTTCTTGTAGGGTTTGTTTTACTGATTGGTGTCCGATTGGGTTTTTCTCTACCTCTGCTCGTTCTCCTCAGGTGTTGCCTTGCTTTTCTTTTGTCATAGCTTTTTCTTTCCCCTTCCCTCTCTCCTTTTTATTTTTCACATTGCCTATTGTACGGCTTGGGTGATTGTTTTGTGGTGATTTCTGGGGATTTCAGAAGTGCATATGATTTTCCGCCTGCTGTTTTCTCTTCTCTTCCGCTTCTGCTTTCTCATATTCAGGTATTTAATTTTGAATGCTTCTTTGTTTCAATATTTTTCGTTTTGAATTTTTTCTCCCTGTTGTTCTTCGTTGTTGGGCTTGTGTCAGTTTTTTTGTAAGTGTGTATGGGGATTTTTAGGCAATGTTGGGGAACTGAGGGTTGAAAGGGTTTCATACCTGATTAAGTCGGCCGGTACAAGGTTTGAGGGAATTCGAAGGGTTGGAAATAGGTTGTTACTTTTACAAAACTGTCTGCAAAAACCTTAAAGAGGATCATTAGGGTGCCTTGCAGTTATTTGCATAGTGTTTGGACGTTTTATGCGACGGTTTCTTTGGAGGTGTCGTAACTTCTCATCTTGTAAATAACTAACTGGGGAGCGACCCTCTTTTATTTAGTAAGAAAACTGAGGTCTCTTTTACGGTGTAACTTATTGGCTGGTTCTGGTGTAACTTATTGGCTTATTTATCTGGTACTTTTTTGTTTAAATCTTGCTGGTTCTGCCTTTTTGTTGTTCTGTTTGTTTGTTGTTTATTTTGCTTGCTCGTTCGGTTTTTCACTGGGTTTGCGTCATTGGTACTAGCCGTGGATTTCTATTTTCGCCTTTTGTTTCTCTTTGATGTGGTTTTGTCATTGTATGCTTGTGGATCTTACGCTTCGTGATGGCATGGTCTTCAGAAGACGTGATATTTCGGTCGCTATCTATGGCTACCGGGAATGTTCGTTTGTCAAAAGTGAATAGGTCTGCATTTGACTGGACTACGGTCATTCATGTGATTGAGACCGATCGTGTGAAGGTTGTTCGTCATGGGGATGATTCGAGGTCTTTCCGTCGTTTTGAATTTGGTGACTCACAGGTTTTTGTATGAGTAATGTTTTTGCTATTGTTATTTGGGTTCTATTTTCGCTGGATTTTCTCTACCTTTTTTCCTCCTTTGGCAGGGCATTAGGGTCTCCGCCGTTGTCTTTGATGATGACATCTCTGCTGTGGATGGACTGCTTTTGCCATTTACGAAGTATACTATATCAAATGCAGAGGTTCACGATATTCCTGAGCCTGTGCCTACCGGATTGTATGCTTTCTATTGGGTGATCAGTGCTGACACTGTAATTAAGGAGGCGACTAATTTGGGGGGACCGATCCTGCCTTCTTATTTTTCGCTTCGATCGTATAAGTCATTTCAATTTGTCACCGACACTGATATTTTTATAAGTACGTGTTTCTCTTGTGTTTGAGCCTGTATTATTTCTTGATTTCCTTGTTTTTCATGATTTTTTTTCCCTGATTTCCTTGTTTTTCATGATTGCTTTGTTTTTTTTTTCAATTCAAATGTAGATGTTATAGGAGTTGTTGTTCATGCTTTTCCTCCACGTGATGTGTGTTCGGAGGGGACTGTTCGGCATGGAAGAGATTATGTCATAGTTGATCAAGGGTATTTCTTAACTGGTTCCCTTTTTTTCCCATATCAATTGAACCTTTTGGATTTGATTCAGCTTTTTTGATGCTGTGGATGTAGTTATCGCCCAATCATTGTTACTTTGTGGGATGATTTTGAGGCTGTTGAGGGGCATGCTATAGACAAATCAATGGCCTTAATGCCTATTATTATTGTTATGAGGGCCAGGGTCACCACGAACAACTGTATGGTTTCGTTCTTCCTTTTTTCCTTTTGTTTTATCTATATTCCTTCTGTTTTTACGTATTTTTTCTATTCTTGTTGTACTGTAGATTTGTCACTGTCTACTTAGCCATCATCTGTTGTAGTTGTTGCTCCAGATGTCCTGGAAGCAAGCCGCCTTTCTGATTGGTATTGATTATTTCTCAGCCTATTGTTTTTAGCTATTTCTTCTTTTTACTTGTCTCTACTGTTTTTTCTCTGAGGGTGATTGTCTCGTGTAGGTTTAATGCTCATACATCTGAGCTTATGCACATGGTCTTTGAAAATAAGTCGTATGCTGATCCAGCTGTTTTGCTGCCTCCTGTCCGTGATGCGAGTACCACTTAGATCTCTGATGTTCCGTCTTCTATTAAATTCGTTAGTATTGTAGTTTTCTTTTTTTTTTTTGCATGTGTTGTGTGGTCTTCTGTGTGCGTTAGTTCTTAGTTTTGGCTTTGAATGGGTTTAGTTATTGTTTATGGTTTCTATAGGGCCAAGGGACTGCATGGATTAAGGGACGTGTGGAAGTTGCATGGCCAATGGCTCGTTTTTGGCACTTGGCTTGTCCTCATTGCCACGAGTTGTATGAGTTTTCTTCAACTCTTGGGATAATGTGCCTATCTTGTGGTCAAGGAATGTATACTTTCCCAAGGTGTATTGCTGGTTTTTCTCTCCTGCACATGTCTTTGGATTTTGGCATTGTAAAATTTTATGCAAGTCTAACTTTGTTTGCAGAGCATGGATCCGGCTTACAGTTCATGATGATACTGGCAACCTGAATGTTATGGTTTTGGGTTCTGAGGCCAAAAAGCTTATTGGTTTAACTGCAACTGATATGTTTTTAACTGCTGAACGCGAGGTGATTGAATATGTACTTTATTTGGAGTTTGTGATTGATGGATTTGTCTTTTTGGATTTATGGACCAAATGGTTTCTTGGCTTTTGTGCAGAATTTTGAGACTTATCGATCTGTTGTCGGTCGCCTTCAACGCAGGCAGTTGCTGTTTTACATTAAATCTTCTCCTAGGGTGATTAGATCAGTGTCACATGCCAAGTACACTGCTGTTGTTTCCTATTTTGTTTAGGGAGCAGTTGGTTTTTTATTGTGTTCAAGGAGGAGTTGCGCCATGAAGCCTTGCTATCACTACGAACGTTTGGTTGTTGTTTTGACTGCGTTTTTATTATGCTTTTATTTATAGGCTTTATGCCTAGATTTTCTATTTGGGGTTTGTTCTGCTATAGTTAAAGTTGGACTGTATTGCATAATGCTTTGTAGTAAGGAGTCTTTACCTTATTGAATATTTAGTTGTTGTTAAATATTGTGGTGTGTATGTTTTATTGGACGCTATAGATAGCTGTGCGTGAATTGTAATGTGTGCTGGGCCCTTATGCTGCTATTGGACTGAAAAAGAGTTAGTTATTAGAAGCGACTGAGAAATGCTCGAAAAAAGAGTGGTGTTATGTACATAAATTAGTTTAGTTATATGTTACTTTTTTGCACAATCTAAAATTTTAACAAGTTTTTCGTCCTAGCCAATTATGTTATCCACATAAAATATTGGAAACCTATTTCTAATTAAGCAAATGATGCGATGTAGAGTGTTATTGCCATGTGTCTATTTTTTAAAAGATCACATCTATTTTTATTGAACTAATTAATTGTTTGGTATAGTTGCCTTGGATTGTTACGTTCGTTTCGAAAGTCTATACATCACACTTGCTTCCAAATTGCATACAACACCTAAAATGTTCCTTTTTTTTAATCTTAAGTTTAAATGCCATTGAATTATAATTTTTTAGAAAGGGCCTAGCTTGTCCTAATAAAATGGATGAATTCTTTGTCTGCAAATATTTTTGACCACTTTTGGCCATTTCTAAAATTTTCGTGTGTGGCCATTTAACAACTTATTGTTGTTGTGGATTTCACTTCATCTGCTACGTTTTTTGTTAGTTTAGAAAACGAATCTGTTTCCTTAATTTTTTTTTCACACAACAAATTTTTTTCACACTTCCATTTATAAGGTGAACTTATAATGTACAAATTTCTGAGGAATTAAAAAGTTGAATTTGTTAAATTAGTATTAAATATACACATACATTCAGGTAATTCATTAGGGCCTAATAAATTCTAAATAAACTTATCAAGCTGTAGTCGTAGCTAAATGATTAACCCAGAAGAGGCATGGATAAACGTTAATCATTTGTATTAAAAAAGAGGATGTATGTTGGGTGTGCAAATTCGTTTCTAGCCGAGTCCATAACCGATTTCGAATTAAATTTGGTGAGGTGGAATTGGGAATTTTTACAAAGTTACAGCAATTTGTTGAAATGTTACACCACTTTCTTGACAAGTTACACCAAGGCAAACAGATTATTGGGAATACAGAACGAAGTACGAGGCATGTAGTAGCTATATAACAAGATTAGAAGTGCATGATACACATAACAGTGCTACTTTGATAAAGTCAATTTAGGGGAAAAAAGTAGGTAAAATTAGAGCAAGTAAAATTTGTTAAGGAGGTTTGTGAGATGGCAGCTAGTCAGCATCAGAGGCTGGATTCTAAGCCGGATTTCTGTTGGCAGGGAATATGTATACTCTCATGGTGATAGGATCTGTGCTGATCAGCTCGAAGATGCAAATGTCACCGACCATCAAGCCTTTCGCTTTTGCAAAACGAGACCATCCTTTACTCAGGTTTATGAGGATTCCATTTTTCAGGACAGTCCCAATAGTCCAATTAGCTCCATCAGAATCTATAATGTTCACAAATTGCTGAACATTATGCAGGTAAGTCCAAGAAAATTTGTATGGAACGTAGAGGATGAAAGAATGGGCGATATTGTAGCGCTTCACCGTGACTGAGAAGAAGGGTTTGTTTGAAGTGAAACTTTCTGGGATATTCATTTGAAGCTCTGATGGATAGGCTATTTCTACTCCAGATGTGTCAAAAACTTGTACATGGAAATGTGGGCCACCCTCATACTTGAACCATAGAGAGTAGTTCTCGCTGATCGAGTGGTCAAGAACAAATTCTTTCCAACCATGACAGAAATAGAGATCATTTTCTTTCTTCTCAACAGTCAAATGGTAATGTGCATCGATACTAAGATGGAGCACTACATTGGAGGGGATTTCTGGGCCAAAGTCTTTGACAATGTAATATGGGAGCTGCAATTCTCCATTGTTTAGAATGTGGCTTGTGATAATGCGACAGAAATACCGGTATTTTGAAGTGGAGGCTTCACTAGGCTTGTCCATTGCTGGTGCTCTTTTGAAGGATGAGGGGGGATATTTATTTATTTTTTTTGTAAGTACTATGAATGAGTAATGCAGGAAAAGAGATTAGTATTCAAATGTATTTGAACGACTATTAAAGTTAACAAGTAACTTTCAGTTTTGTTCTTTTTAGTTGAATTATTATTTTTTATGAATTAAACGGAGAAGGACCAGATGCAAAAAATATGTGGGTTATGTGGATTATGTGTGAAATGATATGGGGTCCGTTTGGATTAGTTATTTTTGGGGTTGTTTTTCAAAAATAACACTGTAGCATTTGAGATGTGAAAAACTACTGTAACTGCCTTTAAAAAACTACTGTAGCTGTCTTTAAAAACTACTGTAGCTGTCTTTCAAAAAGTTTGTGAGGGTGCTTTTGGGATAATATTTGGTGGTACTTTTAAAAGTAAAAAATTATTTGGGTCAACTTTTTGGGGCATTTTTAAAATTAAATTTTATTTGAGATAATTTTTTGGAACATTTTTAAAATTAAAATTTACTTGATGGGTGGTGGTGTGGGTGGGTTAATTTTTAAAAAAATACCTCAAATAAATTTTTAATTTTAAAGATGTCCTAAAAAATTACTCCAAATAAATTTTTAATTTTAAAAATGTCCCAAAAAATGCCTCAAATAAATTTTAAATTTTAAAAATGCCCCAAAAATTGCCCCAAATAAATATTTAATTTTAAAAATCCCCCAAAAAATTACCCCAAATAAATTTTTAATTATAAAAATGTCCCAAAAATACCTCAAATAAATTTTTCATTTTAAAAAATTCCCCAAAAATTCTCCCAAATAAATTTTTAATTCAAAAAATGCCCCAAAAAATTACCCCAAATAAATTTTTAATTTTAAAAATACCCCAATAAATAACCCCAATAAATTTTTTATTATGAAAATACCCCAAATAAATTTTTAATTTTGAAAATGCCTCAAAAAATTGCATCAAATAATTTTTTAATTTTAAAAATGCCCCAAAAAATTACCACAAATAAATTTTTAATTTTAAAAATGCCCTAAAAATATGCAAAATCAATTTTTAATTTTTAAAATACCCCAAAAATACCCCAAATTAGTTATTAATTTGGAAATGCCCCAAAACATTACCCAAAATAGATTTTAATGTTAAAAATGTCCCAAAAATTATAGCAAATAAATTTTTAATTTTAAAAATGTCCCAAAAATACCTCAAATAAATTTTTAATTTTGAAAATGCCCCAAAAATAATGCAAATAAATTTTTAATTTTAAAAATAACCCAAAAAATTACCACAAATAAATTTTTGTTTTTAAAAATGTCCCAAAAATATCCCAAATAAATTTTTAATTTTGAAAATACCCCAAAAAATTACCCCAAATAAATTTTTAATTTTAAAAATACCCCAAATAAATTTTAAATTTTAAAAATGTCGAAAATTATCCCAAATAAATTTTTAATTTTAAAAATGTCACAAAAAATAATCCAAAAATTTACCTTAAATAAATTTTTAATTTTAAAAATGTCCCAAAAATACCTTAAATAAATTTTTAATTTGGATGGGAGAGGGAAGGAGGGGGGAGCAGAGAGAGTAAGGTGGAGGGGGAGAGGGGTGGGAGGAGGGTGTAAAATGTGGGGTGGTAGGGGTAGGTATGGTAGTGGGGCAAAATTTGGGATGGAAGAGGAAGGGATAAATTTTTTTTTTGTATGTATAAGTTGTTTTTAAAATATTTGTTTGGATTAGTGTTTTTGAAATTGTTTTTTATTGGTATATTACTGTAGCATTTGGGATTTGAAAAACAGTTTTCAAAAACAGCTCAAAAAACAGAGAATCCAAACGGAACCATGAATTGTGTATAGTGAAAATGTATGAAACTCTTTTTACAGGGAAGAGGAATGAAAATGACATACTTTTCATACTAAACCGAATTCAGAAAAGTGTATGAATCATTATGGTACACGTGATGGGGAAAAACATGGAGTTAAAAGGATGAATTTAAGAAACATAAATGTAAAAATGAAGGGTTAAATGTAATCCGTGAAGTTGAAGAGTGCTAATGAATTTGCAGCTTCATTAACAGAGTAAGGTACCGCATAATAATTGTAGGTAATTGATGATAGGTTGCTAAATAAAGCCGAAATTACAAGGAACAGTCAGAGAAAATAGAGAAATAAAAGTATGGAAAAAATTAGTTATAGTTTGTATGTAATATTAATGTGCAAATATCCTGTGTGAAAAGAAAAGGGAAAGGGGAGGGAAGGAGAAATAGAACATAAAAGAAATAGGAAAACATAGACTAATAATCATTAAAGGGAAAGTAAGATACCTGGTTAGTCAGGCCGAGGAGGAAGACAATCGTCTGGAAAACGCCGAGTAATGGCTGAGGCTGCAAGGTCAAGTAAGCGCTGTGAATGCTTGACCGACAAAGGCGCCTGAATTCTCAAGGTGCAGGGGAAGAGGAAACTGAGAGAAGAAGAAGAATATGTGAACAAATCTGAAACCCTAGGGGATGAGGGGAAGGGGATTTTTCAAACGGAAGAGGAGCAATTTTATGTGAGAGGGGAAGGAGATTTGTATAGAAGGAACAATTGATTTCCCTTATGAGGAGGAGAACAGGAATGGAAGTTTCAAGGGCTTGGATTTTTGTGGAAATTTGGAGTGGCGGGAGAAATTGGAACGGCGCGATGCATTTGAAGCGGTGGGAAGGGAGGGATGCTAGAACAGTAGGGCCAAGGTGAATATTCGGTAGATAAATAAAGTGGGGTGATTAATAGGAAGGATTATAATCCTAAGTGACAATGAAATTGCGGTTTTGGCCTCTTCTTAGCTAATATGACAAAAAAAAAAGGTTAAAGTTTGTGAATATTAGGTATGAATAATTAACCTTCATTAAGTATATACAGGGTAAATTGTATTTTTTTTTTCGATAACTGTATGTTAAAAAAATTGTTAATATTTACATGATAGGTGAAAATGTATGTTTTATGCATAAGTGTATGTCATCTATAAATAGTTTTCATGGTAATTGTTAGTAGTATAGATACAGTTGGATGGAAAATATTTGTATTTTTGTTATAAATTTGATTGTGTAGGATTCAAATAATGAGTAATTATAAATGTTATACCTTGATCGAGATCTTCGATTGTTTTCTGTGGGAAATTTAATTTGAATGTGTGGTTAGAGCAGTTGTTAAAAATTTTTTTCTGTATTCGTTTTGTGCTAATTCTACATAGTTACACCAAGTTCTTGAAAGGTTATACCAATTACTTGACACGATATACCAAGACACATAGATCGTTGAGAACACAACGCGTACGAGGCAAAATGAATACTGTATACTTCCTCCATCCCACTTTACTAGGCTTAATTTTTTTTTTTGCAAATAGATTAACAAAAGTTAGGTAATATTGTTGAAATACTCGTATCTTCCTAAAATACCCTTAGTTAAATATAGTATGACTAATGCTTGCATTAAATGATAAAGAAAGACCATTATGACTTTTTATTTTCCTACAAGTCTAAATAAAAAGACACTGATTCCAAAACTTGACTTTCCATATCTGAAGGCATTTTGCGAAAAACTAACTGCATTACATAAAATGGGTAGTACTAAACAACAGCTTCCAGTAATTAAGGGCATTTTAGAAAAATTATTACAAGTTAACTATATTGTATAATTGGAAAGTGGACTACAATTTAGAACAAACGAAAAAGGAAAACAAGCCTAATAAAATGGGACGGAGGGAGTAGTTGATTTGCATGGCGGATAATCACCCTTGTTGAATACTGTCAACTTATAATTTACAAATTTCTGAGAAATTAAATGGTTGAATTTGTTGAATGACGAATTTGTGAAATATGTAATCAAAAATATTGGATTGCATATAACCATGCCCCAACCGCATCCTCGGATTTGCGCACTCCTACCAAGCACTGCGGATACCTTACTCCCATAAATACAAGGCAACTCATAACACTTTGAATAATAAAACATTTTAAATACGCAAACATGATGCATTTTTCATATACTATAATACAACATTCACTTGAGAAACTTCATTGGTTTGTAGAATATTTATAAGTACATCTCATTCATTTATTCATTTATTTAACATATCATGTCAGTATTTACTTATTCATCTATTTAGTATTTAATCATTAGTTCAATCATTGGTGTGTATAGTATTCATGAGTCTTGTTTACTCAGTTACTTATCTCTATAATATGTTATCTATTCATTATTCACGAGCATGAACTTGATTTTTCAATATATACAGATTGTTTCTATAATTTATTATCAAATAGATAATAATTATTAATGAATTAGCTAATCATTTAGCTAATTATCCTTAATTAACTAATCATTTAGTTAATTATATTGGTTAATCATGTATTTAACTATGTATTACTAATTAATCGTATATTCAGTTACTTCCTGTTCACTAAATACTAATTCAATCAATTATTAGTAATCAATTATTCTTCCATCGAGTATTAATAATTAACAATTTGATTAATCCATTAATTACTTATGATTAATATGGTTAATACTAGTTTCTATTTCTTATTGGGCTATTTATTGTTACAGTGTTGATTGATAAGTTTGGTCATCACTAAATAACCTTATGAGTTAAGTAGTAGTCTTTGTATTTTATATAACTTGGGCCAGCTGTCTTAATATTAGCTCTAACCCAACGAAATCCAATCCCTTTAAACTCTTTTGGGCCCAATTATTTAGCCCAACCCGTTGTTGTTTTATTGGCCCAGTCCAAATCTAAAACCCTACCCCGTTTCCTTGGCTCCGACCCGTTTCTTGACCCGAATTGCAAAAACGGGTCATCTTCTTCCTCCTTCCAATTTTTCCAGATTTTTCGTTCTTTCTTTTATTTTTTTCCTCCTACCAAGACCCTAGGAAACTAGGGTTGCCCGGTAATGATCGGACTTCAACGAAGCCAGGCCGCTTCTTTTATCTTTTTTTTATGCCACGCTGTATCGGTCTTTGCTTTGATGGCAGTCGCCTCCCAGTAGATGTGTGCCTGATGTTCAAATGGAGGGAGGTCCAAGACCCTCAACGCCTCAAGAAGCTGAGCTTGAAGCTTCAGCCATGAGTCCATTTCTTCTTCTCTTTTAGTTTTTCAAAGGAACCCCACAACTTCCTTCTCTCAAAGCCCTAAACTCCCACAAATCCTATACCATTTCCCTTGATTTCATCCTCCAAAATTCCAACCCTATAGTTTAGTAATTTTTGCACCATCTCCTATATGACAACATGAATATTTCCAAGCAGTTCCAAGAAAGCTAAATCTAGCATATTAGTTCCACTCCTGGAATGAATTTTGTGTCTAAATATTAATGGCTCATTATAAATGAATACAACAATTAATATGACGAATTCTATAATTACCCAAAACTTATGCGAAAACTTATATTATAATATGCACATCATTTGAAGGTACCGCAAATAAGCTTTCTACGTGCATATAGTACACTTAATTTGGAAGTATAATAGAAAATATACATGTGTTTCAATTTTGATGTTAAAATGTATTGAACATCTTGCAGGGATAATCGGGAATTGGGATAATCTTATATGTCTCTACCTAAGTTAAATTTACATAATTAAAACAAATGTATTCTTGTACTCTTATGCCCTTTTAGAAAAGTGATAAGACATAATTAATATAAATGTATTCTTGTACTCTTATGCCCTTTTGGGTGTGGTTGTTTGTCAACTTGGTATCTTGTTTGCCAATTACGTGGAAAAACAAATATTACACCAAATGTTTACACGGTTACACCAATTGCTTGAAATGTTATACCAATTACCTAAGTCGTTATACCAAGACACACACATCGCTGAGAACACACTTTTAGATGAGACGAATTCCATGTAGCAACAGACATGTATAACTAGCACCCCTCAGAGATTTTATACATTTCACATTACTCATGTCATTCATTTGAAGTCAAATGCTAAGCTGCGATAGAAACAAGAATAACTCGTTATCTTTGAAGATATAACTATGTTTAATGCTTCTATGGAGCGAGAAAATTACTTCTGCTTGTACTAAATTAGCTAAACTTGATATAAAGCAAATAAAGATCTTGTTATAAGTGGCTCTATGCCACTTAGCAAGTCTAATCCCAAACATTTAAAAAATTGGTACTAACGGCGAGGAACGTGTAAATGCCAAGATCCTCAAGAACTTTATCGCAATAGAGTTTTGAGAATGACGACACCATTTATGAAGTCTCACAGATATCGCCGACATTCTCCTGAAACATCATAGTCAAATTTTACAAATTTATCATTAATAGATGCTAGTAAAAGCATTATCGAATGTCAAGGAAACTTCTGATTTGTTCTAACCACGATATTGTTAAGGTATTTAGGCTACCATCCCAAGGTTCTCATAAACTTCATAAGGAAAACACCACCGCCAATGCTGCAAAGCCAAAATCCAAATGGGAGAAGTGCTGCTTTTAATTGATTTGAGGTCATTTAATAAGGTAAATGTCAAACATCGGATTTCGAACTTGTATCTATTAACCGCAGATCGATGTGGCACGCCGATCCAAAACACGTAATTTTTCAAATGCGTTTTGAAATCTCCTTCACCACTCAATTCCATTACAGATTCTACAGCACAAAAGGCTAGATTGCATTTACGAGCTAGTAAAACAAAAGGGGAGCAAGTACTCGGTCCGCTGCCGTTAGAAAATCCCAAAATGGGTTATCACATACCAGTCGGGTGATCAATGGACCAACTCTAGCCCGCTATGATCCCTCACCGAGCATCAAGTCAACGCATTGCATCTCATGTCAATAGCAAGCAACAAACCATTGATCCATGACAATTACTGGAAATAAGAACTGCAAAGTAGAATCCAAGTTGAGGATATGCCAACCGCGATAAACCTTAGCATTGCTACTATGAATTAAATTGAACCAAGATGAAAAATATTAACCTTCATCTATTTATTTGTTGGCTGGTGGTGATGCTGATTTCAATGTGGAAATGCATTAAAAACAGGAAAAAAAAAAGGAATATTAAAGGGTGCGTATGATTTGACATCTTTGGAGTTCAACAACGGTGGCATCCAACTTGAAATCCTTTGCAAAACACCTAAGCAAGAATTCTGGGCTCCTCTTTTCAAACCGAGGAAGAGAAGCAATTCTATGCTGTTATTTGGCAAAATAATAATTTAGTTAGACAATCAATCATGTGATATCCTTAAGCATAAATAAAGTGCAGATTGTGAATAACTGCACATCTCAAAGAATTTGCAACAGAAATACAAGTTCAACACTGATATGTTTCACATTTAAAAAAAAAATCCTAAATATGCCTCGAACATAAACCCCTACAGTAGAAAATTTGGAAATTTCATGACTCAAACATCACTTACCACCACTGAGGCATTAGCAAAATATCGACTTGAATTCGTGGTCGCCTTCCGATTCAAAATATGAGCATACACATTGATAACCTAAGTTTACAAATAAACCTTGTTAGGAAGTAGTCACAAATGGAATTTAGGACATAACACTAAAATGTATCTAGCATATACATTGGACATGACGTTCACTGCATCAAAAAGAGAACGCAAGTCCAGCCTTACAAGGCAATGGCCAGGAATATCCACCATTTTGTAACTACAACCAAAGAGGAATCTTTAGATATTAAATACTACCACATGTAACACATTTGAAAATAGTACTCAATATTACCTATCATTATCGTAATCTGCACGCACACAATGAAGTCTCCAAGTTGTTCACCCGAACCGTTCTAGTAACATCAGAGTACTTGACAATAGTCGATTGACCCCATAACGAACGCTCAACGCGGTTCCTTTTGGCCTTTCCTCTCCCACTTCAGCGATGCCATGCACAAACCATAAATGGTTAATTGTCTTTTAATATCAGTTGTATTACAATACTTTCCATTACATGTATAAAATGACAAAATAGGTTCATACTCATTTTAGTTTGTTTTCCAGCCGAGAACTCCCATTGCAAAAGCATGGTCACCTTGGATATTCTCCCTTCCCGCTCCTTTCCACCGGAAGAGGGTAAGTACCCTCAACTGGTCCCTCTCATTTGTTCGGCCCTATACACTTTGCTCCTTGTCTTTCTAAGGATTGAGGATCAAATACTTTAGGAACAAAGATCTAAGTTTGGAATGCCACCGCATCTATTTGTACTTGTATTTCCTAATCATCCAATCAACGCTATCGCCATCGGTGTTGGAGTATGTACATCATCTACTAACATTAGGGAATTTGTTAAGCAGCAGTCAAAATCATGACAATTTACACTAACTATATGCCAAATTATATCAATAGCAGGACCAATACACCAATAAACCAAGTTACATCATTAAAGGCAATTACACTAACATATACCAATGGCACGATTAATTACACCAATTACATGCCATGTTACACCAATTATATGCCAAGTTACACCAATATCACGGCCAATATATCCGACTGTATGCCAAGTTACACTAATGTCACTTTTATTTCACTTTACACCATTCTATCACGATGGTCGAAGAGATTTCTTACCTCCTCCAGTTGCAGAGGACTGACTGGATGCGGATCAATTCCCTCCATGGATTGTGGCCCTGTATTATATGGCAAGTTACATCAATGTCTGTTTCATATCATATTACATAAATCTATCATCATGGTGGAAGAAATAAGTTACAATACAACACTTTAGTTTGTTTTCCAAATGAGAACCCAAGGTAGTAAAGCATAGTCACCTTGAATATTGTCATGTCTCCCAACCTTTTCACCAGAATGGCAAAGTATTCCTCAACCGGTCCTCATCTCAAGTAGCTTGCTCACACTTTACTCCTTGTCTCCGTCGAGGATTGAGGATCAATTGGTTTAGAGCAAGATCTAAGTTTGCCATGCCAGTGCATTATTTGTAATCGCATTTCCTAACTGATTCGGATGTATAGTTTGAATTTCACTTGCTCCTCCTTCTCCTCCACTAGCGGCCATGTCGGGTGTTGGAGTATGTATGTTGTCTACTAACATTAGGAAATTTGTTACGTAGCAGTCTTTAAGTGACAATTTACACTATCTATATGCCAAGTTATATCAATAGTAGGACCACTACAACAATTATACCAATAGACCGAATTACACCAAATACAGCAATTACACCATTAAATGCAATTACACTAAAATACATCAATTGTAGAACCAATTACACCAAATATATACAAGTTACATCAATTACATGCCAAGTTAGACCAAATATTTACAAAGTTACACCAATATCATGACCAATATATCTGTCTATACGCCAAGAGACACAGATGTCAGTTTTTCATCGTATTACACCATTATATGAGGATGGTCCAAAAAATATATTATCACCTCCGGTTGTAGGACTGACTGGATGCGGGTCAGGTTTATTCATTGGTTTGTGGCCCTATATTATATGTCAAATGACATCAATTTCAATTGTTTTTACCATATTACACCAATCTATCATCACGGTCGAAGAAATATCTTACCTCCTCCTGTTGCAGGGCTGACTGGATGTAGGTCATCTCCCTCCATGGTTTGTGGCCCTGTATACATGCCAAGTTACATCAATAGCAGGACCAATAAACCAATTACACCAATAAATCATATTACACCAATTACACCATTAAAAGCAATTACACTAATATGCACCAATGACAGGACCAATTACACCAATTATTTACCATGTTACATCAATTACATGCCAAATTACACCAATGACATGCCAAGTTACACCAATCACGTGCCAAGTTACACCAATAACAAGACCAACATATCCAATTATACGCCAAGTTACACTAATGTCAGTTTAAAACCATGTTACACAAATCTAGCACGAAGGTAGAAGAAATATCTTACCGCCTCCAGTTGTAGGACTGTTTGGATGCAAGTCATCGCGCATCCCTGGATCTCTGCCCCCCTCCCTTTTCATCTGATCGGCATCTTCCTCGCCTTCGTCATATGACACGAATTCATATTCGCAATCCTCGAGGCCATTGCCATCGTGATCAGGAGCCTTTTTATCACCGCTGTGGCCATCCACTAATAAACTGATGTGCTTCTCGCGAAGCACATCTGCTATGAGACTCTTTACAGCCTGTCTGCCGACCTCTCCCTTTGTGATCGGCACTTTAGCAAGCTCAAATGCCGAATTGAACATTGCCCGCATGGACAGCTATAAAAACAATCAAAACAGTTGGTAGTTAAAATGACAATGTAAGTAATATTATTGAGATATTCAATTTGTATATAAGCTCAATAATGAGCATGTCTAACCGCAAGTTCCCCTAGTCCTAGCTCCTCTAAAGCGGACATGGCATCACGAGAGGTCTCAATTGTTGCAGCATTTTCATCCGACCGGTAACTGGTTTGGGTGAGGTGACTTTCAACAAAAATGCTATATGGCTGACCAGGCTATGAGTTTAACGAATTATAAACACATAAGTGATCCATTCAAGTATACCTACCATATCAAAATATAGATGACAATTCAAATTATGAAATCAGAACACACCTTCCCACGGCCAAATTTGCCATGATGCCTCAGCTCCAACGGGCATCGTTCCATAAATGCCTTCTTAGTCCATGCTCTGATAGCTGGACTTGTCTTGCATACTCTGTGGTGTCTGATGTCCATTCAGTCAAAGTAAAGCACCTTTACCAATGTTTAAAAAAAAGAAAACTTGTAAGAGTTCATATTTGCCCATGACAAATAATTAACCGGAAGAACAAGAATAATAATAAGGTGATTACTTACCGCTAGGAAAAACACGCAGCCACCGATCCATTTAGAGGCAAGATCTCCACTACCAGATTTCCAGTGCTGCAACTGGATGCACAAACAGTCCAAGACATAACGGCACCAGTTCAATGTTTTGATGACTTCCAAATTGGCAAGGTGTGGCCAGAATATGGTGGAGATGTCCAATTTGGATGTAGGTGTCAGAAAACACTCACACATAAATAGCAAGAACTTTATTCTGAATTCAGGGCCCACTTCCATTTCTTCCAACTCTTTTTGTAATTCTTTGGCTTTTCCGAGTCATTTTACCTCTTGAATCTTCTGCTTGGGGCACTCGGTGGGAAAGGGACCGCTGAATGGCAGGTCAAAGACTGCATGGACATCCGTTTCCTTAACTGTCCATTTGCCCCCATCCAACTTAAGTTCGCATGTCCATGGATTGAAATTTTCTGCTATCCATTGCACGATCTTATTGGGCAATTTCATTGCCTCGACATGGAGCAGGCCACTAAATCCCATTTCAACAACAGCTTCCTTCTTTTCAAATTCAAGAGGCTCTTCACAAGTTGGCCTAGCCTCTATGGAGAGCAAGAATAGTGCACACCGCCACGCTTGAATCGCTAATAACTTATTATTTAACTAATAAACTAAATGTACTATACATATGTAAAATATGAAAACTATGCCATTGCATGTCCCAACCCTTTTACTCTCTACCGCACCACTCCGTCGGACCGAGAGGAATTCTTTTCCTTCATTGCTGCTACTTGATTCCTGTAGTCTAGGCTATACGTGTCTCGCTCGCTCTACGACAAGTTTGCCCAGGCATCTTTTGCCATTTTTTGCACCTGCACCCAATTGTTAAAAATAAAAAAATTATATGTACATTTTTTTAGTTGTATACATAATAACCAAATTAAAAAAATTACAAACATGAACGACATCTGAATCCGATATAAAAACTGATTGTATACTAGAAAAGGTGCGAATACTGAGATTGCAATAGAAATTTTACATATTTTTAATGATGTCCCAACAATCCTAAATGTAACAGTTCGGTAGATGCTTAAGTAAGGTCAAATAAGTGTATGAGTGTGAACAAATAAAGCAATTGTTAATTAGCAATCTTAGAGTGACAATTTACACTAGTTACATGCCAAGTTACACCAATTATATGTCAAGTTACACCAAATGTATGCCAAGTTACACCAATTATATACCGAGTTACACCAATGTCAAGACCAATATACCCAATTACACTAATGTGAAGACACAAAAGATAACACAAAAAACCACAAGCATGGGTACAATTGAAATTATCACAATAATGACATGAAACAACTAGTCAGGCTACCTACTTGCAGTAAAAGAAATTTTGAGTGCCCAATATATATCAGAGACAGTTTGCACTAGGTACATGCCAAGTTACACCAATTATATGTCAAGTTACACCAAATGTATGCCATGTTACACCAATTATATACCGAGTTACACCAATGTCCGGACCAATATACCCAATTACACCAATATCAAGACACAAAACATAACACAAAAAGCCACAAGCATGGGTACAATTGAAATAATCACAATAATGACATGAAACAACTAGCCAAACTACCTACTTGCAGTAAGACAAATTTTGAATGCCCAATATATATCAGAGGCAGTTCAAGAACAGATAAATGTCCTAGTGCAGGAACTTAATTCGTGACCCCTGCTGACTAATGTGGAGTCTGTTATCATGAGCAATTAAAACCATTCAGATGCATTAAAGCAAACCATCTTACAAAGTAGGTGTTATTGCAGAGGATTCTGGAAATACAAATGCAGAGACAATTTATCTATTTAGACAAACCAAAGAAGCATTGTTGATAGTAAACTAGAACTACAAAACAACACAAGACTACCCTCATGCCAACCAGGTCTTCCCGTGTTTACAAAAGCAATAGTTAATAGTATTATCGTCTCGTCCTCTGTGTCACTGTCGCTCACTTCTGCATCTATTCCAATTTCTCTTTGCTTCCCCTTCTCCAGCTGTTTTTACTTCCTCGCCTCTCTGAACTCATTCCTATATTATCCAAACTTAGACGTTTAGTTCATAGTAAAAATAAAACACAAGACCGCTATTTTTATGCACCAAAAAGGTATGTTAATTTCTTACAAGAAAATATTAAATGGCGATGTTGGATTCATTGAACATTCTCCTTCCTCTTCCGTTTGCCTACTCTTTTTCTTCCTACCAGGTCTTCCCACATCTTCGACACCTCTCTTGCGTGTGCGAGCCATAATCTTCAGAAATGCATACAAATGCTTTAGAAAGCATCAAACATGTGTGTAAAAGTTCTAATCAAGCATAGGTAAGGGGGAACTTTCTTTCTACTGGTTTGAAATCATACAAATGATACATTGATAGTAATTTTCGATGCTCGGAAGTATATTACTAAGAGCAGAAAATAAGAAAGATGATACAATGTTGAAAGACATTCACTTGCGTTTTGTTATTCTAGCCTGCCTGAGAACGCAAAGCCGCTTGACGTAGCTTCAGAAGAAGACTCTCGTGAAGAAGAAGACAATAAGGAAGCAGACCGTGAGGAAGCAGACCGTGAGGAAGCAGACCATGAAAAAGACCGTGAGGAAGAAGACCGTGAAGAAGAAGACCTTAAAGAAGAAAACCTTGAAGCAGAAGACCTGTGCTTTCCTCTTTCCTCTTTTAATTTTTTCAATTAGGGCTGTTTGAAGCAAAAGAAGAAGACAGTGAGGGCTGTTTGTTTAATTCCTCTTTCCTCTTTCAATTTTTTCAATTAGGGCTGATGGATGAAACGGCATTTGTGTCTTTGTATTTGATTCTGATTTTTGTTTTCTCCACCCAAAATGACGTCGTTTCACTAGAATCCTTGGTGGCTTCATCTGCGCCATCCATACTCCAACTTTACATCCGATCCGTCAAATTGTCACAAATGGACATTGGCTGAAATTGTGAGGCCCCGTCCCCCTAATTCTGTCCCTGGTTGCAACTTTTTTAAAACGGTATACAAGGAAGGAAGAAACCATTTGGCTATGTCCTTGTGGCCAGAGACCAGCACATTAGACTCCCAGCATTCATGGGATCAGCAATTTGTCCTTCCTCGGACTTTTACAAGGGAAGGTCTGTGCTGCTCAATCTACACGAAATCTAGAGAGTGCAGTAGAGTGTGTGTGTCCACACATACTCTGTATTTGGGTTCTCTCCTTCCAACCCTGAGTAATTGATATGAAATTCTTCCTTCCATCCTAATATAGAAGTAGACTAGTACTGCTGTCATTTGTTTAAAAAAAAAATCACTACATAGGGAAATATTATTTAAACTCTATTTTTTGTTATTTGCTCTCCCATCATTTGTTTTATTATATAGTCTAATAAATGAAAACTATATGATTAAATTGATAGGGAAAGTGTGATTAACAAAAATATAAGGATAAATAACATTTCCCCACTACATATACATACATGAAAAATGCATTCGTATGATCCAGATTCTAATTTTAGTTTCTTTTAGCTATATGTAATTGCGTTAGCTTTTATTCAATTGAAAAGGCAAAGGTTAATAAATTATATTTTTCCAATTAAAACTACAATTTCTACAGTAGGTTGTGATCGTTTAGCTTCGCATGGATAAAATGCTATTTACTATTAGAACCAAGAATAATTAAAGTCCAATTTAGTCAAAGACAATGATTAAAGTTGAGGAAAGACTACAATAAGCCAAGTAACTGGTTATAATCACATTGCTCATTAATGTGGAAGAGTACGCTTTAATATTTTTATTGTTTGGTCTGTCACTTTTTGCCAAAAGAATTATTTGCATTATAAACACATGTTACAATCACTTTCTTATTATCATATATTACATGAATTATGTCACAAAAAGTGTAAGATAATTATTCTAAAATGTTTTTCAAATAATCTTCAAAGAAATCTTTTTGAAAAAAAAATTCTAACAAGAAACGGGTGGGATTTAAAAAGCAAATAAAGAAAAAGGGAATTTATACTAGAACCTCTAAATCCAGAGGTCTAAGTTTTAAGAATAACTTTTTTATACACTGTCAGTGTATAATTTTTTTTATACTAACAGGTTTAAATTATGTCACATAATATGAATTTAAATTTAAATTTCAAATTATGCACACGTGGCATACATCCAAAGTTGCTAGTATAAAAAAATTATTACATTGTTACTGTATAGAAAGTTAATCCAAACCTTAAATCTTCAAACTAATCTGGTGTTATTTAATGGTCAACATTTACCTCTTTTGGGAAACTATTTCCACAAGATTGATCCAATTAACTGCTATCACATCATTCAATAATTGTGGAAGAATACTTTTTAAAGTTTTCGCAGCTAATGTAATTTAAAGGTCAAAAACTATCGATGAATTAAAATTTTAAAGTATAATGTTCAAAAGGATTAATTTTAGAACCAAGAATGCTTAGCATGCAATTTATTCAAAGACATTGACTAAGGATGATGAAAGACTAGAATAACAATGACTAACGATGAAAAAAGTCATACAATTCATGCAATATCTCCGCGAGTCACGCCTCCCAACAATCAACGTTTTTGCCGCTATTCGAGCAGTCTCGGCGTTGTTATTGGAGTACACTTTTGTTTAGATTAATGGCCCTTTTGGACTTCGTTTTTTGTGTTTCATTACCATGTCTTGGAATTTATCTCTTCTTAGTTCTTATGATTAGACCACCTACACCTATAGATGTTGTCCTCGCAACTATTTCGTGTCTTACGAAAAATTTTTGAAATTTTGCGTGCATTATATTACATGTACTAGATGAACACATGAATTTACCCATTATTGCTAAAGTTGAGATCTCAAAATTAAAAAAAGTCCTGGATTCTAATCCTTCATTCCTCCTTCCAGTTTATTAAATTCTACTTCTTTCCTACTGGGACAAAAAATGAAAAGAAAAAGAAGTTACAGATTATTTTTAGTGATGTTCGTACTTAGGAATTATAGTGAATTGTTTTAAACGAGAAATATGCCAATACACTAGATGGAAATTTAATTTGTCAAAGCTTTATTTGTTTTCTCCATGAACAAATAAAATAAAAAATTTTAGGATATGTATGAGAAAATTTTCTTACCTTATATTATAATATGCAACGCTACGTGAATTTTGACCAGTCCAACTGGTTGGATTTCTTGCATAGCTTCTCGTAAATCATGCTTAGAAAGCAAATAGTGATAATTAAAGAGGTTAATGACCGCTAGAAATTGTTTATATTTTTAGTGTTATTAGTAATGGTTACAATATCAAGATGCATAAAGCAACAATTTCATGGTTTACAAGTCTAAAACTCAGTCAAAAGATACTCTCTTTATCTACAATACACTACGGACTACACTTCTACCAATGCGGGCCTTTAACCAGCAATTTTAGTTTATGACCAAATGAATGTAAAACCAGTCCAGCAAATGGTTCTGAAGAATTCTAAAATGCAAAACCCACCCATCCCCCACCCCCACCCCCCACTCCCCCACCCCCCAAACAAAAAAAAAAATTTGTGCATCCACTATTACATAAATAACACATTCCCAATGCCCTAAAACAATTTAATATGCCCTTGCATATTGCGTGTTTATGGACGTTGATTGATTCATGTCCTTTAACTATTGGTCTACCAATCTAATAAAATGCTTTGTGGAAAAGTTTTTGTACATCATACATTTGTTTTTGAATAAATTTTTTATATACTGACAGTATATATATTAGTGGGTTTACATGTATGCCATACATATAAAATTTAGTGTTCAAATTCATTTAGAGATGGTGTGTCATATATTTAGTTTCATTAATATATACACTGATAGTTTAAGAAAAATTATTCTTTTGTTTTTAGTTAGAAATTGAGGGTGAATCATGTATTTGACATACGCTTTGGAGTAAGTATCGAATTTACCAATATATATATTCTTCTATGTTGAGTGGTTATATGAGTAGCTTTATGTTTGTGCCAATTGCCAAGTACATAAATTTGCCATTTTTTTCGTAAGGTAATCACATCGTGGATTAGTTGAGAAATTTGAACCTGTCTGCATAGATAAACTAGAATATTTAATAGTGCCTAAAAGATAAATAGTTTGACTTGTGTAAGAACAAGGGCATAAGTTACCTAACGAATTAAACGTCCCCTTTTGGCATCCTAGTTGCGAGCGTACGACCGTATTTAGGCCCGGACCCATAGCAATTACTCTCTAGATTTTTTCATATGACAAAATGTTAATGCAGACATTCGGTCTAGCGGTCTAAGAACGTAGAAAAAGAGAACAATAAACAATAGAAAGTACATCTCTACATACTCTATGCAAGTGGGTCAACATTAAACCCACTACTGTGCTTGGAGACACACAGCCCCTTATACTTCTCCCTCACATTTATCTGGGTTTTTCTTTTTCTCCATAACACAGTGATGTAATCTAATTTAGTACTTAAAAGTGAATGAGTTCAGATTTTAATATATTTAGATGTGTTTGATAATAAAAAAAAATAGAATAGTTTAATTAATTAAGTGGTTCTGAATCGCCTATACAGAACTTATTTCAAAAAATAAGTGATAAATTGCTCACTTATCACTTAATACAAAATATAGTTAAATACTTAATTATTTAGTAACTTAATAGATTCAAATTTCAAATTTTAGTTTTATCAAATGCACACTTAAACAACAATGTAGCTTTTTATCTTCTTTTTTTTTTCAAATAAAGCTTGAGAGTGAACTCAATAATTAACCCCCTCAATCAGAGGTTAACTAATTTGGTTAATTTTAATTAACTAATATTTATTTAACTAGTGATTGTGTTACTGAATTTGGTTAACTACACTTAACCCATTCAATAGCAGGTTAAATAATTTAGCTAAATTACTAATTTTGAACTGAAGTTGACTCTAAATTAGTTCACTGGCCCAAAAAGAGTTTACTAGTACTTATAGAGCATTTACCAACAAGAGAATGTTAAAGTAGAATTTGAACTTGTAATTGCTGGGTACAATATCCGCATGTCTGCATTTAAGATTATAAACAACTCTAATCAAGTCAAATATTTTAAATTATAAAATTGATTGTTTAGTTATAAAAAGACATTGATTATTTAGTTCCATAGGTATTAACTTATGTTTCAATCTAACTTGTTTATTTATTGATCCAAATTCAAATAAACTTTTATCAAATCCAATTTGAGGAGCTTGAATATATTTCAAAACATATGCTTCCCGAGCCAAAATTGTAACAAGTTTGAACCTTCAAAGACAGCTAAATGATCTTCATTTTTAACTCAATTAATTGGCGAATTAAATTCAAATGAGTTCTAATGAAATGAGACTTGGGCATAAATAAATTCATCCGTCCTTCAATCCACATTGCATAATGTCTCTTGATGAGCTCCGTCAATCTTGTTGAAGATTTGAAAGAAATTATTCAAATTGTCAAAGTGGTTAATTTAAGGGTTAAAGAAAAAGAACTCCTAAAAGAGCTGGCACAAAAAAAAATTAATTTTACCAAAAAAAAAAAAAAACAAAACAAAAAAAAATTAAAAAAATGAAAACAGAGTAGACGATGTTATGCATGATAAATTATTTAGTTGATACTGGCCATTTGTTTCTTCTTTAAGGACTAAATGATTCTTATTCCAGTTGATTGGAATAGCTTTCTACTCAAATTTTATAGGATTAACTTTTTATACACTGACAGTGTAGCGATTTTTTTACATTAGCAATTTTGGATGCATACCACATGTGCATGATTTGAATTTTGAAATTTAAATTTATGTTATGTGGTATAATCCAAACCTGCTAGAATAAAAAAAATTATACACTGATAGTGTATAAAAAAAGTTATCCAATTTTATATATGAAACCTTAGGTCCTTTTTGAATTGATCTTTGCCGGGAAAAAATTTAAAATGTTCCGTGAATATTCTTTTCATACATTTTTCAATCTCTCGACTCCAAACAACCTCATCTCCACGCTTATGTGATCACATAAAGACAGTGCAGGAATATCCTTCAAATATAGTAAACATAGGGCTCCAAACCCATCTGCTTCCTATTTACTGTCACAATCTCCAACGATTTGATAACAATATCCATAAGAATATTATATGTTAATGCTCTTCATATACATTGGCTATCATTAACAATTAAGAAAAGAAAATCTTTCTTTTGTGCGTTTTTCTAAGTAGAAAAACTTTTGTTTGGTTCTCCAAGCCATGGAATATTTTTCTCGTTCATTAGGCATCATCATCATAGATTGCTCACAGCCCTAGATAAACTAAAAGTAGAATCCTTCTGATGCCAAACCATCATCCTTCATCATACGGGCAGGCCCAGCAGGGTGCAACCACCCTGAATAATATAACATTTTTTCAATAAATTATAACTAATTATAAACAAAATTACACATTTATAACAAAAATTTTATATTCGAATATTATTCATATAAATATTTATTTTTGTTATGTCTGATATACGTGGCATTATCTCAGTCGTACATTTCAAATTTTTACATTATTAATTTAATTTGAATCGTGAGTTATCTAGGGAACGGTTCCACTGAGAATCAAAATTCTTGCCACCGGCTCTCATCCCTTATACCTTTACCTTTTGTTTATGGATATTTTTTTTATCCAACAATTCTCCAGCTAGACTGACTAAAGTACCTTTTGTTTGTTGGGTCCTTCAATTTTAGACTACTTTTTCTGAGGTGAGGTAATAAACAATCAGCTTTTCAGCAATTGATTCTTGTTACGACTTACGAGGATCCGTACGCTAATATCATACAATAATTTGCATTTCAATTGCTAGTCATGGAACTCCCTTTTTTTTTTCTTTTTTTTCACGAATTGAAGGATGGAATTCTAAACCACAAAAGTAAAGCTCCATAAGAAAGATTAATCTAATATTGGACATTAAGGGTCCATCAAATGCAGTACCATGTCTACGTGGGGCTAACCTATAGAATCATGTTGCTTGTAAAGGAGAAAATTAATACTAATAATTGGGGGCTTTTAGTGCATCTAACCCTAAACATCAAGACACGCGACTATACCTTCTTTAGAAAGTGAGAGACTTGTAGCCAAACATTCTTCGGCAAATTCCTCAGATTATTTGGAAAAAAACCAATGCTGATTTTTTGTCTTCTATAGACGCCGGCGGCACCAAGCAAGAAATAATTTTTTTTTTATCAGATTGCAGAGGGGCAAAGTGCAATTTTTTTTTTTCGACTAGGCTGCGCGGCACCAATCGAAGAATTTCATGTTTGAGGTGCTGCATATATCATATGCGGCACCGCAAACATGCAACGTCTTAAAATGCAGTATATATATGAACGTTACTGGTACTTGTGAATGTAATGCAAAGGGGAAAAAATGCAATCTTTGAGAAGAAGTTAAGGACTTCACCATGCAGGATGTTGTACAGTAAACCGAGAAAGCTGCCATTGATAGAAAAAAAGTTGAGGAAGAACTCCACAAGATAACCAGTCCATTCCAGGGGCTTCCCGAAAAGGGCTATGATTTTTCTGACCAAGATAGACACAAATATAGCCCATCTGTGATCAATTGGAGCAGACACTAATATAACCCAGCATGTTTTGAAGCAGTATTTGCCATCTGTGATTAGGATGTGCCAACGATCACATATCCTGATCACATTTGTGCCAACGACTTTTGGAAAATTGCATGTTCGCGGTGCTGCATATGACATATGCGGCACCTCAAACATGAAATTTAGTCAGACAAAAAAAAATTGCACTTTGCCCCTCTGCAATCTGATAAAAAAAAAAATTGATTCCTGTTTCGTGCCGCACATCAGACGTGCGGCACCTATAGATTAAGAAGACAAAAAAAAATCAGCAACACATTGTGGATTTTTTTTCCAAACACCAATAATCTGAGGAATTTGCCACATTCTTCTCTGTTTATTTTTTTTTTTTTTTGGGTCAAAGGCTAAACATTCTCCTAACCCTACTCAATTCTTCATTCTTTTGGTCGTTGGCTTCTAACTCTATCACGTGTATTGTTTCATATATGTCACTGACCACTGCTCTTTGTTTAGTATTGTACATTGTCACGGCGTGGACGCCCTTGGTCATGGACTCATGGTTTGACCACATAGCCGCTTCTTAAATTTAGTGAAAGATCTCCACAGCTCCATAAGATGCAAATCTTTGACCGCATATCAAATTGATGATCGCAAAGCAGCTGTAACACGATATAAGCCACAAGGATTTTAGGGAAATAATAAGGTTCCGTTTAGTAAAATTGAACAGTTTATTATTTATTTTTTAAAATAAATTTTATTTAAATAATTCAAAACCATTTAATTAATTAAAATATTCTAATTTTAATTATTAAACATATTTACACATATTAAGGTCGGAACCCAGTCAGTTAATATGATTTGCTAAGAGATTGAACTAGAATCTGTTTTGGGATCCGGAACTTTGGGTTGGGCCATGTGGGTAAGTTAAATCCCTTGTTTGAACCTTTTACTCCTTTAGAATAGGTCTCGTAAAACTTTTAAGGAAAAAAACTTTTAGAATTAGAATTTGGGACTAAATTGACGCATTTATTGTCGTGAATGGCGTAAACGCATCGTTTTAAATATAAGGGATAAAGAAAAGGGATAATTTCAGAAACCTCCCCTAAGGTTTCTGACAGTTTCACCTGACATTTTCAAATTTTTAAAAATCTCACTTGCCTCCCTTACTTTATGTTTTTGGTATCATTTATAACCCATTTTAAAATATAATATTAAAAAATTCATTTTGGGAAAGTAAATGCAATCTCATTCCAAAATTACCCTTTGTTGTCTTACTTTTTATTGTCTAAATATATTAATAACGAAATAAATGGAAGTTCATGTCGATTGGAAAAAATATAATGCGTTTTTTTATAGGTTAATATTTGAATTTTGCAAGTGAAACCCATTTCAAAATATAATGTTAAAAAACTTATTTTGGTTAAGAGAATATAGTTCTATTCCAAGTTTGCCTTTTCTTTTGATTTTTTAATTACTATAATACACCAAATGTATCTTTTTAATTTTTATAAATAGATGGACATAGTTTCTTAATGAATATTTAGGACTTGGTAACAATATTAAAAAAACTCTTTAGTAGTTTTTATGTCATTGGTTTGGACAAGAAATGTTAAATTACTCAAATTATGAATAATTTATAAAACTCTTAGAAATAACTTATAATAATTTATAACCATGATGATACCTTTTTGCACTGATTTAAAAACAATAAAAACAAATTTATATATAATTTTTGGCATATTATATCTTTTTAGTCTTCAAACCATCAATTTGGACAAAAAGTAGAAAATTCAAAAATATGTAAATAATTTGTAAAATTTCTTAAGTTAACTCAAAACACTTTGCAACAAATAACATATTATCTTTGTAACTTGTAGAATTCAAATATTAATGTCTGCTATATAAAAATGCACTAGATTTTTTTCAATCGATATGAACTTTGATTTATTTTGTTATTAATACATTTAGACAATAAAAAGTAAGACAACAAAGGGTAATTTTGGAATGAGATTGCATTTACTTTCCAAAATGAATTTTTTAATATTATATTTTAAAATGGGTTATAAATGATACCAAAAATATAAAGTAAGGGTGGCAAGTGAGATTTTTAAAAGTTTGAGAGTGCCAGGTGAAATTGTCAAAAACCTTAGGGGAGGTTTTTGAAATTATCCCTAAAGAAAATCAAACTGCAAAATATGAGGCACACGTAATGTACTTTTTCCCTTTTCTTCTTTTTGAATTTTAGTTTATTTAAGGGAAAATTGTAGTTTTGGTCCCCAATCTATTGACCTTTCACGAAATGGATCCCTAATCTATTGACTAAAAGTAATTTTGGTCCCCAATGTATACCTAAATTATGCTGAAAGTGGAAATTGACAGAAATTTCCAACAAATTGCACCACATGCACGGATACCAAGTAAGAGCTTTTGCTATTTTAAAATGAAAATGAAAATAGGCATTGTCTAATACATGTATAAAACACAATTTACAATCATATAAAGGCCAAATGGCATTCAACAAACAGAGGAATATCCCTGCTCATATCCAATCGACCATATCTAAGTCGTAAGAATGAACCAAAAAACTAAGGAAATACAGATCTATGGTTGGCATCAAATTTCTTCCTTCGGGATTATTTGTGGGTTTCACTTGAGAGTGAAAAGCTTTGATTAGGGGTTGGTCCTCACTACTTCAAATTGAAGAAATGATGACAGCACAAAAATTTTGCAGCTTGCGTGAGCAAGTTATAATGCTTCACTCGTGGACTAACAAGAATCCCGGAGAAGGTTCTTGTCTCATACCGCTAGGAAGGTACGGATTATTATCGAAATTTTTTTGATTATGAAGGAGAGTGAAGAGAAAATTAAGTGTGTCTGTTTTTTCGTGATTAAGAAGGGAAGCAGAGGTGGAAAGGGATGCAACTATTTCGAATGGCATGACCCAATCATGTGCGAGAGATCTACGGCACTAATTCCTGGTCTTCTTAGAAGTATGAACAGCAAGGACATAATGATTGAGAAATTGCAGTCACAGAAGCGGAAACTACAAATGGCCATTGTTGTATTCTCGATGTTGTTGCTAGTTAGTTGGCTAATTTAGATAGAAAGGGAAAGCAAAATCTGGTGGTTTGCCATAGTCTGAGCAAAGTGGACGTTCTTTATGTTCACTCAGCTTTTTGAAGGGAGAAAGCACAAGCGAATGGGGCAATTTTTTAGGAAATTGTCTATTGATTCACAATATTTCCTCTGATATTTGTATGATGTGGATGAATTAGTTTGATATTCGTACGATGTATTTGTATAATGTTAATTGTGTGATGTTGATTAAGCAATTTCATTGGTTAAAATAGCATCCCAACATCCCAGCATGTTAATGATAAAGAACATCCCAGAAATGAAAAGTAAGGAAGACAAAATTGGGCAACACATAGAAGTCACTTAGCATTCATGAGCAAAGTAGCTTATGCTTGCAATTGTCAACGACACACATAAACCTTCATCAATGATTACAATAGGAATCAACAGCATCCAAAAAGTTTGTTGGTTGCATGAGTTCAAAGCAACATGCCAATTGTCTACAAAAGAAGTTTCACTAACCCAATGATTACAAAATATTCATCAGAATCAATCATTACAAAATATTCATCAACATACATATCGAACTTGACTTATGGAGACCAAGGTGAATATGGACATCTCGAATTCTAAAAGGTGCGGAATCATGTGGAATTGGTTGGCTGCTATGATTTAAATTTCCCCTAGGAAGTCCAAACAATTCCCTCAAATTTGGAGCAATAGTTGTACTAGGAGCAGAAGATATAATGGCCGAATCAGGAGCTTGATTTGAACAAACAGATTTGCTTGCTCTCCTGCCCCTCCCTTTGCTGCAACTTCCCTACAAAATATAATCCAACACATAGGCATGACAATTAGTATGGGGAAATTTAACAAAATATCTAATACAATGTAAACATAAACAGCAAATGATCAATGAACAAACAGATTTGTTTTTGGATGATTTTCTGGCAGCCTTTGCTGCATTGGACTTGGAGCTTGTAACCTGAAATGAAGATCAACAAAACAAAGACATTAAGTAGACGATAATAGGCATTAAATTTGATATGAACAATCAGCAACAATACTCACAGCATTTTCAATTTGAATTTCTGGAATCTGTTTTGAACAATGAACCTCAAATAGGCCTGTTGCACTTTGAGACTGCTGCGTTTGATTTTCAGCATCAAAATTCTGACTTGAGCCAGCATCAAAATTCTAACTTGAGCCAGCAGTTGACTCTTTTCTAAGCTTGCAGGACCTTTTGTTATGCCCTCTTTCACCACAATAAGTGCATTTACAAATTTGCCCAAATCTTCTAACTTTCTTCCTTTTCTCCTTAGTTTGTTGAACCTCATCAGCACCTCTCCTTCTTTGTTTTTTTGGCTGCCTGAGCTCTTCCAGAGGAAGGTGGGAGTGTAGGATACCATTGACATCCACCCAATCATGTTCACCATTCATGGGCAAGATGTGATGGTCATAGCACTCGAGATAAGTCCCAACAGCATAGTAGTCATCAACGTAGTCCATGGGCTCCTTAACAGCAGCCCAAAGTGCAGAAATAGCATGCATACAAGGTATACCAATAAAGTCCCATTTTCTACATGAACAGATTCTTTCCTCTATATTAACAGCATATGTTTCACCGAATGGACACATAACCTCATAATGCACTTCATTTGACTTGTGAGGAACACAATGTGTTGCAAGTTCAATATTGTCAGTCATCCTTTTTCTTATTTTAGGACACAGCTTATGCTTGCTCCACCTATCCCTTGCTCTATCCCTATTCTCTTGCATTCTGCGCATTATAAAATGCCTTAAGGATTCCATCATGGCCACAATAGGCATCTCTCTAGCATCTAGAATTTTGCTATTAAATGACTCGCATATGTTATTTAGCAACATGTCACATTTAGGAAATGTGCTGAAATGGGACCTACTCCATTTAGCTGGGTTCTTAGTTTCCAACCACTTTGCAGCCTCAATATCAATTTTAGCAATGTCTTCGATCCTCTTGATGAATTGGGGAATAGTTGATGCTTTTGCTCTCCACAAGGCTTTCCTAAGTGCTATTCCTTTGAAACCAGCAGCACTCCAATTGCTGTGCAAGTGCTTTACACAGAACCTATGGGTGGCACTTGGAAAGACTGTCTCACAAGCTTGAATGATCCCTTTTTGTTTGTCACTCATAATTGTCCATTCATAATCTCTTTCAATTTTCAAATCCTCTCTCAAAAGACTAAGAAACCAAATCCATGATTCTTTAGTTTCTCCCTCAGTTGCTGCATATGCAATAGGGAACAATCCATTATTTGCATCACACCCAATAGCTGTCAAAAGGATTCCACCTGATGCACCCTTCAAAAAAGTCCCATCTAACCCAAACAAAGGCCTACAACCAGCTAAAAAGCCTTGTTTTAGGGCAGCAAAACACATATAAAGTCTCTGAAATTTTCCCCTTCCTGTGGCTTGCATCATCAGTCATCAACTAGCTTCATAATCAGCACTACCGGATTACTCCTTTTGATTTCATTTATGTACTTTGGCAGTTTATTGTACTGGTTCTCCTCATTACCATTGGCTAAATCAGTGGCAATCTTCTTAACTCTATACAATTGGTCCTTAGTCAAGTGGCATTTATTTTCCTTCATGATCAGATTTTTAAAGCTGGTATAGTCCAGCCTTGGGTTCTCCCTAAATGCATCAACATACCTCCTACCAACCCAACCTGATTTCACACATTTATTACGGTATGAAAAACCACACTTGTGCTTATCCTGAAAGGTTCTAATTTCTAATCTCCCATCCCCCTTCATTTTTCTAGCATATATGCACCAGTCACAACCATCTCTAGGACAAGTAGCTCTCACTCTTAGTTTGTCACTTTTTGATAAACTTGAATGGCCTGCCCCTCTTAATATTCCAGCACCTAATAGCCTCTTTTAGCTCCTTAAAGTTGGAAAAAGTTTGTCTTAATTTCAGATTGGGATTAGACATTTCCTTAGGATTAAACATTGGTGTTTTTTCTGTGCTCTCATCCCTATCTAACCCCACTAGACTCTCTAATTCAGAACCTGAATCTGGGGCAAAATCTCTATCAGAATTGTCAATATCAGATTCTAATTGGTCAACCACTTCATTCCTACTAGCAAGCATTTGTTTCTGTCTAGCTACCCTTTTCAACTCCTCTTCCCTCTGATTTTCTACCCCCAACCACTCGGAATTTTGATCAACATTTTGTTCATAATCTGCATCATCAGAATTCTGATCGTAATCAGAGTCATTCTCTAAGAATTCAATACTATCAGAATGATAAGAATCGATGTAGGACCTAGACGAAATTCAAGTTGGATGGCGGAACAATTGACCCCTCTAAACCCCGGGTTGGCGAACCTTGGACTTAACCTTGACCCACGAACCAACGATCTAGCGAACCAACGTTGTAGGTAGAAGAACGCCACAATCAAGGTGATTACTTGATTGATAAGTTCAAGTTGAATAACTCAAGAAAACTCTCAAGTATTCAAGAAAGGCTCTCTTAGAAAGAGAAAGTGAAAACTCATAAAATTTGATATAACTTGCTTTAATAAAGTTGATGGTTTGTAGGTTTATTTATAGCCTTACAAAAGACTCTCAAATCCTAATGTAACTTGGACTCAAATTACTAAAAATCTAACCTAACTAGAATAGGCCAACATGGCTCTATCTTTTTAGGAAACTACTAAATAATAAACATGGACTAATTAAGCTACTAAAATTCGGACATCATGACAAAGCCTTGGTCCGATATTATTCCTACTAAAATGACTTAAGGAAAACAATGGAAAATTAGACAATTGTGCCCTTATTCTAAAAGATTTCAAACGGTAGCCTCATTCTTTAATTTGAAACAAAGTATAAATCTTTGATCCAAGCCTTGTTTAAAGGAAGGAATCTTCGTGACGTCTTGGAGCTTTAATCCCCTTGGATAAGAATATAAGAAATGATCCCAAATCAAGGCTTCCACCATTCCATTTCTCATCATTCCCTTCCTCTTGAAAGGCGATTTGTCCCAAATCGAAAAATCGTTTACATTGGAGAACTTCAGGCCATGTGTTGATGAATGCAAGCCAAGAAACATGCCTTCTAGTCAATTGGAACACGAACCAACATGCACGCTTCAGCTCACAAGTATCTTGCCAATAGCCCATCACATGTATACCTGGATCAAACACAAAGAATGGTGAATGAATGTTAGTGAAATAAATATAATCACTACAGTCCCCTAATTGATAACATGATGGAAATATGTGAATTCCATGTACTAATCTAGACCTTAGAACTTGTCCTAAACACAGATTAGAATCTCTAAACGAAATAGATGCAAATTCCCATAACAAGGATGTTAAATGCAATCCAAATGCATGAACTATAATGAAATTAGGACAAAGACCCTTAGGCAAATCAACTACGTTAAACACATTACCTATTAAGTCAGGAACTTTAAACATCCCAAAAACACAACTACTAACACACATATAATGATCACGAGACTCAAAGAAAATAAACAACACATAAGGATTCAAAAATAGACAAAGACAATTGTGAGTCAAATGAACTCTAGAATGATGTTCATAGAGTAAATGAACAGATTTATCAAAATTCATGATTCCAAGATAATAGACCAAATTACATGCTTTAACAATCCTAAAAACAATACCAAGTAATTCTAGATGTCTAGCATGCATGAACAATTCAAAAAAATCATCTAGGCTCAAGTAGATAGCAATCAATTTCTCAAAGCTAGGTGTATAATCACTCATATCAAGCTCAAGAGGATGTACCTTCATAGGCAGTGCAAACTCAGTAGGTGTACCATGATAACAAAGAGTTTTAGGAAAGGAGTTTACCTTGTTAATGGCCAATGAAATAATGACAAATTTACCAAATTTTGACAATGCACTTGACCATTGGTTATCATTAAGTTCCACAAGTGAATTGAAATCATCATGAGCAACTCCTCGATTAAGCACTTTAATCGCCTCATTAACCTGTGAAAAATCAATAAACACACTAGGCAAAATAAAGTAAGGATGGTTAGTCATAAATACAAACTCACTATGCTCCACCTTCATAACTAACTCATTCTCACTCATTTTAACACTCATGCTCAACTCACTATTTTCCTCACAAGAATCCCTAGTGGAAGTGACTAACTCACTCAACTTTTGTGAATTTGCACTCTCTTTTTCTTCCTCACTACTCACGGATTCTACCTCATTTAAATTCTCACATTCCTCACATAAATCCTTTCCAACTAGCTTTTGACTAGTGGCTAGTTTAGTGGACAGTGCAAGCTTTTTCTTTTCATGCTCAAGATACGACTTTACAAAGGTATCCAATAGTTGCTCAAATCATCCCATCAAAGGCTCGTTCTTGGACACTTGACATGACTCTTCAATTTCTTGCTCATACTTCTCACGTGAAGCACGTTTGGCTGCCAAAGAAAGTTTCCTTTGATGGCTCCTTTCGAGTTTCTCTTCAATGTCCATAGCAGCATGTGCAACTTCATACAACTCCATACGATTAGTCACTTCAAGATGCCTAGCTATTTGATCATTTAATCCATCCAAAAAGTGATCAATAACAAAGGAATCCTCCACAATTTCAGCTTGTTGGATGATGGATCTCATCTCTTTGTAGTATTCCTTCACTGATTTAGTACCTTGACGAAAAGCATGGAATTTCTTCAACAACTCCTTTAGAAGATTGTGCCTCATGGTGATAAAATCTGCAAAGAAAGATTAGGAAAAATACAAGATAATAACCTCACACACTCCCTTAGTGTATCCACTCAAGTGTTTTTATTTCACTCTAATGATCTCACAATTCACTTCTCAATTCACTTGATCACCTCTCTTGAAGAAGTCAGAATTTTTCTTCAAGTTGTTCAATTGAGCTTCTCACCAAGTTGCACCAAGATGGTATCTTCCTCAAGTTGGTCGATTTTTCTTTTTTTTTTTCTCTTTTTTTTAAATAAAAGAGTGACACGAAAAGGACTAAGGATTACTGAAAAGAAGCAATTAGAGAGCTTCCTAAATTACCCACACAAGACTTGATGAGAAATAGGAAACTTGAATTTGACTAGGACTAGAATTAGGAAACTAAGACTCAACTTCTAATTAATTTTGGAAGAGAACAAGACTAAACTGACCAACTGAAGAATTTAGATTTGGAGACTCAAACAATTGCTGGAAAGCAAGTATAAATCACGTGCTCAAGGTTTAACAAGAAAGCAACAATTCGGTGCAGGAAGTTTCCAAAACTGGTTTGGATTTTGGTGTTGTTCCAGGCAATGGCAGGTTTGAAGGCTGTTTGATTCGGTTTTGGTGCTTTTTTTTTGGTAGGATTGGTTGTTGTTTTAAGGATTAGGAAACTGCTATAAAGGTTTTGGGTAAGTTTCCTAATCAATTTCCTCAGCTTTTAGCAACAAGAGAAACTTGAACAATTTAGGAAAGAGTAAGCTGGAATTTGGAAACTTAGTTTCTGTTTTGGTTCTCACCTTCCAAATTCAGTTTTCACCCTTCTAAAATATGCAATTTCGCTTCAACAATGCCCAAGGATGAATTTCAGGTGTTGAACAAGGAAAACAATGTAAGGAGGTTGAATTAAACACAAGAAACAGCTTCGATTTTCAGCAACAATTTCCAGGCAGCAGTTCGGCTCCTTGTTCCTTCTTTCTTTTCTGTTTTCACGTTTTTTTTTTAACTTCAGCCGATTGAAATCTGCTCTAGAACTTCAAGATTCAATGGTGTTTTTCCAGATTTCAAGATTCTCCAATTGGTTTCAAGAAACTCAAGAAAACAGCCCCAAAATTCAAGAACTTGTTGAAACTTTGTTCAAGAACTTCAAGGTGTGTTTTTAAGAATTCAAGAAAGTTGCAAAATAGTTTCAAGATTTCAGGAATTTCAGCAAGTAAGGCTACGGTTGTCTGGTTCAATTTATCCAAGATTTCCAGCAATTAACCAAGACACAAAAGACACGATTTGAACAAGGTACTGGACAATAATGCGGACAAGAATCAAGACACAAGAACAGCAGCAAATTTTTTTTTTTTGACTCTTTAAACGACTTGAAGATGCAAGAAACAAGATGACAAGACTCTAACAAGACTCAAGACTCAAGGAAAGGTGCGGACAGCAATCAAAGAGGACAAAAGACAGATTTGGCAAAACAAGAAACAACAAACGAAAAAAAAGACTCAACCAGAATTTTTTTTTTTAACAAGAAAACTTACGACACAAGATGATATACTTGAATTCGTCAACCTGGCTCTGATACCAACTGATAAGAATCGATGTAGGACCTAGACGAAATTCAAGTTGGATGGCGGAACAATTGACCCCTCTAAACCCCGGGTTGGCGAACCTTGGACTTAACCTTGACCCACGAACCAACGATCTAGCGAACCAACGTTGTAGGTAGAAGAACGCCACAATCAAGGTGATTACTTGATTGATAAGTTCAAGTTGAATAACTCAAGAAAACTCTCAAGTATTCAAGAAAGGCTCTCTTAGAAAGAGAAAGTGAAAACTCATAAAATTTGATATAACTTACTTTAATAAAGTTGATGGTTTGTAGGCTTATTTATAGCCTTACAAAAGACTCTCAAATCCTAATGTAACTTGGACTCAAATTACTAAAAATCTAACCTAACTAGAATAGGCCAACATGGCTCTATCTTTTTAGGAAACTACTAAATAATAAACATGGACTAATTAAGCTACTAAAATTCGGACATCATGACAAAGCCTTGGTCCGATATTATTCCTACTAAAATGACTTAAGGAAAACAATGGAAAATTAGACAATTGTGCCCTTATTCTAAAAGATTTCAAATGGTAGCTTCATTCTTTAATTTGAAACAAAGTATAAATCTTTGATCCAAGCCTTGTTTAAAGGAAGGAATCTTCGTGACGTCTTGGAGCTTTAATCCCCTTGGATAAGAATATAAGAAATGATCCCAAATCAAGGCTTCCACCATTCCATTTCTCATCACAGAACCTACACTCCCTGTGCCTTCATCATTAGAATCATCATCATCATCATCTTCATCTTCTAAGTGAAAGTCATCAGCATCTAAGTCAGAGCCCCATTGTGAATCTATCAGCTCCCTAAAAGAGATCTCTACGTAGAGATCAACTACCCTGCCATACTCAACACAATCAACACAAAATGCATACAGCTCTCTATCATGGTTAAGCCTACGGAAGCCATATTCTTCTATAAGAATAAAGTATTTCTTCTCACCAACGGCCTTAACTTCTCTTTCCAGAATTCTATCCATTTCAAACAAACTAATCACAGCAACCTCTACATAATCAAACACTCTTACTTCCCCTCCCTGATAATGAACGTCAGGTTCACTTGCGCACTTGCCCCATAAATGACATTTCATGGTTATTTCCGTGCTATCGCGTCTGAAGTTTAAGAGAAACAAAACACATACAACGCCACAAATAGGCCCACATCAGAAATTTTAATATACAGTAAATTACATACATAACTTGCAGTCAATTCAAAACAAATTAAAAAAGCCATCTTTGTCATGCAAAGCTCAAACAAGAAATTCCCCACACATACATTTGTCCCAGATTTTATTCACACTTGCCCGACATGAAAACCCACCACACAATGACAGGGGGAACCACAGAACAATTGACAATTTGTAATTTACGGTTTCTGTCCATTACCATCACGACAGCTTTTATGGATCCCAAGTGCAAAAAATAAACATTCATTCGTTGTCCGACAATATCAATCTCTCCTATCCACATAAAATTGATTCTGATTTAGGGTCCATACCGTATCGTGCAGGTGGCGCGCCATTCTGGTCCTTTGGCCTAACTGCCATTTCTTCTTCACTGCTCCTTTGCCGTCACAATCGACTTGCCGATCTTCAAAAATAGCTACCCCTTTTAGATTTTAGGGTTTTCCTTTATGAGAGCTTTGAAGTGGGAGCAAAGACAGATGGTCTTCGTTCTTTTTCTCTCCTTTTCTTTATTTGGAATGTTATTTAGGAAACATTTTGTTTTATTCTGGTTTACTTTTACTTTTATACTTTGTAATTACTAAACAAAATACTCTTAATTCACTACATCCATTTTTTTAATCGTTTTCACATATAAAAATAAAGGAAAAGGCTCCTAATAGGTACCACGTGACTGCACGTGGTACGGTTGCTGTTGGAAATTGGACGGGTTCTGTCAATTGCCCACTTTCGCGCAATTTCGTATACATTGGGGACCAAAATTACTTTCGTCAATAGATTAGGGATCCATTTCGCGAAAGGTCAATAGATTGGGGACCAAAACTACAATTTTCCCTTTATTTAACGTTGAAAGAAAACGATTTTCCCAACTTTCAAGGTGCGTTAAGAAAACAAAATTTTGCCTGTTAAAAACTCTTTAAAGGAAAAGATTTTTATTTTTAAATATGTTTTAAATGTATTTTTTCATCAACTGCTGCTCAGAAAGTAGAGCCCATTCATTTCTAAATTTTGTGTCACCAACAAAGGATGAAAATTTCAGTTCTCGAACTCTTGCCTGATGATGCTTACATTTGAACTAGAATTCTAACCCGGGTTTGTAGACACCAAATTTTGACTATGTCTTTTGTTTTCTTATGTTTTTATCTATTAATGTTTGGTTATTTATTTTTGATTTTTCTAATGCATTTTTCTCATTTTCGTAGGTTTTTCTTAAAAAAAAAAAAAAAAGGAGAAAAGTCAAACGGACTAGTTGATTAGTCCGCTAACCTGATCGAGAAAAAAAAAAAATGACGCCATGGATTCTTCCGTAACCCGATCTTCCTTTCGGCTGTATTTTCCATGCTTGAACGATAAGAAACCTATTTAAACATTCCCAACTCACCCCTAACCCCAACAACTCATCTAACGCTTCAAAATTAGCTCACCTCACCCCAAGAACATCAAAACCCTTAGTTCTAGGTTTGGTGGCTATAAATAGCCTAGATTAGGGTTTAACAAAGATGTTGGAAATGAGAGAAAAGAGGCAATAGGAGAGCTTTGAGAGAGAGAAAAGCAGAAAACTACTGGGAATTAGAGAGGAAAAAGGAAAAGAAAGAAGAAAAGAAAAGTTAGGGTTTCACACTTGAGGAGATTATTCTTGGAATTTCTGGCCTCCTCCTTCGTTTAGATTCAAAGCTTTCGATTCAGGTAACATCCTTCTACTCTATTTACTATTTTTTGATCGTAAAATTATCTGAGATTTGGACCTTTTGGTGGAACCAAGGTCTTGAATGGTTTTTCTTTTAGTTTGGGATATTTGATGATGATTATCAGCTGTTATATGTGCATGTTGTGTTTATAAAGTCTTGGTAAGGCTAGTAGATCTGTTTTACGCTTAAAATCGACGCTTTGATGCTTCTCGATGATGTCTTGTTGTGATTCCCAGAAATTTCTGGAAAAATGTTCTTCGCGTTTTGAAGATGTGAAGAAACGCGGACTACTTGCGCGGATGACTTCGCGTAACAATCCGCGTTTCCTCTTGAATGTTTGAAGATGTGAAGAAACGCGGACCTCTTGCGTGGACTACTTCGCGTAATGCTCCGCGTTTCTATTTGAATACTTGAAGATGTGAAGAACGCTTGTTACAGGCCACCAACAATCCTCGCTTTCACAGCTTCTTTCCTCTTGTTGTCCATTTGATGATGTTAATGCTTATGATTTGATCTTTGTGGGTTTAGCTTGTTTCGATATGATCAGTATGGTGATTTTGATTCCTTGAAATGGAACCCGTCTCGATGATCTCATTTGCTTTGTGGATTGAAAACCTGGAAGCAATCTTCCCGATGTTTTGAAGATGGGAAGAGAGCGATGCTGCTTAGTCCGTTTCCAGTCCGCTTCCCATCTAGACTTTGATTTTGCTCAGATGATTTGCCGCATTTCGATCCGTAACCTCTCTGCTTTACGTATTATGTTGCTTTTCCTACTCTTTTGTTCCGTAATCTTACTCTATTTCCTAGTATTATCTGTTTGCTTGCAGAATCTGTTTAGATACCCTCTCTTTGAATTTTTGATTGGTTTTCCTTTAAATTGGTACCTTGATCCCTTTTGTTGATATTGAGTCTTAGATAACCATTCCCATCATCTAAGGATTCAATTAAGGCATCACATCAGGGATGGTAACTCCTTTCCTCTATTATGTGCTTATTATGTGTTTTTGCATGGTCTTGCATGTTTTAAAATTAAGTTTTCCTTTGCTTTTATTCATGTCTAGTCTTTATTTATGTCATTTAATTTTTGAGTAAATCATTTGGAGGTCTTGGATGCCAAGTTGTAATAGATAAGTTTAATTTGGCAAAAAGTGTATTTATTCTAGAAAATGTAATAGTTAGATTATTATTCCGAATTTTTCCCCCTTAGAATGTATTTAGGTTTCCCCAATGTAATAATTAGTTTTATATGCTTATTCTTGCATGCTTGCATGATTATGTGTTTATTTGCTTTCCTAGGGCCTTGCATTTAGATATTATGCCTATGTGTTATGTGTTTATGTGTTTTATGTGTTTATTTGCTTTATTATCATGTCTACATGATTATTGTGTAAATATATTGACGTTACCACACTAGTCCAACGCTAGTTGTGGCCTTCCCCTTCGATTTCTCACTAATCCAATGTTAGTGAGAAACTTTTGATGATGGCTAGTCCAATGCTAGACCTTAAACGCCATTCATGCATTAGATACAAATTTCACACACTTTTCACTTTTAGAGTTTCTTTCCCATTTTGTATGTCACTATTCTTCCATCCCGTATGCGAAACATCTCATTTAGTTTTCTTTTTATTAGATTAGTGCATTTAAGGCATTACCCTTTAAAATAGGGAAAAGAGCGAGTATGGCTTCCTAACCTTAGCACGCTTTTATTTCCTTCTATGAAAAGGAAGATTCAAAGTCACGAATTTAGTCCCCCGCACCCATTATGTTGCATTATTCCTCTTTAGGACATACATGTGCATTATTTTAAATGCTATTAAAACCATTCTTTAAAAATCAACTTTCTTCTTCATGTTTTAGTAATTCAAAGTTAAAAGGCCACTTTTCTTAAAATTGTATCTTTTTGGAAATTCAAGCTCCTTTTGCATTTAGAATTGATCCTTTCAAAAAACCCAACTTCTTTTCTCTTGATACTTTATAAAAATTGCATTTTTGAAAACCCTACTTTCCGTTCATTCGAGTCTCATCATTTGCATTTTTTCGTGACCTCCTCGAGGGATCAAAATTGGATGACACAACTAATGTGATCAATTCCAATCACACCTCAAGGAGACATCTTGCCCCTTCTCGATCCAACATTAGGTCTAGGTTTTGCATCCATATAGACAACATCCAGATGTGATAAATTTTAAAGTTAGAATTAGAAAATTTTCAACTAAATCTTGCAACTAGCTTTGGCTAGGTTAGAAGGGTGCCTTAGAGACGAGTAACATCGAATCTTTGCCTTCCCTTCGTTCAACCGTGACCCCCGAACCTTTCTCTCTAGTTTTCAAAGACCTGGAGTCGTCTAAAAAGGGTTTTTCTTTGTTTATTTTTCATTAATTAAATCTCTTGGGTGACTTGGTACACCTAAACTCCATACTAAGTGGCGACTCCAAACTTTTTCTAAAAACCCTTTTTTAGACTTTTGTCTTTTATTTTGGGTCTAAACCGTCGCATTTTTGTAGTCCCATGACGCCTTTCCCTTTCTCTTTTTCAAAAAACCAAATAAAAATGGAAATCCTTCCCTCTTTTCCATTAAATCAAAAAATGGGGCGCGACAGGGTTTATATTTAAAATAATAATAATAATAATTAATAAATTATTTGTAATAGTTATATGAAAAATAAGTTAAAAATTGAAAGATTATTATTTTATAATCTAATTTATATTTTATTTATGTGTCTTATCTAAAACCTTGAAATATACTAAAACATATAGGAAAGGATTATAAAAATATTTAAAAAAATATCAAAAGCACACAAAACATAATATTATACTCCCACCTCCTCTTCAAGTCACTTCCCTCACCCCCATAACTCTCATCTTCTCACCATCCCCTCTTCCTCATCTCTTTGACCCAACCTTTCTACATTCCTACAACCCTTTTCCCTACCCCCAAAATCCTGTCTTTTCTTTATCTACCATATTCTCACACAATTGTCCTCTCTCTGTGATCTAATTTTATAATATATTTTATCTCCTATTCTACTATACTTTTCAACTATTTATAATTGTAAATAATAGCCTATTTACTTTGATTGAACTGTTAACAAATATGAGTTTGGGTATGTAATTTAATTAGGTTCAAAAGTGTTTATATTCCAACCTTCAAATTAGAAAGTTAATATTTAAAGAAAAAGAAAAAACTTTCATAATTTTCAATATAGTTTTAAACTTTTAAAATATACTTATTTTTATATTTTCAAAATAAAAGCACTAGGTATAATTATTTATAGCATAAATTTGGATTGAATATTTACAACTTTTCTTGTGAAAATGTTTTTAGTTTATTTCAAATTCATCCTCTTGAAAGATATAATTTGAAACAAAATGAAAAAGAACCCATAACCTGTAATTTTTAGAATATATTTAATTTACCTCCCATAATATGAAACTATATAAAACCAAGAATTAATCACAATACATGTAATTATTGGCACTTTGAAATGCAAATAAAAAACTGATAATATCTTATAATACCTCCAACGATTGTAAAAAAAAAGATTTAATCATTTTTCTAAAAATGACATAGTAGTAGTACATATTTACATTGAAGAAAATAAATATATATATAAAATAATCAATAATACTCAAGATTATTCTTAGGGATTGGATTTTATGCCTTTATTTAAACCTAATTAGAGTGAAATTTAGAACAGATATATACCAAATGAGTAGATATAGTTTATGGACAAATGTACTATATATTTCTCTTAAATTATATTGTTACTTACTTCTTATTTTTGGTAGGACTGATGTTGTTGTTGTTATTATTATTATTTATTAAAGATAAAGATTTAAATAATAATTTCCATTTTGAAGTGCTAGTAGGACTTTATTGTTATTTTACTGATCTCATAGCATTCAGGATTAGTACTACTATTGATTTTTTAAATCCATGACCACTGAATATTATTTTTTATGTAGTTTATCTTTTTAGTTAGCATTACTGAGTTAAACAGTATAATATTGTTATTTACTCTTTTAACTTTTAATAGGACTTGTGATGTTTTATTTTAATTTATCCTCATATGAATAAACTTTATCCAAATTCCTACATTTATAGTGCCACTTTTTACGTTTCTAATTCAAAATGCATGAATGGATATTTGATAATTAAAAAAATTCAAAATTCTATAAAAAAAATAGAAAGTTAGAAGTCTTATGATTTAACCAATCTAAAAACTTGCCCTGCAATACATATATGATAGATTTTCAAGTGCAACAACCAAACAACTTTCTCTTCAAGTTCGCATAGTGTTACATGATAGCTTCTTGAGTAAAGGGTTGGAAAATTGGAGGGTTGATGCTAATTTTAAGGAAGTGTTATGAAGGCAACTTTTAAATTTCTGCAATTTCATGCATATCCTATTATATGATTATATATGCAACATGCCAGAAAGAATGCAAAAGATATAAAATTAAGGCATGTATAATAAAATTGAATTTTGAAAACTGAAATGTGAAATGTGAAATCTGAATTTATTAAATTATTGAATTATTATGTACTAAATCTAATAAATTTGAGTGTATGTTACATTAGGTGATAAGTGAATAGTTAATCACTTACTATTTGGAACAAGTTTTGCCTAGAATATTTAGTGCTACTTAATTAATTTAGATGTCCACTTCTTATTATCAAACGCATCTAGATATATTAAGATTTGAATCCATTAACTTTAAGTGTTGAACAAGGTTATCAAACAAGGTCTTAACATGCACACACAAAATTAGATAAGTTATTTGTTCCTACTTCATGTCCCTAAACTTTTAGTGTAAGCCAAAATTGTCTCCCTTCTGAATTGAAACATTTTTGTTGCAAGTATTTGTAGATATTTTGTATTATAGAATTTCCCATGGATGTATATAAAAGAAACTAGTAGTATTAGATGAAAAGAGTAAATTACCTATTTATCCACTAAACTTTTAAAATGATATAGTTTTGAAAACCACTCAACTTTTGAAGGTATGAAATTACCCAATTAACTGCCAAACGTTTATATTTTGCGTTACTCCATCTATTTTCACTATTAAATCTGCCTCTCAGTTATGTCTTGTGATTTTTGCAAGTCCTTAGTATGGCATATTTGATGGTAAAATCAAACAGAATGACCCAAAATATACACATTTGGGTTTTGAGTGGGGTAACTTCATAATATTAAAAGTTGAGTGATAAAAACTATACCCTTTTAAAAATTGAGTGGGTAACCAGATAATTTACTCGACGGAAAAAATATAGAACACATGTTCAAGATGCATATTAGTCTATTAGATATTGGACGTACTGCTGGGGAGCACGAATGGGCTTGAAAACTTTAATTAACGTTAATGCTTTTAAGTTGCCGGCAAAGAACAATTTGAAGTTCCTGGTGCAGTCTGCATACCGTACTTTGTGAAGCAGAAAATATCTTTGGGATAATTTCACAAACATCCCTTGAGATTTCTAATAATTTTATTTGGTACCCTCAAACTTTAAAAAATCTCACTTAGTTCCCTTATTTTAAACTTTTTGTAACATTCAAAACCCATTTCAAAATATAATTATAATAACTCATTTTGGGAGAGAGAATATAATTTCATTCCAAATTTGCCCTTTCTTTTAATTTTTTAATTACCATAATATACCAAATTTATCTCTTAATTTTTATAAATAGATAGATGTAGTTCATTGATGAAAATTTAAAAGTTAATGACTAAATTGAAAAAATCTTTAGTAGTTTTACGTCATCGGTTCGAATAAGTTATGTTGAATTACTTAAAATTATGAATGGTATATAATACTCTTAGCAATAACTTACAAAAATTCATAATCATGATAATACCTTTTTGCATCTTGTATCTTTTTAGTTTTCAAGCCTTCCATTTAGACAAAATAAAAAGAAAATTTAAAAATATGTAAATGATTTATAAAAATTCTTAAATTAACTCAAAACACTTTATAGTAAAGAAAAATATTATCTTTGTAAATTACAAAATTCAAATATTAAATCTTAATATACAAAACATATTATATTTTGTCAATCAGGATAAATTTTCATACTTTTTGTTTTTATTTTCTTTTATTATTAATAGAATAATTTTTGTAATAAAAAGTAAGACAACAAAAGGGCAATTTTGGAATGAGATTAAAACTACTCTCTCAAAATGAATTTTTTAATATTATATTTTTCAAATGGGTTGTATATGATACAAAAATCTTAAAATAAGGGAGGCAAGTGAAATTTTTTAAAATTCAGAGGTGCCAAGTGAAACTATTAGAAACCTCAAGGGAGGTTTCTGAAATTATCCCAATATCTTTTGTTGCGGTATGCCTTAAAATTTGATACCTGTTCAGTAGATCTAGAAAGAAGATAGAATAACATGCCATTCTGCCAATGCACGACCATTTCTTTGAGTAACAAATTTGACATAAATATAGGAATAATATTTTGCCCCTTGAGCTTTAGGTACAGCCACACTTCCCTCAACGTTGGAAATGTATACTTTACCTTCCTAAAAACTAGTCAACTTTGAAAATCTTAATTCTATAGAATAAAATGAGTGTTTTGATAATACTGCCCTTTTTTGCCAAGCTGATTTATAATTCACTATTATTGCTAGTGTCTTAGCAAAAAAAAAAAAAAGTTAAGTTTATTTAATCTCTGTTTTTCTCCTTTAAGTCCAAAAATAAGGCATATTATTTTTGCTAACGATATGTATTGGTATTACTGTGTTAGTTATCCTTACTGTTTGATTTTAAAGTCCAATAAATTGCATAAAGTATGTATGAAAGTGAACACTAATCCAGAAGAAAAACTTTAAGTATAATAAACTAAAAATAAAATTTTATTTAGCTTTTATGAATTTGATACTTTTATATAGTAGATGCCATAGAGAAAATGTATAATTTTTAGCAATAAAAGAAAAAGAATCATAAGTTGTAAATAATCTCATAAATAAAAAGGCAACAATATCATTGCTCTCACCTTTTTTATATTTTTATCTATGACTAGAATTTATAGGGGCAAAGTATACACTTTTAAGATTGCAGGTCTTAAAGCATCAATATTCCCCAAGTTCAAGAGGGCAAAGTGTGATTAACCCTGTAAATTTATCTCGCTTGAGGTAATACACCATATGGCAGAGTAGCCAAGATTCGGCAAATGATGGTGAATTTAGAGATAGGAAAGTTGAGTTATATAAGTTACCCCGAATATACGATAACCTTTGTATTTATCTTTTTAAGAATCATAATTTGAATCAAAATTGGAAATTCAAAAGCTGATACAAATTTAGCAAAAAAAAAAAAGATTTTCCTCTCGTTGTTTTAATTTCATCATAGTATGTTAAGAAATTTAAAAGACAAAATGCACTGCAAATGAAATTTAACACGATGTCGGCATACTTTTTCTTGCTCCGTATTGTTAATAATTTAGTATCAACCAAACTGCATTTTGGATATTGCAAGTTACAAACTATGAGGGTAGTTGTTAATTTTTCCAAAACTTGCACGCAGTTTAGTATCAACTACCAACCAAACTGCATTTTGGATGTTGCTAGTTACAAATGATGACAGTAGTTGTTTTTTTTTTTTTTTGGTAGGAAAGAGAGATAGCGATAGCAATAACTTAAATAATATTGGGTTTGAGTACAGTCATCCTAGGGAGATGAACTCCCCTTAAATCATCAGAATACAAATGATTAATTGTTTGAGGGATGTGATTATGTAATACAAAATCTTGATGTTGAAGTGCACCCTCCTTGGCAAAAAGATCTGCACACCTATTCCCTTCATGGTAGACGTGTTGCAGTTTGACTTGTTGTAACTCTCCTATTAGTTCCCTACAATCATTGACAATAGGTGATAAAAAGTGAGAGTCAGGGCAGCCATTTTCAATTAACTTAAGAAGAATCTGTGAGTCAGCCTCTATTATGAGGTGTGTGATGTTATTTTGAATGGCTAGGTTCAATCCATCTCTGATGACAGTAGTTGTTAATACACCAATGTCTCAATGCCACCAAGGAAGTAATCCCTTATGCACCAACCAAAAAAAAAAAAAAGAACTACAAAAAGTTAATTAAAATTGATTTAAAGAAGGGAAAGAGATGAAATCTTTTTGAGGGAGGGAGAGGGGGAGGGGGAAAGTAGATAAGGAGTTCAAATCAAATTCTATAGTGCTGTGTTTGAATGGGTGAATTTGATTGTAAAGCTATAGTCTAAATTCTTTCTACTATTTGAAAAGTTTATTTTAAAGATGAAATTTTAAATTCATATATAAGATGGAGTAGGTTAATCAAAGGGAATTTCAAATCCATCTAATACAAGAACGTTTGAAATCCATCTCTCTTAAATTCTTTTCCAAATGCAAATTCATCCATCCAAAGATACCCAAAGTTATATAGATTCAATTGAAAACGTATCCGAAGTTGGGTGTGCCGCCTAAAGCACCCTAGTGAGAAGAGACAAAGCAATTTTTCTTTTTTTTTTTTCTTTAAAAGGGAAACTCTAATTCCGTGGGGGATGTGGGCAAGACGAGTGAGGGAGAATTAGAAGCTTTAACTAGGGATCTCATGAATACTTAATTTATATTCTTATTAATTGAGTTGAATCTTGAAGGTAGACATGGTAAAACATATGCAGAGATACTTATACGAAAAAAAAAAGAAAAAGAAAAGAAAAGTAATGGCTGTGCATTGGCTTGGCCAGTGCCAAATTTTGGATAAGTGGGATAGACAATTATGAGAACTCTAGTTTTTTATGTTTTATTTAAAAAATTTGATTATAAGTCACATCCCACAGGGCCAGCTCATGTATTAATGATTTTACTTTATGAAATCATAAAAATCTATTGCTCGGGTGATCAACTCTCCCCGCCAAAAACTTTTGATTTTGAAAAAAAAAAAGTTTTGATTTTGTCCTTGTCCTTGATGTGGGACATTATTGGATTGATTATCCTCGGGCATGTTTGGATTTTACTTGTTGTAAGTGAAATTTCCACCATAGACTGCGTTCCACCACCCAGTCTGATATAAACAGCTATTCATTTGTCCTCCTTGATTATGTCGAGCACTTTCCTACTTCCAGCCATGAAAATACACCTTTCTTGAAAAGTACCCTTATTGCCTCTCTTGTGGTTTTAGGCGATGATTACAATTATGTTACAATAAGTAATCATAGTAAAGTTCGATGACGGAATATGAAAATGGGGGGCAAAAAGTCTATTTGGCCCATGAACTTTAATGCTTTCTACTTTTAACCCTTTAATTATTCATTATGTAGGTTCGGCTTCTAAACTATTAAAACGTAAGTTTGTAACCCATCCGTTAGTCTAAGGTGTTAAAGTGAGGCAAAATGGAAAGATATTCTATTGAAATAGTAAAGGGAGCAGCCCCAAATTAGGGTTATTATCTCTCCACGCTCCAAAGAACAATTTGGTCAAAATAATTGAGGAATGATGTGTCAAATAGGGATAGACCTACCAGTTTTTACTTCAACTTTAGTCTTATCATGTGAGATTCAATAAAAAATGGATCACAAATTTGAAATTTAAGCGAAAACTGAAGTCATGGAGTGTAGTTTGATCAAATTTGATTGACAATGATAATGTGGCAATCAACCATTGGTCAATAGTTGTTGATTGACAGCGAATAGTTACAATCATTAGCAAAAGTTGATTCGAGGAAGAAGAAGATCAAAACTACGTTGTTTTAAGCTAGTTCCATTAGAGTTAATGGTTCACATTCGTAGAAGGGGTATAAATACAAGCATGCTTTTAATATTTCAAGAGCTAAATGTATATATATATATAGATAAAAAAAAAGTACATACACAATAGTTGGAAATGTTAAAATTATGAAATCATTAATGTTTGAAGGCCAACTTTTTGCCCATAAAAACACACCATATTGCCTTCTACCAGCCCGTGTGTTTTCTTCCCTTTCGTGCTCTCTTGCGTGTAAATAGGTCTAGTTTGAAGTTTCTCTCCACCGAAAATGTGGACTAAATTTGTATGAAACATATAATATGATATACCATTGACTTGTAGACACAAATGATTGACGTAAACCTCTATTAACCATTCTATTAGAAAAATATTTTCATTGTAGGCTTATGATCAACTGATTTTTTTAAAAAGGAAACAAGCTAAAAATTTTTTGACTTGTTTTTTACCCTCCCACCCCTCCCCACCCGCAGCAACAGTGAGACACAGAAATCGAACTCTGAGCTTGATAGTAGGAAGATTACCTGACTATTGGTAGGGGTGTGCCAAAAATCCAAATACCGAATTACCGATCGAATTCGAATTGAATTCGGTAATTCGAATTCGGTAATTCGATCAGTAATTCGAAAAATCTAAATTTAAATATATCGAATTCAATACGAAATCGGTTTCAAGAATTTTCAATTCGGTTTTACTGAATTCGAATTTAATTCGGTAATTCGGTAAATATTTATCGGTTTCATATTCGATTTTCCGAATACCTAATTTATTGAAAGATAAAATTAAATGTGAAATGCCTAATTTGGGTTAGGAAAATTCATATCAACTTTGATAAAGGCAAATGCATTTTTATTTGCTTCGATGCTCAATAATTTGGGGATTTTGTTTGATTTAAAACATTCTAATTTTTTTTCCATTGTGTTTTTGAATAATTGTTTTATGAATTCAGTTAAATCGGTAAAATACCGATTTCCGAATTGAATTCGAATTGAAATCGAAATCGGAAAATCGGTAATTCGAATTCGAATTCGGTCGGTATTTTTACTAGTCATTTACTGAAAAATACCGATTTCACCCCACCGAATACCGAATTCGAATTCGATTCTCACCCCTAACTATTGGGCTGCTCCCAACGGCTAGTTAGAAGTTAGTTTGACATGTGCTCATCTAATTATGGTTTCTACTGCTAATTTTCTTTTTAAGTTATAAAAAGCAATTTCTAAAGCTATTTTGAGATGTTCTAATGATAGCTGCCCCAATTTAAAAGCTTTGAATAATTAACTCAAAAGATAACCAACTTGTTGGATAAGTTGTCCACTAAAAGAGATTTAAAATCCCTCTTTAAACTGTAGGTCAGAAGTTCATATCTCACACCTTGTAATTAAAAATATCCAAAGAGTATGCTAGAACATCTTTTTGGTCTAGATGGATCTTCTTCCCTCTAGTCCCTTGTACAACTCAATTGAGTTCCCCCTCCCCCAAAGAATAGAATAATATAAATGTTGCCGATTGACCAAAAATAAAAAATAAAAATAAAAAATAAAAAGGTAAAAAATGAAAAACAACTTGTTGGGATCAAGCTCAAAAAAATTGGGGTAACAGATTAAGATGGCTATTAAACTATTGCTCGGATCAACTTTTGGCCATCAAATAATTTTTCGTTACTAATTGGCCACTAAACTAACTAATTAATACATCCATGACCATTTCATCAACTATTGCTCTTAATTTGAAAAATAATCAGAATATGTGGCAATTGTAGGGGTATTTGAATCCATCACTAACTAGATCGTATAACCCGCGTTATTTCTGGTGTCAAACATATAACAAAACATGATTATTTGGAAGGAAAAATAGGGATTCAAGTTGGAGCCCTACTGCAATTTGTCACGTGATTATTTGGGGGGAATAATTGTTATTTGGGAGAAAAAATAGTGATGGAAAAATATACCCCTATAATTTGCCATATGTTGTAATTATTTCCCAAATTAAGACTAATGATCAACAAAATGGCCACAAGTGTGCTGATTAGTTAGTTAGTGGCCAATTAGTGATGAAAAATTATTTGATGTCTAAAAGTTGACTGGAACAATAATTTAATGGCTGCTTAGGTCTTTTCACCCTTGAAACTGAGATCATGCTCATAAAAATCCTATATCGCATATTTAAAGATGATAACCGCCCATCTTATTGCATAGCTATTACATTGAATCATATAATGCATGACATGCAGGTTGTATTCAAGTAGTGCATTGTCTGGCACGTCATGTGAAAGATGTATTTGATTGCACAGAGTAAGCGCAAGGGGCTCTTAACTTTACACAAGCGCGGCTGATCATGGAGTACAATGGGAAATCCATTTTAGAAGAGTTAAAAACTTATTATCAATACGAGTTATAGCATATATTGCCTTATGCTATAATTATTGTGATGACTACACTATTTAAGTTAAAAAAAAAAGGGTATCACTCTTTCCCCCCTCCAAAAAGTGATATCTACGTTTGAGCTAAAACAGATCCAATACTTTTGCTGAAGTTATTTATTACAATTTTTTTTTTTTATGAAGAAGACAATTCTATGTAATCTAGAAAGGAAAATTAGACAAAGGAATAAATTTTTTAGAATTTAAAGAGGTGCAATGTTGTAAAGGAAAGAAATTGTACAGAACTAAGAGAGGCAAATAGGGTACAAAAATGAAAATATCATTTTATATCAAATTTGTTATATAATTTTTCAAAACGTGAGAGGGGGCAATTACTGATCCTTAAGTGTGAATAGCTTTGCCCCTGCATACACACAAGCATTACTTTGTAACTATTTTTCAACTTGATTCAACGAAATCTCATTTATTCTATAATTAATTAAAGGTGTTATTCACATTTAAGGATGGAAAATTCTACTTTAAGCCACATAAATTAATATGATAACTACAAAATAAAAGATGGCTCACCTCTTGATTTTTGATTTTTGGAAGTTCCTATATTTGTATCTTTCGTTTAGGCATGTCATATTTTTTAATCGCTTGTTAAAGAAAAACTATTTTAGACATATCCAAATTTAGGACTCGTTTGGATTGGAGTTTTTTACAGAAAATTTTTTACTTTTTCTATGATCACATTTCGCAAATACCTTTTTAACTTGTATATATCAAATAGATATAGTATATTTTTTTATGAAAAATCCAGAAAATGGCAATCTAGACAAGACGTTAGTTTTAAGTACTTTTGAGGAACATTCGCATTAATCAATATATATTGGCAGCCATATATTTTAATTAGCTTAAGAATAAACAACTCAAATAGATGGACAACGTCTATGTAGGCAGGGATGAAATAAGAAAATTTTGTTTGAGAGGGCGAAATACATATGCATATAAACTTTGAATCAACATAAGATATTTTAAGATTTTAGGGAGCAAAAATAAATATATAAAGAGTTTTTCAAAATTTTAAAATTTTAAGGGGAAAAAAAATATGAATATCTAGAAGTTTCTACCCTGCTCCCCCTAGTTCCGTCCTATGTGGGTTATACCCATGGAACTGTCACAGACAGATGTCTCTTCAGTCCTAATTCCTAAAAGACAACTTTTTTCCCGCGACACTTTCGGAAAGTTTGAAAAATGAGAATAGGAAAGTTCATAATTCATAAGCAGGATGTAAGTTTTGAGAAATTTGTGAATAAGGCATGGGTTATTATTCATGAATTAATATAAGTATATAACTAATAGGTTTATCATCAGGTAACTAAATTACGCTCATAAAAATATGCGCTCTATTAAATAAAATCGTGCACCTTAATGAATAAAAATGTGCTCTACACACACACACACATAAACATTAAATGTGTACATGTAAACCAATATATATATGTGCAAAAATGTATACTTAAATATACATATGTGATGTATTTGTACAAAAAATGTATATAAAAATGTGATGTATGTGTTCATACAAACACTAATAATTGCACATAAGGGTAGATCCACAATTTTTCGTGCCCACAATTTTTTTTTTTACAATTTATAAGTGTAACCCGTACCCCATACATAGTTTTTAAAATGTATACCCTTTTATGAGTTTTCTATCTTACTGTACTTTCTCCAAGTTTTCCTTAACTTTTTTTTTTCCTAAATTCCTTTTGATTGGAAGACAAAACACTCAGAATAAACATTTGGAAACATTGCCAAAGGCTTACTTTCACGGGAAAATTGTTGTCAAATGGCTACTTTCACTTAATTCAGCCCCCTTGTTCAAAAGCAGGGGCCCAATGGTTAATAGTCCACAATGAGTTGGACTGCCCATGAATATGGATAATCGAGCATAAAGTTAAATCCATTTGATGCCCAAAACCTTGTAAGCCATAGCCTGTTTCAGTTGCCCAGGTTAGTCCGTTGACGAATCTCGCAACCAAGCACACTTACGCCTTGTTTGGACTGTGAGCTTTTACCAAAAAAAAAAGAAAAGAAGAAGAGGACATATTTTTTAATCATTTTTTTATTTCGCATGTATTAAATCATCACACTACATATTCATACAAAAATTTTGAAAACTTGCAGTCAAAATGAGCCTAAAAGGGATTGGTCTTGGAGGTAGCCTGCTAAGTGAAGAAAATAACACTTATTCATATGAAGGAGGACTTTTGGAGCAAGCCTGCTGACCGAAGATCGGTACCTTTACTTGAGGAAATCACAAGGTGTGGTCTCCAAAGCAATATTGAAATTAGACTAGTGTCAAAATCGGTTGTATTTGATTTGCGATTTTTTTGGTTCAACCTGTTTAATTGGCTAGTTCACTAGTTCATTGATTTATTAATTTTCTTTTAAATTGAAAATACAGGAAGAGTCCTTGGTAGCTGCTCGTACATTCGTGAATGGTGAGTAGGTCATCATCATTGATTAGCAGCAGTGGCTTCACATCAAACTTCTCTTATTCTTTTTTACTTTTTGAATGATTGGTTCCTTGGAATTTTGACAGACGCCATCCACTCTCCACCTAAAAAAATGGTAAATGTTAAAAGAATGGGATAATTTCAGAAACCTCCATTGAGATTTCTGATAATTTCACTTGACACTCTCAAATTTTAAAAAATATCACTTGCCTCCCTTACTTTAAGATCTTTGTATCATTTACAATCCATTTGAAAAATATTATATTAAAAAATTCATCTTGGGAGAGTACATTTAATTTCATTCCAAAATTATCCTTTTGTTGTTATACTTTTTTTGTTGTCTGACTTGTTATTACCAAAGTGAGTATACTAATATTAAAAGAAAATAAAAATAAAAAGTATGAAAATTTATCTTGATTGACAAAATATAGTGTGTTTTGTATACTAAGATTTAATATTTGAATTTTGCAAGTTACAAAGATAATATTTTTCTTTATTGTAAATTGAGTTAAATTAAGAATTTTTATAAATTATTTACATATTTTTGATTTTTTTGTCTAAAATGGAAGGCTTGAAAACAAAAAAGATACAGCATGCTAAAAATTATATATAAATTTTATTTATATTGTTTTTAAGCTAGTGCAAAAAGTTATTATCATGATTATGAATTTTTATAAGTTATTTTTAGGAGTATTATAAATCATTCATAATTTTAAGTAATTTAACATAACTTATCTGAACTGATGACATAAAACTAATAAAGAGTTTTTTAATCTCGTTATCAACTTTTAAATTTTCATCAATGAACTAAATCCATCTATTTACAAAAATTAAGATACAAATTTGGTATATTATGGTAATTAAGAAATCATGAGAAAAGGGCAAATTTGGAATGAAATTATATTCTTTCTTCTAAAAATTAGTTTTTTAGCATTATATTTTGAAACGGGTTTTGAATGTTACAAAAAGTTTAAAATAGGGGAACTAAGTGAGATTTTTAAAATTTGAGAGTGTCAAGTGAAATTGTTAGAAATCTCAGGGGAGGTTTGTGAAATTATCCCTAAAAGAATTGTAGAAAACCTTGAAATTTGTAAATTCATCCACTATACATGGAGAAATATAAATAGGTCCAAAAAATACTTAAAAAGACAACAATACTAGGGATAAATTCATCAATGTTTGAAATTGAACAACATAGAAAAGTCTAATTTTTTGCACTTTAGAAAAAAAAAATTCTTCAAGCACATAAAAAGAAAAAATGAGAAAAAGACACAATTTAAATGTCAAATGTAAATCTTCGTCATCTTATCTACAACTGCGTATCACAATCTTTATCACCACCACTAATAGGAGTTTGCTTAGTGGTTCTAAATCTACATTTTCCTCAATATTATTATAATCTTTACATTTTGAATGAGGAAGATAAACAAGTAGACTTGAAAAAAGTTGAAGGAGCAGTGGAAATATGAGGAGGAAGGCAATGGTAGTAGGAGGCTAGTGGTGATCGCATGGTGAAGAACGATCGGGAGAGGTAGGATGCAAAATAGGTGTGACGACCCCACCTCTTCGTAGGGCGTATCCTAAGGTATTAGCGGTTTGCCTATCCAACTTTCATCACAACTCACTAACAATTCAAGGATATTTAAGACCATCGAGCCAAGAAACTACTTAACATAATAAATGTCATTACCTTAAAGTGCAAATTTCATTCAATACAACGACTACTGCGGTTATACCTCAAGTTTACACTTACAAATATTCAAACAACTTAAACAAGTATGTTAGCAAAAATAAACAAAAACTCACCAAAACTAGTTCCACCAACTTCTTCACTTCAAGTGCTTGTTAAGGAATAACAAACTTAATGGGGTGAGCGAAAACTCAGTGAGACCAAGAAAATATGCAAACAAACAAGTAAAAGAGAAGACTACACATTTACTCATAGTAAGGAAAATGTCAATAGTATTCACGTAAGAGCACAGAAGAAACTAAATACACATTCAAGGGAGGATACGGGAGCTCTCAGTAGCTAATCCACTTTCATGCCTTTCAGTTGTACTCAGAAGCCGTTTCTATCCGTTGACACTTAGTCAACCAAGAAAAAAAAAATTCCGTAGATCACCATTTTACGATGCTCTCTATCCACCGTTTCACCCCCTACCGGGCCGCACGTCAACAAAGGCGGTAATACTTGAGTTTACTCAAGTAAATGGTCGACGAGCTTACTCTCCAATCGACTTTCAAGTCAAGAGCCCATGGCTCACCAAGCCCCTCAGCCAATCCCTTGCCAGCCCGAGTTGAATGGATCACCAATGGGTTTTGGGGCCTCGAGAACACAAGTAGGTTGAGAAGTCAACGCTCCACTCGACAAGTAATTACAAGCACAAGTAGTTAAAGTTCAAGTATAAGCAAGAAAGTATCAAGTCAAATAAGGGGGTGAAATAAAGTATACATCCGCCTCAACAAGTCCATTAACAAGATTCACATTCAAACATGTAACAAGTTCATGAAAGTGATCAAGTACAGCATCAAGTCATGCACTTGACACTCACCAAGAATTAACAAGTCAAGTAAATGAGCAAGTCGCCAAACTTCCGCCTCAGGATTACCCTCGAGCTCGCCTTGATCACCTGATATCAATGGCGGCAAATGAGTCCCTTAAATCCCAACTAGCAACAAGTCACAATAAATTCATCCATTTACCGCTTAAAGATATCGATTCTATCCGGATTGAACATATAAAGAAGGGCGAAGGTTTAACAACATTAGTTGAGCAAAGTGCATTTAAACAACCCATAAAATGGGGAAAAAGTGAGGCAAAATCCAGTCCAATCTCAAGCCGACAAAGCTAGAAATTTCCAACATTGATAGCCCAAGAAATTTAATCCTTTTCACCACTTAAACATCATCATTTTAGTTCAAAACCAACATATATCTAAGGATGGAAGTTTATCAAAGTTTATTGAGCAAATTTTTAGCAAAACCAACCTCAAGATTTCAAAAATCAAAGCTCCAAAATTGGCCCAAAATTCGGACAGCAAGCTGTCCAAAATTTCTAGCAAAACAGGGGTCAAAACTTTCCCCTTTTCACTTCTAAAATGAATTTTTTTTTGCTCAACTCACCCACACATTCAAAGGTTACCATCTAACAATGTTTATTGAGCTAAACTTCACCAAGAATTACCACAAAATTTTGAAAACAAGGGCAAAACAGTCCCTCATTTTCGGCATTGCTGGAGCACTTTTTCAGCACTGGCAATATTCTTTGAAAAAGCATAACATGAGTTCTATAGGTTGAAAAATTATAAAACTTACACCATTAGAAAATAGAATAAAATGACTAAAATCTCTAGAAGACATTTTTGTGAAATTCAGCTCATAGGCAAGTCAAAGTTTAGGTCCAATTCACTGTTGTCACGAAAGCAGAAAACGGAATAGGTTTGGTTTTTTACCCAAATTTACAAATTTTCTAGTATTGATAGAAATTGAACCACAATCTGAAATTTATATCATTGAAAGGCCTTTGAGTCTAGTTTTAAACACAATAAACAAAACTCAATTTCAATTTTTCTACACCAAATTATAGCTGTTTTTCAAAACTGCTCAGTGAAACCTGCAAAAATTTCTAGGTTTGTTACAACTTGAAGATATGAAACTTTTACTACTAAAACTTCATGATTTTGGTTCTAATCCAACATACACTTATAGTTTAAAGTCTCATAGGGTATTTTGAACAATTTATAGCTAAAAATTATCACCAAAAATTTTGAAATCCAAGCTGAAAATCTCAGCTTCCATTCAGCTAGCAAGCAGAAATTTTCCATCAAAATTTCCAAACATTTCTCCAACAAATCTCAAATGATCTCAACTCAACTTTCATAGCAAAGCTACAATAACTCATCATTAACATATCAAGAGATGTAGCCTACAATTTTAACAAGTAAATCACCAATATTGCGCCAAGTCTTAACCCTAATTTCAACTCATACAACCCAAGCATCACATATCATAATAATAACTTGAAAAACTACTACAAGATCTAGCCAAAACCAAAAGATCAACTCACTAAGCAAGGGAAATGAGAAAAAAAAAATGATCTAGCATATACCTCTTTTGGTTCCTTTACAACCACAAGATCTTCCTCCAAGATCTTCCTTCCAAGTTTAACCTAGAGTTTGATGGAGTATCAAGATTTTTCCTCTTTTTTTCCTCACAAAATTAGCAAGGAATCAAGGTTGAGTTTGTGGTTTTCCCCCCCTTTTTCTCTCAAGAATTTCATCCCCCTCTCTCTCTCTCTTATCTCAAGACTAGAAAATGAAATGTATCAAAAAAGAAGCTTGGTTGGTTTAATATAAAACAAACTCCTGGTTAGGAAGATGACACTTGTCCAATTCTCATTGGTTTTGACAAAACGTTTTTGCATAAAATTTCCTTCTCTTCCAATAATTTCCTCACATACCCACAAAATCACACTTACTCTAATTACTAACCCTCACATGCAATAATTAATAAAACCATTGAGACTAATAAAATCATTTTTTTCCAAACATTAAATCAATAATGCGAATAAGGTACACAAGTCGTTAATTGTGAAATCGATAAATATAGATAATCCAAAGTGAAAAAAATTAAAAAATAATTTTCACAAATTTTGGATTCTCAGAATAGGCCTGTTAATTGGGTTATGTAAGTTGGGTTTTGACATATATAAAATTAGTTCACATAAAATATCATTCTTTTGAACCCAAACTCAACTTAGTTTTACAATTTTGTAACTCATGCTCGACTCATCAAGAAAGTTAGATATGGGCCTAATTCGAGCAGGCCCAAATGCATATAATGTATTTTTCACGTTCAAAAAATGTAGTTAAACTAAGTAGCCGGCTAGTCCATAGACATTCTATAATATCCAAAAGAAGTTTGAATTTCAGAAATGAAAAATAATATAGTTTACCATAAGATCTATAAATCAATCAACTAGAGATTGAAAAAGAACAATTTATTATAAAATTAGCCTTCTAAATTTCAATTATTTGATTGGATTTAGATAAATAATTCTTCTTAATTTCCACATATAAGCCCTAGTATATACATTCTTTGAACCGAGAATTAAAGGAGTTGAGCTCAATGTAACCCACACTCAACTCACATTTAAATCGGGTAAAATATTTTGACCCATATTCATCTCAACTCACATTATGTAAGATTCAACCCATTACATTTAGGGTTGATTGGGTGGGGTTTACGCCACCTCAACCCAATTAACTTGTTTAATGGAACAGAATAGTCAGAAGAAAGAGGATTTTGTGAATAAATTTAGGGTTTCTCTCTTTTTATATCGGTGTGGGTAATTTTCATTTTAGCCCATGAAGTGAAATAAGTAGAACGCTTACGTACAATTATTAGGCTTTTGTAGACCAAAAGCTCCGAAATATTATTGACCTAATAACTAATAAATTACAAATTCAATGGCCCAACAAGATAAAACTTCAAAATTTGGATCCGAGTGGCTCAAAATGTTCTTAATGGTTCATCAATTTTGATCGATTTTTTTTTTTTCCACTTTTCTACCTTTTCCAAACAACTGGATGGGCATCATGGCCTATTTGCATTTGAATTGATCGAACTAACTAGTCCTTTCTGAATATAAAAGTTGTAACAGCCCCACCTCTCCCAAGGGCGAACCCAAGGGTATCAGCGGACTGCTGCCCAGCTCTCGCCGGGACTCACTACAAATTCCCAAATAATAAACCAAACGTTCATTCGTAAAGTCATCAACATAAGATATTAAAATTTCTAATAAACTCCTACAAAATACAAACCCCACAATTTCATCAAAATTACATTGATAATAACTCCAAAATACCATAAACCATCAAACTCATCCATTAATATCAATCTTATACAAAAAGGGGAAAATCCTATACAAGTACTAACTTCCTCGATTCACGTGCCTCTCCTCAAACATTAAGGAAAACAATTGGGATGAGCTAACGCCGGTGAGGCCAAGAAAACATGCACAAGCAAGTCAAAGCAATTAAATCAATTAATAAAGCAATAAAAGAGCGAAACAGTGAATTTAGCAATAAAACTTTTAAACAACACAATTTAAAGGATACAGTTGCCGGCTCCACGTTTCCGAAATCTCGATAGTCACTTTCTCCGCTTCACAAGTATCAATTTCTGGCCATACGTTGACACTCCGTCAACCACTCACTCTCACAGTCCATATTCGTCACTTTTCTCCCTCTCCCGTCTACTTACACCCCCTTGACCGGGCCCGAACTCCTAAATTTGAAAAGTGTTTGGCAACCCACTATGAGTATGCCAAGTCGGTGGACTCATTCCAACCGACGACTTTAAACATTAAAACCCATGGTTTTCCCAACCCTTGCCCTAGCGGACAAAGGGATCCCCGATGGGGTTTGGGCGTCCCCATAGTTATAAACAATTTAAACAATTCAATCAGGTCAAGCAGTTGAACAAGAAACCATTTAAACAGTTAAACTCATTTTGAGACAATTCAAGAATGTGAGCGCGATAAAGTACACGCTCACCAGTTCACAAGCATGCTTTTCAAATTATTTACATCACGTAAAGCAATTAAACATGCACTTGAACACTCACCGACAAAGTAGGGGTCGGAGTCCAAGTTTTGATCAGTCGCAAATTCAGCACTTTGCCCTAAAATAATTAAAAGAGAACAAAAATGAGTTTTCCTAATCGATGGTGAAGTTTAAAGCGAAAAGTCGAAAGTTTGACATTTTTCCTAGTTGAACTGAAAACTTTGAAAAATCATAACTCAAGTTTTACATGTCGGAATTCTGCTCATTTGGTACCGTTGGAAACCTCTTTAAAAGTTCTAAAACTTTTCAGAAGACATCAAATTAAAATTATGGACGAAATTAACCCAGATTTTCGTTGAACATTCAGCTACAGTAAGTTGACAGTGTCCGTCAGGCTGGTTATCCAGCACATTTTGAAAATTCGTCAAAAATTACAGAAAATTAATTAACCTCTTAAATTTATACACAATATAGTCCTACATATGAAGTGTCAACAGCCACTGACGGAACTCAATTCCGACATCCGAGCATGAAATGACAACAGTACAAACAGAGGCTACTCGAAATTCTGCAGTTCTGGGATTTCGAAAATACAGGACAGTTTTCAAGTTGCTATTTGGGTGACGAATTCAAGTCCAAAAATTACCAAATTTGGTACACCAAAACTAACATATATAGTCTAGGTTCACACCAAATTTCAGCCATAAATTCAAGCAAATGAATGTCAAACCGAAATGAACTCAGACAGTGCCCAAAGCTGGGGAAGATTTTCCAGATTAGAGAGGCAGTTTTGAAACATCATTTGGGTAACGAAATGGTACTGGAAAAACACCAAATTTTGCAGAAAAAAACCTCAGTATATGAGCTACATCTGTACCAAAATTTAGCTAAAATATCGCACAGGAAGACAGTGAACAAAGCAACTAATATCAGGGCAGCAAGGTTCGATAAATCTGGAAACTGTTTTCCAGATTTTAACTTCATTTTTTTCATGCGATTTTGACACACCAAATGGAATGATTTTTGCAAATAAATTTACATACATATAAACCAACATTTCAGCTCCCAAAACAACCAAGGAACTCATGAAAATTCACAGCCAAAACAGGGTATAAAAATTGGAAATAAAACCGGCAGCACTTCCCCTCTTCTACCAATTTTGCTTCTTCCTTTCTTTTCCTATCTTGCTACCCTTCAAGAACTCACACAACTCATCCATCACACACCCACACACATCATGGCAGTCCAATAATCAAGAAATGTGGGATTTCATAGAGCCCACTTCAACAACCCAATTTCAACAAGAACAACATCAAGAATCTACAAACTTAAACCTACAAGATGAAATCAAAGAAAAGATTTTGAAGAACAACTTACCTCTTTCCACCAAGTAGAAACCCTAAGCTACCAAAACCCCTCTTGAATCCAAATTTGAACTTCACTACCAAGTGCTTCCAAGTCCCAAAGCAAGATTGATGGTTGAAATTGGCAAAATCCCCAAGCTTTTCTCTCTTTTTCCTCTCTTTTCCTCTCTTCTTTTCCTTCTCTTTTTTTCACGTTTTCCTTCTCTTTTTTTTCCTTGTTTGGCCGGTTCATGTAAGCTATTAAATAGCTAAAGATAATCTCAATTAGATATTTTTACCTAGTCAAGGTTTGGTCAAAATTATCACACCAATTCAACCTAACAACTTAGGTTGTTTTCCACTCTTACCCACATGATTTCTTTTCCTATCAAATTAGTCCATAGGTACTCAATTTAACCTAGCCTATCAAAGCTTAATCACACTTACTTAGGCTACTAATCACCCAATTACCCTAATAACTCTCGTGCGCGTACAAATTCACACTGAAAATTCTTGAAATAACAAACGTTTGATTTTTACATATAATTAGGGTTTTGAGAAAACATATTAGGGTTTGATATACAACTAGGGTTTTACTGTAAATTAGGGTTTCGAGAAAGGGGGGAAAAAAATACATACAGAATTCAATTTACAATTAGGGTTTTAAAGAAAATTTAGGGTTTTGTCGAAAACTAGGGTTTTCAAAACAATTTAGGTTTTTTTTTTATCCACTTAGGGTTTCCAAAATAACTTTTGGCCATTTAAATTATACAAATCAATACTTATTATAAATAAATATGGTGAGAAAATAGGGAATAAACTGGGTCCTCACATTCTCCCCTCCTTAAAAGAATTTCGTTCTCGAAATTCATACTTCATAATCCTTACTCACCATTTGGTAATCAAACCTTGGTTTTCTCATAAAACCAACTTGTAAGGTAACTTATTTGACCTCATGTCTACCCCACTCATGAAACTATGGTTAACAAAAGTCCATCAAACCAAAATTCATTAAGACCCTAACTTAGCAATGGTAAATGGAGGGTCATACCTTCAATACCCTCTGTAGGATTAGGGGTCTGAGATAGGTCCATGGTATAGACTCTGGCAGGCACTCTCGAGCGATTATCCCCTACACTCGACTCTTTAGACGTCGGCCTAGCGGATTGTTGTGATCCACCACCATCACGACGTGACATCGGACAGTTGATGATTTGATGTTCGGGGCTCCCACATCTTAGACATTTTCCAGCTTTCTTCCAACAACCATCCACCGTATGATTTGATTTGCCACAATATTCACATCCCATTTGTGGCATCGATACTGAACTAGAACCTCCTTGTGAGGTACCCCAGGATTGACCACGCCCACGAGAGGCTTCCTTAGTCATAGATTCCCTCGATACTCCAGTAGTCCTTACTCCGCCCGTGCCCCTTCCCAACTTAGGGGTCGGCATATCTCTTTCAGTCGATCCTATTTCACTACTACTCGGAGCATTCCTCTTTTTAGCATGAAAAGCCTTCACTTGTTGCCTAGCACTCTCAACTCTCTGGGCTTTCTCTAAAGCCTCAGTAAAGGTATTGATTTGGGCCGCAGCCAATGCCTCTTGGATTTCAACATTAAGGCCTTGTACAAATCGCCTAATTCTTTTCCGATCAGTGGCCACTAGTTCGGGTGCAAACCTAGAGAGCTTTGTAAATTGAGTCTCATAGTCAGCCACACTCATAGATCCTTGCCTTAATCTAATAAAATCATCCTCCCTTTTTTCCTGGATCAGTGGAGGCAGGAATTTCTCATCAAATTCTCTCTTGAAGTTCACCCAAGTCCAAGGAGTTTGTTCTCGCTCCCACTTAGCTCGGATTACATTCCACCAAGATCTTGCCGCGCTCTCAAATTGAAAAGTGGCAAAGCTCACTTGTCTCTCCTCAGAATAATTTAGAACGGCAAAGATATCAGACATCCTATCTAGCCAATTCTCAGCTATCTCGGGATCAGCCCCTCCTATGAATTTAGGTGGCGAAAACTTAAGAAAACGTTCCAAAGCCCTATCATCCCCATGATCAGGCCCTAAAGGTTGGTTTTGCTGTCCTAGGCCCTGATTATCAGCCGACGCTTCAAGTATGTCACCATCCTATTGATGGTCAGTAGCCACTTGATCCTCATTAACACCGCCCGGTCTCCCCTCAGACTCAGCCCCAGAAAGGTGAACACTTGGAGGGTTGGGGTTGTACACGCCTACGTCCTCGACCACGACGACCTCGACCTCGACCTCGAGCATCCATTTATCTTAGTTACGTCTAAACACAGAAATAAAGGCATTACACAAAAGCAAATTAAGTATAACATCAATGGTGAAAACATTTAAAATAGAAACACTAATATATATTTATTTTTGCAAGTTCACAAGTAAGTATCAAACCATGGGGTATTATAGGATAAAGCACATACAAATGCCATGGAAATACAAACAGTCATGCAGTCACAATTGTAGGCCTCACTAGCCTCACCCCAACTAAACCATTTACAAAACACTCAAAGATTGGAAACCCTAACTTAGTTCACAGCCAAACCGCTGGTCGGGAATCCCAGACGGGTCCTTGAATGGCTCCTCCTCCGAGGGCTCCTCACGAGCCATGCTCTCCACTCTCTCTTCTACTTCCTCACGGGGTCTTGGATAACCTCCAAGTATGGCGAATATCCATAGTTATAACATATTTGTATTCAAGCACCAAAATAAGAACAAAGTCAATCAACACTCAGGTTGGCCACCCCAAAGTGTAAATTAACTCAATCCTCATTTTTGCCCGACATACCATCTGAAATCTTCTAATCACAAATCAAACCTTAATCATATATAGTTCAACCTTTTTTTTTTTCCAACTCATCCACTTATGATACAAGTCTTAACCAAAAGTATACAGGTAATCTTTTCACTTAACTTTCAACTAATCCCACACCCTAAACATCTAGTCTAGGATACACTACAAGGATTTGAAGCCTAAGCTCTGATACCACTGTAACTGCCCTACCTCTCCCAAGGGCGAACCCAAGGGTATCACTGCCCAACTCTCGGGACTCACTACAAATTCCCAAATAATAAACCAAACGTTCATTCGTAAAGTCATCAACATAAGATATTAAAATTTCTAATAAACTCCTACAAAATACAAACCCCACAATTTCATCAAAATTACATTGATAATAACTCCAAAATACCATAAACCATCAAACTCATCCATTAATATCAATCTTATACAAAAAGGGGAAAATCCTATACAAGTACTAACTTCCTCGATTCACGTGCCTCTCCTCGAAACCTGTTAAGGAAAACAAATTGGGATGAGCTAACGCTCAGTGAGGCCAAGAAAACATGCACAAGCAAGTCAAAGCAATTAAATCAATTAATAAAGCAATAAAAGAGCGAAACAGTGAATTTAGCAATAAAACTTTTAAACAACACAATTTAAAGGATACAGTTGCCGGCTCCACGTTTCCGAAATCTCGATAGTCACTTTCTCCGCTTCACAAGTATCAATTTCTGGCCATACGTCGACACTCCGTCAACCACTCACTCTCACAGTCCATATTCGTCACTTTTCTCCCTCTCCCATCTACTTACACCCCCTTGACCGGGCCCGAACTCCTAAATTTGAAAAGTGTTTGGCAACCCACTATGAGTATGCCAAGTCGGTGAACTCATTCCAACCGACGTACTTTAAACATTAAAAACCGATGGTTTTCCCAACCCTTGCCCTAGCCCCTGTTGCCGGACAAGGCGAAGGGATCTCCGATGGGGTTTGGGCGTCCCCATAGTTATAAACAATTTAAACAATTCAATCAGGTCAAGCAGTTGAACAAGAAACCATTTAAACAGTTAAACTCATTTTGAGACAATTCAAGAATGTGAGCGCGATAAAGTACACGCTCACCAGTTCACACAAGCATGCTTTTCAAATTATTTACATCACGTAAAGCAATTAAACATGCACTTGAACACTCACCGACAAAGTAGGGGTCGGAGTCCAAGTTTTGATCAGTCGCAAATTCAGCACTTTGCCCTAAAATAATTAAAAGAGAACAACAATGAGTTTTCCTAATCGATGGTGAAGTTTAAAGCGAAAAGTCGAAAGTTTGACATTTTTCCTAGTTGAACTGAAAACTTTGAAAAATCATAACTCAAGTTTTACATGTCGGAATTCTGCTCATTTGGTACCGTTGGAAACCTCTTTAAAAACTCTAAAACTTTTCAGAAGACATCAAATTAAAATTATGGACGAAATTAACCCAGATTTTCGTTGAACATTCAGCTACAGTAAGTTGACAGTGTCCGTCAGGCTGGTTATCCAGCACATTTTGAAAATTCGAAAAAAATTACAGAAAATTAATTAACCTCTGAAATTCATACACAATATAGTCCTACATATGAAGTGTCAACAGCCACTGACGGAACTCAATTCTGACATCCGAGCATGAAATGACAACAGTGCAAACAGAGGCTACTCGAAATTCTGCAGTTCTGGGATTTCGAAAATACAGGACAGTTTTCAAGTTGCTATTTGGGTGACGAATTCAGGTCCAAAAATTACCAAATTTGGTACACCAAAAATAACATATATAGGCTAGGTTCACACCAAATTTCAGCCATAAATTCAAGCAAATGAATGTCAAACCGAAATGAACTCAGACAGTGCCCAAAGCTGGGGAAGATTTTCCAGATTAGAGAGGCAGTTTTGAAACATCATTTGGGTAACGAAATGGTACTGGAAAAACACCAAATTTTGCAGACAACAACCTCAGTATATGAGCTACATCTGTACCAAAATTTAGCTAAAATCTCGCACAGGAAGACAGTGAACAAAGCAACTAATATCAGGGCAGCAAGGTTCGATAAATCTGGAAACTGTTTTCCAGATTTTAACTTCATTTTTTTCATGCGATTTTGACACACCAAATGGAATGATTTTTGCAAATAAATTTACATACATATAAACCAACATTTCAGCTCCCAAAACAACCAAGGAACTCATGAAAATTCACAGCCAAAACAGGGTATAAAATTGGAAATAAAACCGCAGCACTTCCCTCTTCTACCAATTTTGCTTCTTCCTTTCTTTTCCTATCTTGCTACCCTTCAAGAACTCACACAACTCATCCATCACACACCCACACACATCATGGTAGTCCAATAATCAAGAAATGTGGATTTCATAGAGCCCACTTCAACAACCCAATTTCAACAAGAACAACATCAAGAATCTACAAAACTTAAACCTACAAGATGAAATCAAAGAAAAGATTTTGAAGAACAACTTACCTCTTGCCACCAAGTAGAAACCCTAAGCTACCAAAACCCTCTTGAATCCAAATTTGAACTTCACTACCAAGTGCTTCCAAGTCCCAAAGCAAGATTGATGGTTGAAATTGGCAAAATCCCCAAGCTTTTCTCTCTTTTTCCTCTCTTTTCCTCTCTTCTTTTCCTTCTCTTTTTTCACGTTTTTCCTTCTCTTTTTTTTCCTTGTTTGGCCGGTTCATGTAAGCTATTAAATAGCTAAAAGATAATCTCAATTAGATATTTTTACCTAGTCAAGGTTTGGTCAAAATTATCACACCAATTCAACCTAACAACTTAGGTTGTTTTCCACTCTTACCCACATGATTTCTTTTCCTATTAAATTAGTCCATAGGTACTCAATTTAACCTAGCCTATCAAAGCTTAATCACACTTACTTAGGCTACTAATCACCCAATTACCCTAATAACTCTCGCTGCATAAATTCAAAAATTCTTGAAATAACAAACGCGTTTGATTTTACATATAATTAGGGTTTTGAGAAAACATATTAGGGTTTGATATACAACTAGGGTTTTACTGTAAATTAGGGTTTCGAGAAAGGGGGGAAAAAAATACATACAGAATTCAATTTACAATTAGGGTTTTAAAGAAAATTTAGGGTTTTGTCGAAAACTAGGGTTTTCAAAACAATTTAGGTTTTTTTTTTATCCACTTAGGGTTTCCAAAATAACTTTTGGCCATTTAAATTATACAAATCAATACTTATTATAAATAAATATGGTGAGAAAATAGGGAATAAACTGGGTCCTCACAAAAGTACTTTTTAAAAGGGCAAATTCTTGATAGTTACCATTTAGGGTAGAGAATATACTTATCTAGATGAGAGATCTTTGTTATAATGGCTTTATGGTGGCAGCATCTTGCTCATTCCAACTTTAGCACAATTTTAAACCTTTTTGAGCAGAGTTCATCTTAAGATTGACTATAAACAACTCTGAAGCCTAAGTTTGGTTAGACTAAGGATGCAGCCAGAATAAGGATTCAACAGAGGCACAGATAGAGAATGTTCTTTTAATTCTATAAATGATAGAAAATAATAAAATTATTCGCATGCAAATAATAGCACATAGCAATATATGTATTTAAAAAATTACATAAGAGGATTTAAGAAATTTATAGATGCCCTACATCCTATTAAAATATGCAATTTTGTGCATAGAAAAACACATGGGACTCTAAGAGTGCGTTTGGATAGTATGTGAGGCCCCGATTTTTCCCAATTTCTGGAAAATATTAAATAATTTTAATTATAGTTATTTTGGTTTGCCAAGGTGTTTATATGGTTTGTTTTACTTTTCAAAGTGTTGGTTTTAACTAGCTTGTTTTACAAAGTTTGAAAACCCTAATTTGATTAAAACCCTAGTTTGCTTTGAAAACCCTAAATTGGGATAAAACCCTAATATGTATATGCAAAACTCTAGTTTTGAAAATACATTTAAGTTTTATATCCAACGACAAGTTTGTTATTTCTTGATTTTACGTGTGTTAATGCATGATTAAGAAGAGGGATTACGATTCCTAGGTGATTAGTGGCCTTAGTAGGTGTAATTAAGTGTTGATAGACTAAGTTGAATTGGACACCTATGGACTAAGTTGATAGGAAAGAAAACTACTTGGGCAAGGGTGGAAGTTCATCTAAGTTGGTGGGTTTTCTTAGCATGCTAATGTTGACTAACTCTTGACCAAATACTAAATATCTAAGTGGTCTCATCCCTTAGACATTTGCATAGGAGAGCCGGCCAAGCCAAGGGAAAAACAAAGAGGGAAAAACCGTGAGGAAAAGGGAAGAACAGAAGAGAAAAAAAAGAGAGGAAAAAGAAGAAAAACTTGGGAACTCTTGCAAGGTTTAATCATTCAATCTTGATTTGGAGCTAGGAGGTGAATCTTGCACTTGAAAGGTTGAGGTTGCACCAAGAACACAAGCTAGCAAGGTTTTCTTCTATCTTTCTTCTATTTTTACAAGCTGGAATTTCGACTAAGTTGATGAAGTTGTTGGATTTTTTGTTGTTTTGACTTGATTGAGGATCATGTTTAGCTTCTTAGATGAATTTATGGGTTAGATTGTTGAATTTTCTTGTGTAAAGCTCCAGCCAAGAAGAAATCATTAGAGTCGAATTTCTGTCCATTTTTCTGTCCGAATTTGCTTGATATTTTCGAAGATGATGGGGATAGAATTAGCTTTAGCACAAAGCATGAAAGTTGTAGAGAGTTGAGTGAGGATTCTACCTGTAAATTTTCAGGTGAATCGGAGCACTGTAGCATGTGAAATGACTAAAATGCCCCTGATGCCCTGTTTCTGTCCGAACCGTTATTTTGCTGCTGTAATGGGCCATTTTGACCGGGAAGATGACTGTTTTTGTTTTTGAGGTCTTCTTAAGTATGGTAGATTTATGTGTTAGCTTTCTAATGGCTTTGGAATCGCTTGATTTGGAGCTGTGAGTGTCGAGTTATGGCCATTTGAAACCGTCCTGCTTAAATCTCTGCGATAGGGTAGAAAGCCATTGTTTTGATTATTTTCAACCTAGTTCGGGATGGAATTGGATTTCAACTTCTTCATGAGAATTGTAGAGGGTAATGTGGAACGTGTAAGGGTTGCATTTACTTGATTGTTATTGCATTCGAGTCATTGGATTTGCATGTGCGTGTTTTGGTTGAATGCATTGAGTTTTAAAAAGCGAAAACAGAATGACAAACCAGCAACTTCAGCTTCGTTTTCTGTGTTGATCCTTTGTGATTTGGCTTTTGGCCAAAACATAGAACTTATAGCCCTTCATTCTAGCTTTCCAACGCATCTGGAATTTCTGGATTCGGATTTAGTTATGATCGTTTGAATGTAGCCTGTCCGCAATTCTGACTGGGAAAATTTCTGAAATTATTTTGACATTTTTCACCTAGAAAGAGAAAATCTGGGTAGAAGTTGTCTTCACAAAAGTTGTAGCTTGTTCTCTTAGCTTCGAAACGGCACCTTGTACATTCTAATCCGATACTTGTAGCCTGAGTTATGAGTATTAGCGTACAGGGTGTCAAAACTGTCTTGTGCACCTTTAGTGTGTGTTTTCCGTTTTCGTTCCATTTCATTCGCTTTTCCGTCTAACGCCATGCGTGCTCCTTTAACTATATGAAGTTTTTATAAGTGGTTTTCGAGAGTTTAATTCATTGAGTATTTGCATGTCACGTCATTTCACCTTTGAAAATGGATTTTGCCAAACCTTTTAGTTTGGAATTGGAAAAGTAATTTGCTTGCACTTTCACATCTCAGGTGATTCTGTGGACACCGAAGGACGTGTTTGATCTTCTAAATTTTCCTCGCTTGTTCTCAACTGTTGGTGAGTGTTCCTTGCATGTTTGTGAATAAATTGCTCTGTTGACGTGTTTAAATGCTTTTAATAATTATGTGAAGGTGTGTACTTTGCTCCTTTCGGCCTACTTTTATTCTATTCAACCGTGTGCTTTTCCATTGTTTGTATATTATTTGTGCATGATCAGAGCCATGTGTACTAACACATAGGCTGAACAAGGCCTTTCCAAGTTATCGACCTATTCGAGCTAGAAGCGGACTCGGTCGGGTAGGTTGATAACCTAGACTGCACGGTATACTCGAGTATTACCACTAGGAGTTATAAGGAGGAGTAGGGGTTGAGTATTGAACAAGACGGACTGCAACCGCTTCTGGAACTGTATCCTTTCAATCGGTATTTTCCGGTTTATGTGTTTATACATTTTATGCTTTTAAACTGAATTATATTAACCTCACCGAGTGCTTAACGATATATTTTGCTCCACATTCTTGTGTGATTTGTGTGATGTTAGGATCGCTCACTGGGCTTTTAGCTCATCCCTTTCAACTTTGTTTTTCCTTAGCAGGATTTGAGATCGAGAGCTTCCAGGGGTTACACTAGGTCGATGGGTTTGGAGACCTAATCTTGTATTTTGATGTAGCCCTTGTATTTTGAATTGTACTAATGGAATTTTGGATGGATAAACTTTTGTATCTGTAATTATAGTTTGGGACGTTTGTGGTTCGTTAAGGAAACTTTGGGGTTTAAATGTTACGATTGATTGAGGACATCGATGTATTTTGTTATTTGCATTTGAACTAAGGATCTAGTGAGTCCGGAGAAGGCTGACTTCTTGATACCTTAGGGTTATAGGGAGAGGTGAACATAGTAGATTATTTGGGATAATTTGTTGAAAAGGATACTGTGGCACTTTTTTGATGTGATATATGTGAGATAAAAAGGTGATTGGAATTTGTGTCGATAATGCAAGCAAAAATTTTTAGGTAAATTAGAACAATTTCTTAAAGCATTGGGCTTGTATTCATCATTAAAATAATAGATTGGGCCTGTTACTTGTTACTTTTATGAAGAATGATCACAGAATTAGTTAGAGATAGTTACATATATTGACAAATTCTACAAATTATTAGAGATAACAACAAAACTTTTCTAGAATTTAACACCAACCTCGAATATCTTCTTTTAATCAATGTTTTTAGGACCGGACTAGACCGGCCGGTTCGACTGGTCAAACCACGAACCAGCCTGGCCACCGGTCCGGTCCTATATAAAAGCTGGATATTAACTCAAAACCGTAAAGAACCGTTAAAATCGTTTGAATCGTAAGAACTGCTCACCGATGGTTTTTGACTTTCAAATATTGACCGGTCAATATAAGTGAAATTTAAAACATAAAAAAACCAATTAAGAGGACAAGCCCTAAGAATTAGTCTTCTTCTTCTCGTCTCTGTTGTGCCGCCGTCTGCTAGCCATCTTCTCATCTTTCTTTTGCCGTCTCTTTTTTTTTTTTTCCATTTTTTCTTCCTAAGCCTCAAATTTAACATCTAAGTATCTAAGATCTAATCGTCTAAGTGTTCACAAATTAAGAATGTTGTGGATAAAGCTGAAGGCTGAAGGCTTTGAATCGCTACTCAAATTGGAAACAAGAGCATAATTGAGGAGTGAGAGCCCTAACCAAGTCGATATCTTCATCCCCTTGGTGATTTTAATTATTTTACATTCAAGAATTTTGTAGCAATAAACCTAGCCCAAAATCGCAATATTTTTAACTGATACCCTGGTTGATTGTGATATTATGAGATAGATATATTCGAACAGTAGTTAGCATCTTGTCTGAATAATTGCACATGCTATAATAATGAAATATATAACACCAATTATGATCTCAAAGAAGTGATCATAACAGGATTGAAATTGTCGGATAATGTGACGGCAATTGCAAGCCACTGGAATCTGGAATCTGCTAATTGTCATTATTACTAAATTGTAGTATTAAAAGTGGGGGAGGGAAGAAACAAGAAAGAGATGGAGAAGTCCATACAGATGCAGGCATTTTGCACAACGTCAACTTGAATGCACATCACTTTCTATTATTATGTCATTCGGTGGGTTGAGTAAGCCATACTCCTATTGCATGATGCCTGTTTAGTAGTGTATATATAATATATATAATGCATCAGTTTGTGTAGTAGTGATTAATAATAAACTTGGGCCTTCCGGTATTGAGTGTATGTGCAGAATTGAGTCAGAGACTGAGGATTATGAAAAAAATGTTTTACCCAATTGATTGACAGTTAAATTTGGGACCAACTTTAGCAGTGATATTCTTGCTTAAAACATATAAAAATTAGTGGCATGAACTGATGTCAGATTAATTAGTTGCATACTTAAACAAATAACTAACTTTTTTTGTCTAATTCCCTTAAAATTTATAATGTTCCTTCTTGTGTGATTGATGATTTTCTTTCACGGAGTTAAGTACAGGAAGACAGAGTAAGGCACATCTCAAAGAAATAAATTTTTTATTCTGCACATACACTCGTGACTAATTCCCTGTAGTAAATGAATGGAAAACTCAGAAGTATTAGTTAACTCCTCCTTTTTGACTTTCTCTTGTTTGTTAGTAAAATGACCACATTGAGTTATCTCTACCTAGACAAGGGCTTACTGGCTACTTATACTAGGCTAGGCTTCGGTTCAACCCCTTGGCCAAGAAAGTATCCTTCTCAAAATTGCTACTTGAAATCTGGAATGGAAGGAGATGGTCAAATGTTCCAACCTAATTCTGGTTTTTGGTCATATATTAGCCAAAATGGGAAAGTTGAAGAAACCTAGCACCTCAATATTTCACAACGTTTGCATACAGACTTAACATATGATAGTTTATTCGTCGAGTAAGCAGCATTCTTTCAACTTACTTACTTATTGAAATTGAGAAATTTAGAAAGTATATAATTTCTTTTCTTATCTTTTTTTTTGGGGTTTGTTTCAATTTGATGTAATATTGCAATTAGACTTGTACATTTGAATTGAACTTTTTTTTTAGGTTGAATTGATGAAGTTGTCAAAATGGTGATGTTCACATATATGCTTGGGACCTTGTGATGACCATTGACCGATGAGATAATGAAGAAAGCTTGTCTTTAGAACCATTGGTTTTAAGCATAAGTTGTAAATTTAATGATGAAGTTGATGATAATCAAATATTAGACTTGTTGGGACTTTTTATGAACTTTTTTGGAAGATGATATTCAATGTGTACTTTCATTTATTTTTTGTATTTTTGGCATTTGGATTGTAGTTGATTAGGCTTGGCAATTGGCTACATTTCTTGTGTTTATGTGCAAAATGAATTTATGGGAAAAAATGTGCAATGATTAACTTAGTTATCAACTAACAAGCAAATCTATGAAATGTAGCAATTCACTTAGCATCTTTGGTTAACTATTGATTGCTCAAGTGCTCGACCCTTGAGAAGGAGGAGGGACAAAAAAAAAAAATCGGTGAACTGGCCAGTTGGACCGGTTGAATCGCGAACTGCCCCCTCCACAGGTTCACAGGCCGGTCCGAGTTTTAAAACATTGCTTTTAATTAGTGGGGGCACATATAAAAATTAGTAGGATAATTTTTTAAAAATTCTATAATTAAGCAACAGCATGTGGAAAGGGCATCATTTGATAATGTTGGCCACTAATACACCTGAAACCGAGTGAAGTGTTTGTGGTGAAACAGAAGAAACAATCAGCCTCGTGGTTGTTTTCAATCACATCCAGTTGTTGCAGTAATTATGTAATTTAATGTATGTTAACATAAACAAGTTGTATGCATGAATTTCATTTAAGCATATGAACTTAAAAGTATGAAAGCAATATGTTTATAAGGGAAGTTTCTGAAATCTTATAAGGATATAGCAACTTGACAAAATTGCATGAAAAGACAACTGTAACTGAATCTGTCTCAAGCAGACTAATAAGTTGAAGAATGGACATGAGAAAGCAGAAGAAAAAGAGGTGGTGGATATAAAAAGGATTGAGTTTGACAAAGGAGAAATGGTGGTGTTGGGTGTTTTGAATGAAGATGATACTACATAGAGTATTTTTGCATGAACATCTCATGATATTCAATCGCTCTTAAGAGTTCTATAATTTCCTGGGGTGTTCTCGGAGGAATTAGGAGTTGATAATAATTTTGATAGCATTTAGGTAACTTTGGCCTTCTAAGAGAGTGTTGTAATTATAGATGGTATCGAGATTACATTTATTAGTGAATCTTAACTCAATGCAAATATATATATACTAGGCTGGTGAACCGGAGACGCGGGGTGCCCATATTGGTCGGTCATGCGTGCAAGTGTTTTGTGAGAGGAGTGGAGGTTTTTGTTGTGGTTATGTGATTTTGCTTTGTGGTTGTGTTTCTATTTTGGGTACTCATTTTTTTGGGAAATTGGTATGTTAAGCATTTGTTTGCTAGTGTTAGTTAATTCTTTAGTGGTGCTACTGTTTGGCTTGTGATTGATAAGGATGGTGTTACGTTTTGTCTTTTTGTTTTGTTTTGTTTTTTTAGTGTCAGTGACATGTGGGGTGGAGGATTTTTTATCGCTGATATATATCTTGGTGGTTAATATGTTAGTGATAAGATAAATATGTGCATTGAAAAACTATGAGTATAATAGATAGAAAGAGTTCTTTTGGTGTAATTTTGTTTATTTATATTATTTATATAGAGTTTATCATGGGTTACACTGTTGTGTAAAATAGATGTTTTTTATTTTGGAAAATGTGTTGGTTTTCTTGGGTAGTGGATATGTTTTTTTGGATTTTATTAGTTATTGTAATTGGTGTTTGTTTGATTTTTCAGATGGATTTGTGGAATGATGTTGGCAATGATAACTGGGAATTTGGCTGGTGAAAATTGGAGGTTTTTATACATTTTATGAGACTTACAATGCAAGAGGAGTTGTATGGTGGTCAATGGTACAGAGTTTAGAAGTGTGTTTGTGATTAGTTGTGTGAGGGGATTTTTTTTTGTTATATATATATTTTTGGTATGAGGGGTGCAGAAGGAATAATGTATCTTTGTTAATTTTTAGAATTCAGCATTGCAAAAAATGTTTTTGTAGAGAATTTTTTTTATGTGTAGACAATTTATATTTACTTTGTTTATAATTTATGTTTACTATGGATGAAGTTATTAAATAGTGTAGTAAAAAAACTATTTTATATTTCCAGGTATTTTTTTTCTGTTACTTATTGCTGTATTGTAACAAATTTGGTCTATTTTCTATTTTGGTTTGCTAAAATCGGTTGTATATTTTGAATAAGCATTGACTTACATGTTTGTTTGTTATGTCTTTTGCATTTAAGGGAAAGGGGGGAGAAAAATGGGTTGATGTTGTATTCAAACATGCTAGAGAGAACAAAATAGTAAAGGACAATATTAGTTGCATGGTCTTAGAGCTAATTGAAAAGTCTAGATAGCAAACAAAGGAATCGCACGTGATGTAGCTGATATTTAGCTACAATCTTCCAAAACTCAATTCATATGCGCAACAGTGTGACTATAGACAAAAAATAATTAAGAGATGTATACCAAAAGAATGGAGGCTTTATAAATGGCATTTACTTGGCATGAAAAGATCTGTAAGCTTTTGAACCGAAATTCTTTCCAATAGTGCATACTTTATCTATGGAAGCTCCCATTTTCATTGACTGGTCAGTGGATACAATTGAAGAAAATGGTGCAACCATTGTTTCCCTATTTTATCTCCATACTATCAATGGAACTGCAATACAAGTGATACAAGCTATTCCAGTGGAAAACACTAAATTCCTTTATGAAATCAGCCAACCCTTTAAAAAATTAATGGGTCCAAAATTGCATAATCCACATACAGAATATTGGACACACCACTTGCATGCAACAAGCTGGCTTAGCTCTCTTCTGACACAATATCCTTCGATCCACTTGATCTCAGGTGATAAAATTTCTCTTCTAGTGTTCTTATTAGATTATTGCTTGTCGAACAAAACATGAGGGCAAATTTTCATTTTCAAAGGAATTTTTGATCATATATTGATATGCGTACAGGCTCGAGAACAAGATCCTTTTTTGTTGAATACATAGAAACAGCTCCTGAGACGTTGGTGAGATGGATATAGTTGCTTCTATTAACTATAGTTTTATCAAAAATGGATACAACCACTAACAAAATACTTTTACACAGAATTCCAGCAGCGTTATTTCCTTCATTAAGACAGTACTGGACAGAAACAATGATCCTGAGAAATGGAAATCGAACCTGGTTTATAAAACTTGATACAAGGTTTGAATTATCTGGTTGGATCAAGTTTATACAAGATCACAAAATGAAAAATGGTTATATGCTACACTTTTTCCATGTTGGATGTATGGTTTTTAGAATTGCAATCTATGATAACAACAACTGTCAAATCAATTATGACTGGGACATTGTCCTATATGATCCTGGATGCTTAGACGATTGCAGTAAGTATCTTGAATAGGATTTTTCTTTTAATTATGAATAATAAATATGTGAAGGCCATGATTGGTAGAAAATGCTAACCAATACTGGTTGTCAAACTGTGTAGTGATTTTTACTGAGGCTGAAAAATTGATGATGAAATTCTCATTTTATGTGATTCGTCAATTCCAAGATCTTCGCTATATGGTACACAAATCTGTTAGTCATTCAAATCTATGGCAAGACCAAAATTTATATGTATGTCGTTCCAATGTAGATATGGTTTATTCCTATTACAGACTTTGCCACAAAGCATGCATTACTACTTTGAGACCAATTCAATCCAAGTGATAACCTGCAAGTGTGAAAGGAAGACATGGATATTCGAGATTCAAGAAGAATGTCTAACAGTTGGTTGGGATGGATTTGCTAAAAAACATTTGCTTGGTGAAGGCAATTTAATTCTGTTCACGTTAATAGAAGAACATAGCTATTATGTACAAATTTTTTTGCCTGACCTGATTGAATAACATGTAACTTGCTGCTAGCATATGCTTTTTTATAGTTAATGGCTTGATACAAAAATATGTGGATGGATATTTAATGCAAAAGGATTGTACTGTGAATAAGCAAGAGGATGTTCAGTGGGTCAAGTATATTAGACCAAAATAACAAAAGTACAGAAGTTTGTTAGCTAAGTGATTGGCGTTGAAAAGGCACCTGTAAGTAAGTAAGGAGGATGTTTTTTCTGCTACTGAGGAACTTCATCCAAGTTTTGCCTGTTTTGCTTCTTTGGTATACTCTTCTTCCAACCTGCGTTTCACTGAAGATGAAACTTCTTTTGATTTGCTGGTGGAGGAGGCACAGTGGATGCTTGGATTGGAGTTTCAGCTAATGGAGGTTGTTCATGTGTTGTGTGGATTTCTTCAGGGATTCCAGGGATAGGCGATGGTGGACCGTGAATGAGCTTTGGGGATTGGTGCTCAACAGCTTTCTGGGATGTTGATTCTTCCATTCTTTGTTCCTCGATAAAAGCTGTGAGGTAGAAGAGTGGTCGAAGGTGTCTTGGTGAAGGGAGATATGATCTCATCTCACAGAGGTAAGTGCGATCCTGGATATTTTGATTGATAATATTGAAAGGCAGTATTTTTCCCTGAAAAATGAAACGAATATCAGGTCTGTTCATGGGATCAATATGTAGGGGTATTGTAATATACAAAGGTAGATATAGGTAGAATGAAAAATGTGGACCTCAATGTAATTCTGATATATGTCAGTTGCTGTGAAACCTAATAGGGTTTCAGCATATTTGTCCTCAACTGTTGCATCTATAGAGCCCGTGTCATCATATAGCTGCAACTGGAATTTGGTTCTGAAACAATGCTGATCATGAGCAATGAAATGGAAGATATATAGTGAAAGGCAGTGGGAATATGAACTGAAATGAGTGAATTACTTTGGTGTTGGTTTTTTGTCTTTGAGCTGACAGTAGTTACAATCAAATTCCATGTCCATTGGCGCACCAGTGTTTTTTTTGCATCCAGAACATACAGGTGAAAAGAAGCGCTGGCTGCAATCAATTATTCTGAGATGTGCTTTCAGCCAAAAGTTCTTGATATGTTTTTAATGTGAGAAGGCAAGGTAGAATGAAAATAGAAATGAGGTGATGTGATTTATGTCTATTTATTTGTGTATTGATGGATAAAAAAGTAGAGAGTTGCATGATACCGGAGTTGGTGATTCAAGAATTTGGTTGATCAAACGGAATTCAATGCTGATGGGCGCAATTGCTTTTTGCTTGCTCTTTTCATACAGCCTTTCATTGATCACCTTGTGGATGTAAGATATATTTTCTTTGCACCTGCAGTATTAAAATTTGAAGGCTATACTATCTTGCAGAATATGTGAAGGAAACAACTCTGACATAAATTATGTTGAATGAATAGTTTGTACCATGTTTTGAGTGAGGCAACTTGATACAATGGTGGATCGAGAACAATTGTACTGTTAGGTCTTGTGGCAATGTCGATTCTTGTAATTATTTTTATGAAAGTTTTGCAGGAAGAAGAAGGGAGAATGGTAACAAAAATAATATGGCTTGTATCTTAAAAGATAATTACCGTGATATGCTGTGACCTTGGGCCGAGCTATCAGAATAACTGGATGTGTGTGGATTGTGTTGATCAATTGGACTCCTTCATAGTAAATGTATGGTTCCCACATTGTGAAAATCATGGGCCTATATCTACAAAAATGGAATAAATGATAATCCGTTAGCTAATAGATATATGTGCAGCTAAGTCTATATCAGGATTTTTAATGTGTTTAGATATGAATGATGATAGGAAATAGGTTGGAAATAATGTACTTAGGATTAACAACAATGAATTTGCGGATTGTGCGTGGTCTCTGGCAGTAGCAACAATTTCTTCAGGAAAAACATGGATGATGGCACAGAGGATATCTGCAATAAAAAAAAATAATGTTAATGTTTTAGAAGGATGGAGAATATATTTTTTTAAGTGATTAAGTTTAAGATTGTTTTCATATTGAATCTATCACTGTTTTTGTATTTGTCTAGATTCCAGAATGGAGTCAAAGGAAAGTGGTTACTCAATTGCAGTGTGTGTTACTGATCAACTTTTTTGATGAAGGTAGCTTTCGTCAGTGTTAGCTGAAATGGAACAGAACCAGTCTGATTCCTGGCATCAGTAATTGGGATGACAGTAGCGTTGCCAATGAGGTATGTCTCATAAGGATGCAGCTTATGGTCAATATACTGGATGTCTCTATTGAAACTAATTCCCTGGATTGATTCATGCTAAAACAAAAGAGCGAGATGCTTTCATTAAGTAAATTGTATGAATTAACTTATGTAGATAGTTATGGCATTAATGGAGTTAATGCTAATTGCTCAGAAAGAAAGAAAGGATCGTTATATGGTCTATATAGTTGTCATTATAATGATAATGAAAATATAGAGAATACCTCTTCATCTGAAAACATGAATTTTATGAATATAGAACCATGGTCTTTGCCTGGATACACTGGTGATTTCTCTATGACAATTGCTTTGATTAGCCAGTCTTTTGTTTTGTCTGTCAGGCTTGCAATGGGAATGTAGTTGCTTGTCATTGTTCTGTCAAAGAAGATAAACATTGAAGAATAAAATGTGTTAGTTGATAAAGCATATAATACATATATTTGTGATTATAAGTGTGTGGAAAGCATATGACAAAGGTTTAATACTTAAGAAGCAACAGTAGTGAGTATTTCTTGATAAACAATGTTCCGAGTTGAATTCTCTGCTTCAGAATTAAGAGTAGCTGGATGCAAAAGTATTTTTAATTGTTGTGAGCTCTTTGTTCTAGACATTGCAACATATAACTGACCATGTGAAAACACTGCTTCCTTCAAATATATTCCAACAAAATCTAATGTTTGTCCCTGTGATTTATTGATCGTCATAGCAAAACACAATGATATAGGAAATTGAGTTCGTTTGAAAGGTATTGGATAGGATTGATCATTTGAACTATGCAATGGAATTCATGGAATAAAGACCTGTTTACCAGAATGGTTTCCTGATGTAATTTTTGCTTGAATCACATTTTTAGTAAAAGCTAAACAGATGAGACGTGTTCCATTGCACAAACCTTCTGCTGGATTGAGGTTCTCAGCAATATAACATGACAGTAAGGTTTTAATACTAACTGATGAGGAGGAAGGCCTGGTGGCTGAATTGTGTTCAGAGAATCTCCATGGTCTGCTTGTTTTGAAGGGTCTAGAGTCTCATCGAAACTTGTGTATGTTGTTGCATCTCCTGGGAATCTTTGGATGAGAATGCTATTTACATTATGTACAAAATCATTTGTGCTGGTTAGGATAGCTTTGTTGACCATGGTTGAGGTGCTATGAAGGAAATCAAGTGAGTGATGGATAGACTAAAGTTATGAGTGCATCAAGAGAAGTGGTTTCATTAGCAAAAGGTATGAGGATTGAAGATGGTAGTTTTATCCTGGTGTCTGCAAAAGTCGCTGTACCATTCCCAATTCTAAGCAAAAACTCACAAAAATCAGGATCAAACCGGGCTCGCATATTTTCTGTCAGGTGAAATCTATGCAAATCAGGCCAGATGTAAGAGTTAACCAATGAATCAAATATGTAGTCTTCTCTTTGCCCTTTGCGGATTACTGGTAAAGTCTGGCGGAAGTCACCACCAAGAACAACTACTTTGCCTCCAAACAATACATCTGATTCAAGTATGTCTCGCAACATGGCATCAAACGATTCAAGTGCATATTTTTTTGCCATAGCTACCTCATCCCATATAATTAATCTTGCACTCTTTAGTAATTTAGCTATGGCACTTTGTTTAGAGACATGGCATGTTTGTTCATTATCTTGGTGGAGAGGTATTTTGAACCTTGAGTGAGTCGTGCATCCTCCCGGCAATAGTGATGCTGCAGCTCCAGTGGTTGCTGTAGCAAGTGCAATGTTTCCTTTTGATCTAACAGCTGCAAGCAAAGCTCTATATAAAAAAGATTTGCCAGTCCCACCAGGTCCGTCGATGAAGAATGCACCAACAGTATTGGTGTTCACTTTGTGCATTATAGCATCAAATGCAAGTTTCTGAGCTCTGTTGAGCATTGAAATTGCAACGAGATCTTCTTCAGGAATAGGCACTTGGTATTCAGCCTGTATTTCTTTGTTGTGTCTATCAGATGATAACAAGTGGTAGGGTATGTCTGTTAGCTTGTAAGTAGCTATACTCTTGCCCATAGCCTGCAGGTGTTGATCAATCAAAGCTAGTGTTTGTATGTGTATCTGCTGTTTTGACAATGATGAGTCTCTTTGGATATCTTCTGAAAGATGTGTTTGGAATTTCAGCCACAGAGTTCTTGGATCTGCTGGCTCGTTGTGCACAAGGATCACAGCAAAGAGATGCCTGAAAGATGCTGGCATTCTATAGAGTGCTGCTTCAGATAAACACTCATGTACTGCATTATCTAATTGTAATAATCCACGGAGCTCTGCTGCTTCTTTGAATGATGAAGTGTGATGCCCATTAACAGTTCTGAGATCATCAAATGACAGTGGTTTCCTAACATGCATCAAGAGAATTCTTAAATAGTATCTCTCTCCTTCAGTTGGATGTGCTGTGTTTACACGGCCTATAACTTGGCCTCGTTTTCTGTCAATCAATATTCTGTCACCTTCATCCCAAGTAAAATACTGTGGGAATTCTTTGTATAAACAATTGAGATCCTGTGCTCTTTTATGTGTTTGATTCATGGAAAAGAACTCAGCTAGCATTGTTCGTGAATTCCTTTCATTTGTAAGCACATCTTGACGATTCTGGTTTTCATTGAATGACATGAACTGATAGTTCTCTAAATCCAGATGCAAAGTCATCACTGCTGGACTGATATTAGGCAAATCAAATGCATAGATCCTCCACATAGCCTCAGGTGCACAAACCCATCTGGCGGATTGAAAATTGCGTATCTCATCAATGATCTCATCTGCTTGTTGTGCAGTCATTTGATAGATGACTTTGCTGTGGCCTTTATATACATATTTGTATATGTATTTTACAGCTTCAATAGTCGAGCAAATTTCCACATTAATGTGGTAGTCAAATTTTGCGAGGAGGTATGGAATGAAAGGTACCACCCAACGGTTATCAAGCTTATGATCTCTGATAATAACAAATCTACCATCATTGCGCCTCCTGTAAATAGGATAGGAGTTTATGCCATGCCTTGTGTACTCTGAGAAATCCTTTGGATAATTACTTTTACACTTGTGATTCTGACGCATGCAAGGATTTGTCGGATTTAACAGGCCATAGGGACCATGAAGTATATGTTTGACAACCAAAGACTACAGGTATGGTGACTGCTTTTCATCCGGTAATTCTGCAGATACAATCTGGTTGTAGGCTTCTGGGGAAAACATTTTTGAGTTCTGTTTTAAAATGAAGAGAAAATGCGCATGAGGGAGCCCTCGCTGCTGGAACTCTATCACATAGGTATATGCAGCAACATGGCCGAAAAGGTTTTTCTTAAAAAGATCATCCTTTAATTGCTCTAGTTTTGCACGAAAGACTCGAGCTACCAAATCTGGCCTGTTATGGATCTCATCTTCATCTGCTAAATGTTTCTTTATTTCTGGCCAAGATGGATTGCATGTGATTGTAAGGAAAATGTCAGGCTTGCCATAACGCTGGACAAGTGACATTGCATCCATGTATCTTCAACGCATGTCTCTTGGCCCACCTATGAAGCTAATAAGAAGAATGATGCGCTTGCCAACCTTTGACGCTGAAGTTTCACCACTTGCTGCGCTGTCCATCAATCCTTGAAGAACTTCAGTTCTCAAATGTTGCTGTGTATTTCTATGAAAATCCAACCGTGATGTCTCTAGTTTCACATATCCATCAACAAAATATTGCTGTAATAATCTTCCAATGTGAAGCAAAATTGACTGGTCACCATCTCTTATCTGGAATTTATAGGCATAGTACTCACGGCAAGACACTGTTGGTCTTTTGCTCTTTTTTTTGTTCGTGACTACACAGAATCAGTTAGACAGTATGAGCAAATTGAATGTAACAGATAAGTTGCAAATAGTAATGTATTGAAATAGTATGTATTTGGATACCTTTCTCTTGGCAGACAGGATACGATCAATGTCAGAAGAATGGCGAATCGTTTGCAAATTTTCTTGATCACAGGTTGCACCTGGTTTTCTAATAATATCAGATCTGGTTAGCCGTAACATACCTCTATGCCATCCACTTTCTCCCTTAGCAAATATCAGTGGGTATTGCAATGCATCGTAGCATCCATAATGCTGTTTTAATATCTTTTTGCTTCCTGCTTTAGTGCAGATTTCAATATGTCTATAAGTATCACCAATATTCTGGTCATTTTCATTCCATATTGTTGCCACCTGTGAGATTGTAGGAAGGTTGTAGACTCTCTGATCCAAGCCAGGGTCTGTTTTCAAGAAAACTCTATAATCCTGAATCCCAGCAAGGTCTCCCAAGCTTCGTATGAAAGCAGAATAAGGATTGTCATCTAGGATGGCCCTGAGCTGCTCAACAATTGATTCTTTAAACTTACTGGAAATAGCCATTCGATTGGCTATCTCATGTTCTATGTCAAAGAAATATAATTGTAGGTTCGATGCTCTTTCACCTTCTGCAGGAATCAATGGATTAACAAAATGATACATTTACCCTTGAACTCTAAATGTGTAGATACCATTGGTTCTCTTGTTAAGAGCTTTATCGCAGTGAACTCCCAAGGACGTGAAGGCAAACATATTATTATAGCTCCTAATGCATTGCCTGAACTCGTGAGACTCAGGAGTATTCGCCTTATAAAGATGCAATAATCTGTCTGGCATTTTTGTTTGAGCTAATTGGATTTCACCCCTAGAACAACAAAAACTTGGTGGTTCCATGAAAAAACGTTTAGCACGACAGTACACACAATCTGGAACATCTGGTAGAGCACTTGGTTCCATAGGTACTTGTTGTAGTAAGGGAAGCGTTCTTCTTTGGCACCTCTGACCTAAACATTAGTCATGAACCTAGTGCTAACAATGATGCAGAGGAAGGAAAAACAAAGGAAATAAATCTAGAACCATGCATTGAGTGACTACCAGTTGGAGTAGGGAGGTTGCGAGGCGAAGCAGAAGCTGCTGAATCAGCTGCAAATAACACTGAGATTTGGAATTGTGGAAAAGGTTATGCCTAATGGAGCTGAGGTAAAAGGCTATAAATAGCAGACAACTATAGGGAGTCATAAGGGACTCAACAGAAAGCACAGGTATTATCGACATGCCTACCAGGATCAATGGCAGACAGAAGGTCATCAACAGCGGTCTGAGTATATGGTGTGGGAAACATACTCTGGCAAGGCATGTTGGCATTTCGTGGGACAGCTGCTAGATGGAGAAAGAAGGAGACAGGAATACTTAGCAGCAAAGCACTAAGCAAACCATGCCTATAATGGAAAAAGCAATAAATTGGAAATGGTACTTTGATCAGCATGAACATTTGGTGAACTGCAAGGGATGGACAGCTGATCGCAAAATGGCAACACAGGGACATCAAAACAAAGACACTTGGTTGCCAAACAAGCTGAAAGCGGTGCATCATTGTCAACAAAAACATTAGATAAAGGGATGGCATATGGAGAAACATGGGAAGACTGTGGAACAGAAGTGTTAGAATCCTCATGCTCATTGACCTTGTCTGTTCCTTTGTTTTTTGCTGCTATTTTCATTGCATATCTTTCTCAACGACGGTGATTGTTTTCAACCCGACGCTCATCCTCAGAATTAAACTTGCGTTTTTGACCCATTGCACAAGGGAACTTGGGATGGGAAAATGCAAGTGGGCGAACAAATTAAGATTAGAAAAAAAAACAGCTAATAAATGCTGGTATAAAACTATTCATAACAGGGAAATAAAAGAAACAGAATGGTGGGAAAAGTGAATAAACAAAGGCAAGAGTAGAATTACCATGTAAGATAGACGTATCAATAGGAATAAGAACAAATGGCAAAGATGGGTGAAAGGAAGTCGGAAATTCAGAAATAAAAGCCATGCAGGAGAAAAAGGAAGATGCACCTTCTTATTGAATTGGAAGTGATGGAAGCTATGAATGAGAGGCACGCCACGTAGAAGCTTCAGGAAGCAGGAAACTAAATAAAGGAAAGGAAAAAACAAAACATAACGTGAGATAGAGTAATAAATAGGTAAAGTGTAAAGGAAGGAGGGAATTTAATGAAGGGAAGGGAAAAACAAAAGACAAGATCAGATGCAGTAAATACTTAAAGCGCAAACATCATAAAACTACCTTAAATAAGCTGGTCAGTGAATTGTGTGTGATTGGACTGAGGAAAATGCAGAACAAGAAAACAGCAGCACATAGCAAAAGCAAATAAATGAAAAAGGATGGAAGAAAAGGGAAGCATGTAATTGCAACTAAATGAATGGTTGTACCCGAGAGATGCAGGGATGAAAACAGCGGGAAAAATAAAAAAGCAATAGAAAGAGTAAAGACTGAGTAGCGTGCGGAAATTTTAAAAATAAATATCACATTGGAAGAGGCAAACGACACACCATGCACGTTATACTGTTTGAGGAACAAGCAAATGCAGAAAAAATGGATGTAGCCATAATAGCAAAGATGGATAAAAAAGCAAATGGAGGGGGAAATAAAAACGTTGGCAAAAGGAAAATATATGTTTCGGAAGGCAAGCAAAGGTAGAGTGAAAAGGCACTGCAAATATAAAATCAGGGAAAAGGTGGGGAAACAGAGAAATGCAGTGGGAAAACGAAGCAGGCAAACCATGTAAGGGCAATCAGCAACACGAAACGGACCGATCATGTCATAGAGCTCACCATTATCGCAGGGAAAGAGTTAAGTATACAATGCATAGACTAAAAATACAGAGCTAAGTAACAGTGTGAGAACCCAACAACAGAAGCAAGGAAGAAGAATGACATAGCAAAAAAGTTCGGATGGAATAAATTCCATATTCATGTGTCAACGTATGAGAAAACGGAGCACAAGGGCAATAAATGCAAAATACCAAAGCTAAACATGCATAGTAGTGGAGAGTAAAAAAATTAAAGGCAGCAGAGCATGAATAATTAACTCTGGAAAATTTGCAAAAACCAAAAAAAATGAGGTAAGAACCTTAGACTATTGCAAATGGTAAAACACTGGAGAAGCAAATGGAAGCAAGGAGAAGCAAAAGATTGACAGAGGTAAGGAAGCAGGAGCAAAAAATAAGAAGAGGAAAAAGTAGCTACTGCAAAAAAGAGAAATCCAATGGGCAGGGGAAATTCGAGAGAAATGGTAATAGGATCAATGGCCAGAAAAGCACCATGTAATCTTCAAGGCTCATGTCAACATTAAATGGAGATAAGACACATGAACCAGAAAATGGTATAATAGTCAAAAAGAAATAGCTAGAGACTCTCATGCAAACCAAACGCGCATAGCCGTGCGTTCCTTGCATAACAATGGAAAAATAGCCTGGGAATAAAAAAGGCTCATCGCAAAAATGATGCAGCTGCAGAAGCAAGGGAGTGAGATATTTGCAAGGAGGCAAAAAATTTGATGATAAAGCTGTGGAAAATACAAGCCCAATGTATATAGCACAAGGCAAGTGGGGGCCAATGTATATAGCACAAACCAAGTCAGGCCAAGTCAGGTGATGGCCCACAGCCTATCAGGAGAAGCCTAAAAAGACCAATAGGGACACAATGAGGAGACGAACCACAAAATAACCTAGGCAAAAGGGTAATAGAGTCCAGAAGCAAGGGAAAAACCGGAGCAAAGAAACAAAAAACCAAGGCAGAAGAAGGAGGCAAGCGTGAAAAGACAACGGAGGACACAAAATGGCTTCGAAATAGTTTAAGTCCTTAAGCTTGGAAATAGCCTTGGAGGGCGACGCGGTCGAGATGGGATTCCGGGGTCAGCGAAGCAGCACGGAAAATGTCGAGTATTTGTTCTGGGTTCTTCTCGACCCGAATGAGAGAAAGCACGGGCCGAGACTTTTCCTTGCTGGTCAGTGGGGTATTTGAGTTGGGATTTAAGATGGAGGTTGAGAAACGACGGTGGCTTTGAAGCAGCAAGATTGATCGGAGCCTAAGGCGGAGGGCCATTTGGGATCTAGAGTTTTAGGAATTCAGAGGATTGTCTTGTTTTTTATGCGGGAGTGGAGATTCAGGTTCTATGCTGGGGACTGGTGAGAAATTTTGAGAGCTTGTCAAAGAAAAGCGTCTATTGCAAGGAAACCCATCATTTGTTGAGTGTTTAGTACCAAAAAAACTTTTTTGGACAAGAACAAAGGTAGGTGGCGGACAATGTAAAGGGAAAAGAAGGAAGAGTTACTAGAAATGCCAGCGGTGCAGTAGACAAGAACAAAGATCATGCCACCAAAGGCCCATGCAATTCCAAGAATTGCCACCCCCCCAGCGTACTGGTTGGTTTCACTCTGGCTTTGTAGCCAATCACGGTGGGAACAGTAACGTAAAGGAAGAGAAGGTAGTTATGAATTCAGCAATTAGAGCTCTGTAGAAAGACCATTTGACCAAGAAGATTTGGCATTTCGCTTTCACCGTCCCACCAGCAAATGTCCCACTCCTACCACCTTCTCCCATTTTTCTTCTTTCTTTAAAGTTTAAACGGCTTGTCCCGTGCACTTATATTGAGATAGGTTTGGAACAGTAGTGCGAATATTTTTTTTTGACAATTTTACCCTTAAACCCTACATGTGCAGCTCATGTGAAGTCCATTCCATTTACACTAACGCTCCAATTTCATGGAATGCTGTAAAACATGCATTTTGGTTAGTTCAGTGACATTTTTGGCTAACAAAATAGTTTAATGACACGAACTTGCACTTTCGTATAGTTTAGTGACATTTTTGGCAATTTACTCTTTTAGTTATTACCTATTTGCATTTAAGTCACTACAAGAAATTTGCATTTTAGTGACAAAAATATGTGTGACCATAAAAATCTTGTCACAATTAACCTAATTCAGTGACGACATTGGTGGTCGTCACAAGTGAGTAGTGCGCAAGATTAGTTAGTGACAACATTGGAAGTTGTCATTCCTATCTTGTCACAGAATAGTTGGTGCGTATCTATTTGGTTCTGTAGGAAATGATTAAGTGACAACCCCATAAAAGTCATCACAAATGCCAATTCAACAGTGACAAAATTGCATGTTGTCATTGAAAGTCTATCTAGTTTAAGTATTGTGACAATTTTTTGCGTCACTATTTACTACACAGTATTTTCATAAATTTCATTAATTCTACTATGACACCCTAGTTTTTTGATTTAGACCACATTCTTTTTGTATTAGCAAAACACATAAGATATGACACATTAACATTTATAGTTTTGCCTCTATTCTTTGTGTATTAGTAAAATGCAAAAGATATAATAACAAACTATTTCTAGATATGTCCAATTATCCGTACATTTACATAATGGACATGTCTAAACATAAAAAATTTTACAAAAATTATTTATTAATTGTTATAACAAACCTTCAAAAATTAATAATTGGCATAATTTGAAAGAGTAAATGAATAGTACAACTTAATGTCATTTGTAATCTATAAAGATTAGTACAAAGTGTAATATATCACAAGTAATGATTAATTTTATATGCTATGGTATATATGAAATAAAAAATAATTCAGTAAAACATGTGTCATGTTATAAGATTGAGAGTTGTCGCATATTCAACACTATATTTGTTGATGATTTTTTCACTTATTATAAAAAGCTAAGTAATAGATAATGAGTAGTATAAGCATGACTATGAAGTACAATACTGCATATAAGTGATTCTATGCATACAAAGATTTTGATACATGCTTTTATTTTTTATATATAGGCATGTTTTATTGAAGAGTAATCCCTTAAATAATCTGTATTTTGAGTTGTCTAAACAAAAAAGATAAATATACACATATGCATAAAAAATCCAAAAATAATTTGTTTGATATTTATAGATGAGATTAAGAATGGAAAAAGAGAGATGAAGCTGAAGGCATGGATGCTAGATCAATGAAAGTGTGTGCAAACCTAAGAAAACAAAAAATGAGTGCCAGAAATTGTAGCAAAGACGCGTGCGCGGGCGACTGAAATTTTGTATCGAAACGACGTCATTTTTTAGCACTCATACAACATAAACAGCCTACCAACACTTGGACAAAATTCTCCAACATTTAGATAAAACTTCTTCGATAGTTCATTCCCTTTCACTCCAACACTTAGAGGGAAACTCTTAGAGCGAAACACTTCGACAAAATTCAATGCACAATTTGGTGATTCGAGCTTGTAGCTATCTCCAATGGCTAAAAGTTGAATGGTGCTTTTGCAATTTCTATCATTTTTGCACAGCTAAATGGTGGTTTAGGGCTTCAGTATTTCCTCAATTTTTGAAGATCTACATAGCAAAGTGGTGATTAGGGCTTCTAGTTTGGGCATAAACTCAGGTAAAGATGGCTTTTCTCCAACTTAGCACTTATTGTGCTAGTAATGAATCAACCCTTTCCCCCTTTGCTTGTTACCACATGATTGGGGCTTAACTGATGAAATATGCCTAAAATAAGTGAAGAAAATTAGAGATACTTCATGGTCAAGTGTATTAAAGAATAAAAACTTAACAAAACATAATTAAGAACAAGAAAAGGTTCAAGTGTATAACTTGATTTGCTGCTCTCTCTCACAAGCTCTAATTTGACCTAAATTGTTGATTTGATTATTGAAATAATGATTTACCTACTTTCTTCATGATTTTCAAGTGATTAGATTTAGATTTTACCCAAATTTGGAAGAATCCATCTGAATTTTGCAAAGGTGAAAGGGATGCAATAGATTTTGCCTAATTCTTAGTTGATACGAGGCTTGAACTTGAAAGGGCAAAACTATAAGGCTGACTAAAGTAGGTTAATCACTTAATGATGCCAATTTTAGAAGAAAAGACAACAAAGTTATCTCATTAGTGCTGATGAGTTAGGTGAGCATGATTTATTAATTTTTTAATAACTTTTTTGGGTGACAATTAGAACTACATTGCATTCCAATTGGTTATCTTCAATTCAACTTTTTTGTTTTGGGTTCTTGGAAACTTCTCATGTAGACCAGCTAGTGCAAAATCATATATTATATCTTAGGCATTTGTACCATGTGCTGTTCTAAAAAATTTGTTCACTATAAAGAAAGGGAAAAGTATTTGCTTCATGGTCTTTAAGAAAGTTAACTAGCAGTACATACAAGACTAAATCAAACTCTGGTGCAGTGATCTTTCATATGTTGCTTATACTAGTGAAAAATCTGTTAAACAAAAGTCCATTACTTTTAAAGGGACTTAGGGTATAGATTGCTTGTCGGCAGACTTTGAGGTGTTTTCTTCAGCTGCTATGATAGTTCAATGAAAAAGCTACAGTTAACTCTTTGAAAATTATGATATACTAACTATTACTGGTAGTCCTTAAAGCTACCATGCTAACCTGTTGAATAAGACATCTTCTAATGTACATATACAATTTGAAGCTTGAAGGAAATAATTTAGAAAAGGATACTAGAATACCTGTCCACAGGATAACATTTCAAACAAGAGGGGATTATGTATTGAAGTTGTTATTGCCAATTGCTATGATTTATCCATGGCCTTTTAGCTTTTCTCATCTCTTTTCTACTGTAAATGTAATTGCTCATTGATCTATCTCACATTTTTTGTTGATATTTGGACAATTGCATTAATCTTTTAAATTTTCTTGTCAATCTTTGAAAAACTTTGGACTTTTATGGCTGCTTTTCATATGACATTTTTGGATTTTATGGAACTGATTTGATGGTTAATAACTAGACTTTGAGCTTAATTTTGGTTTCTTTCTCATTACTGAAATTTGGTTAATGGTAGCTTTGGTTGTGGTATTGCATGGCTTGCATTTTGTTTATGTGTATTATATGGTGGGCTGTATTATAGAAAAAAAGTCCTATTATCAAATTGTTCACCTAAGTTTTATATTAGAGTAGAAATTTGTATTGAAGGCTGACTTGTCTGTATCTAGGACATGGACAAGATTGGATGAAACTTAGCAATAGGAAGGACAAGGCGTATGAACTTGGAGTAAAAAATTTCCTCAAGTTTGTATACTCTCAAAAAACAGAAAATGTTAAAATCCCATGCCCATGTACACAATGCAACAATTTCTGTAACCAAACAAAATCCATTGTGGAGGATCATTTATTGACTCAGGGAATCCGTAAAAGTCACACAAGATGGATACACCATGGTGAACACTTTTGACATCAAAATTGTGATAGGAATGGTACTGAATATGGGGATGAAGAGGAAGATAGTGATACTAATGATTTGAATGATATGTTACATGACATTAAGACTACACAATCGAGTGGAAATTGGTGCAGTAGTGACGAATCAATTGATAATAGTCCAAATGGAAATCATACTGGCACAGATACCTTTCTTAAACTGTTGGAAGATGCAAAAAAGGAGCTGTACCCAAGGAATCATTTTTACTAAAAGTTGTCCTTTGTAGTCACTTTGCTCCATCTAAAAACAATGAGCCGGTGGACTATAAATTCTTTCAATGCATTGCTAGAAATTTTTAAGCATGCACTACCTTCCAAAGCTTTAGTTCCCAAGTCTTTTGCTGATGTTAAGAAACTCATTTGAGACTTCGGTTTTAAGTCTAAAAAAATTCATGCTTGCATCAATGATTGTGTCCTCTTCTACAAGGAATATGAAAATTTGACGGTTGTCCAAACCAAAATTGTAAAGAACCTCGCTACAAGTTTGTAGGTTCCAGAGTTCCATGCAAAGTTTTGCATTACTTTCCTTTGAAACCTAGGATTACAATGGTTATATGCCCACAAAGAAATAGGATGGAGACTAAAGGGTATCATGCATGTCCTATTTGCATGGGTGAGACAACTTGTGTACACTTACTACATCAGAAAAAGTTATGTTAGACAGGTCATCACCGCTTCTTACCTATTGACCATCCTTGGTGTCAAGAAAGAAAACCTTTCGATGACAATGTGGATTTCAAGAATCCTGTGGTATCTTTATCTGGAAAAGAAATTCTAGAGCAGGTACATAATATTGAAGTATATTTTGGGAAGACCAATGAGCAAGCCAAAGCAAGGAAACACAAGCTTTTTGAGAGTGGTCTGGACTGGACCAAAAAAAGCTACTTCTTTGATTTACCATATTGGGCAGACTTGCTTCTCAAGTTATAGAGTTGTCTGGACTGGACCAAAAAAAGCTATTTCTTTGAGTTACCATATTGGGCAGACTTGCTTCTCAGGCATAACTTGGATTTAATGCATGTGTACAAAAATGTCTCGAAGGTTGTCATTGCCACAATTATGGATATTGATAACAAAACCAAAGACCACTGGTTGTGTCGTCAATATTTGATGGATTTGGGTTTGACAAAAGACCAGCACTTGATCCCAAATGGTGATTCTTACATCATGCCACATGCCTGCTATTGCCTAACAAAGACGGAGAAGAAAAAAGTCTATGCTTTCTTGGCTTCTGTCAAATATCCAGATGGGTTGCAGATGGGTTGCTTCAGACATGTACTGATGTATAAAGAATGGCTAGTTTAATATTTCTAGAATGAAGAGTGCAACCAAGAAGCAAGTTGCTGAGGTAGAACGCTGGAGAAGTGAGATTGAGGATAGTCGAAGAAGAGCAGACAAGTAGAAAAATGAGTTGCAGAAATAGTTCAACAATTCACTGCTCAACAAGAGTTGATTCAGACATTGCAGCAGTAGCAATTAGAAACAAGAGGGCTATATTAGGAGTTAGTTAACTAGCTGAAAGAGTTGCACAAATGAGCAACTTGTACTAAGGTATAAATAAAGTCTTTGCTCTTCTTCATGTTTATTGAGGTGATTGAAATCTGGTTATGCCAAATCCGATGTCATGTTTAATGCAATTGAGATGCTAAATGTTGATTTTCTCATAAATATGTTTCATAAGATGTTGAAATTGGGTTGATTTCATGTCTACTAAATTTGGTCTGCTTAGTTTTTTGCTTTTTTCCAAATTTGGTTCATGTTTGATGCAATATAGGTGTTGGATGTTGATTTTCTCATGAATCTGGTTCCTATGATGTTGAAATTGGGCAAATTTCATTTTTATTCAAATTTAGCTACTTACGATGTTCAATTCACCTAGACCTGGTTCTGCCAAATCTGGTTCATGTACTTTGCAATTTAGGAACTGGATGTTTCTTCGTCTTCATCTTAGCATTTTGCATTCACAATTCCTTCTTTATAGTTTATTTGATTAATTGTTATACTCTTTCACATTAGAGTGCATTAGAGTGACTTTAGTTATTATGTAGTGCTTATTCAAAAGTTTAATTCCAATTTTCACACTAGTGCTCATTGTGATGACCCAACCTCCCCCTATGGTGAAACCCAAGAACTGGCTGGCCGCCTACTCAACTCTCATCGGACTTAAATACAAATCACAAGTCAAATTTTAAAAGTGAATACAATCCCTCAAAACAATAGTTACAACCCCAATTGATGATATTAAGAACCGATCTCAATCAAAATTCACAAGCCATCTTATAAATCCATCTCAAAGTACAATACAAGGTTTAAACTTACAAGAACCAAGTTTCAACCTTACAACCCAAAAGAAAACTAAAGAGGCAATTCTATTACACTTAATTTAGAAGATTTAGATAAAGTCTCGGCCTTTCTCAAAATCCTCGTCTACAAGCTCGCCCCCTGTTAAGGGAAACAAACTAAAGAGTGAGCTTTCGCTCAATGAGGCCCAAGAAAACATGCAACCAACAAGGTATCATACAAGTCTCAAGAATTGTAAATCAAAACAAGATAAAATGTACACATTTCAAGAAAATGGTAACATGATCAAATAAAAGGATACGAAACTTCTAAGAGCTAGCTCAAGTCACTTGATCAAGATTCAAGTTTCCAATTGACACTCCTTCAACTTTATACAAAATTACCAAAAAGTAAAACATCACTTCACACCATTCTTTGACCACCACACAACCTCCCTACCGCCGCACACCAAAATCAAGATAGGTGATACTCGAGTACACTGTTAAAGTACAAGTTCAAGATTGAACCCAACTTCATGATTTAAGTGTCAAGATTTTATGTTTCGAGACCCAAGGTTCGTTGATCGCCTCAATTGAGCCCTTGCCGGCTCGATTCGACCAACTAGCCAATGGGTTGGGATCCCAATCAAGCAATTCAAGTACAAGACGTTCAATTCACAAGATTCAAGTAAACAAAATTCTAGTCAAGATATGGGGTCAAGGACAACAAGTACACCCTTGCCTATCCAATGGCAAATTGAGTACAAGTATGAAATTTCATGGAGGCAAGTTGTTCAAACAAGCAAGTTCATCAACCAAACATACACAAGCACTTGGAACACTCACCGCTTAGCAAGTTCAATTGTCCAACCCCGGTGCTCCTTCAAGTTCACTTTCCCGTCCTAAAAGCAAATGAAGAGGATATGATAAGGCTTGCTACCCAAGCCACAACAAATAAGGCAATATTCACATTCCAAGACTCATTTAAGAAGCCCTAAGGATCTCTTAAAATTTCAGATTTTTGCATTCCTACAAGTCCTTCGAAAACTCATGATTTCTAGTTCGACTCAAGGGGAAAATCCATGTCTATGCTAAACCAATGGGCCTATTTGGCAAACGCGTTTTTTGCCAAATTTGTATAAAACGTGTTTTTTTCCTACCTTCAAAAAACTTCCAAAGTTTTTAACATACACACCCAAAAAACTACACAAAAAACTTTTTTCTTCAATTCCTTTCTTTTTTCTTACAGAAAAAATATACATCAAAACACTCACTGCCGGCACCGTCCATCACTTCCGGCGCCGGCAACCCTCTTTTTTTTTTTCCCCCTTCTTCTTCTTCTTCTTCTTCTTCTTACTTCCTTCCCTCTCTCTCCTCTCTCCCCCTTTTCCCCTCCCCCTTCCCCGCTATCCCAGCCACCCTTCCCCAGTCGGTGTCGGTCGGGACGGTCGCTGACCAGTGGTCATGACGGTCTCTGGTCACAACCAGATTACCACAATTTAGGCATTAAAACAACCTAATCGCGACCACAATTTAGGCATTAAAACAACCTAAACAGTTTTGTTCATGGTTAGAAATTTTTTGTTGACAATTAGTGCCAAAGTGAGGTTTTCACCTCTTAAAACCCATCATTTCTCACCCAATTCATCACCCATTTCAGGGTTAAGACAATATCAAGTGTATAGAGCAATACTACAAAAAAATTCACTGCTACGAAACAAAGGAAACAAGGGAAAAACAGTCCCTCATTCTCGGCTCTGCTGGAGCACTTTTTCAACAATGGAAACAGGAAAAAAAAAGGTAATCTGTTGATCTAGTGTAGATCTAGAGGATCTACCATTATCAAGGCTAAAACTAAAAGATCTAAATATCATACCTCAAGATCTAACTAAATCTAGCAAGATCAAGTGTAGCTCTACTCAAGAATTGCCTTCCGAGCCTTACACCTTCAAGATCCTCCATGCTTAGCCAAAAATTTGCTTGTTTCTTGGTGATTTCCTCCACAAACTTCAAGATCAAGAAGAAGAAGAACAAGATGACCTTTCTTTCTCTCTCTCTCTTGCTCTCTCTCACTCTTGGATCTCCCTCTCTCTCTCTCTCTCTTACCTCGGCTGCAACAAGGAGAAGAAGGAGCAAGATGAACTCTCTCCAATGGTGTCTTCAAGGTGCAAGAGGTTGAAGATGAAGAAGAAGAAGAAGCAAGCTTTCTTTTCTCTCTCTCTCTCTTGAGCTTCCTTGGCCATCTGAAATGGAGAGAAAATGGAGCAAGGATGAAGGCTTTATGGAGACAAGAAGCTTGGCTCTCCTTATTTTAGGGAAAGTTAGTCAAACTAACTTTATGTCGCGTCTACTCGCGACACTTCTAGTTTTTACTGGATTTTCTCCTTCCGGCACTACCCTACCATAAATATATCTCAATGAAGTCTCTAAATATGCTTGGTTTCATCTTAAAGCTACTATTCATGTCACGGTTCGAAAATTAACACTTACACTAGCGAAACAAACACCGGGAATTTTATTCACAAAAAATTCTCTAAATTAGAAAATAATAACTTGATGCATAAATTCACTAATATTTTAGTGAAAATACATAATATAATTATTATTTATTTTTCAAAAAAGACTAAAATTTTGAGGCCCTCACATCTTCATGATGACATATGTGTGTGCTTGTGTGTACATGATTGGCTCGGTGAGTATGTGGTGGTCTTGCGCTTGACACCAATGGCTCCACTTGATCTTCTGTTCACTGACTTGTTTGAGCCAATGGCTCTACTGTTAATGATTAATGTTCTACTGTTCAATGACTTGTTTGAGCGAGGTTCTAGTCAAATCTCTGCTATATTTTGATGGAACTTGATTATAATCTAATTATAGTCAAAACTTGATTTGACATGGAAAGTTGATTTAGAAGAAGATGTGTTTGTTGATGACGGAAAAATATGTGAAATTTGTGAGATGGATGAAAATTTTGATTTGCACGGAGTGATTGATCAAGAAAATATTGTCTGTAAAAATGTTGATTTGCATATCTTGCTTGAAGAAATTAGAAGTGATGAATTTATGGAAGGAAAAGAATTTAATGATTTGATGAACGAGGAAGAAAATTCTGATTTAGTATGTGAAGAAAAAAACAATTGTTGTTGAAATTTTTATTGGCTTGGATTTTGTTCAAGATGATAGAAAAATAATTGATTTGATTGATATGGATTTTATTGGAGTTGAAAATTTTTTTTGGGTTGGGAAGAAACTTAATCCAGAATATGAAATTTTTAGATGATTGTCGTAGTAGTTATTATGAATTATTTGATGATGATAATTTTGGTAAGAAAGCAATCTATAATTTTATATTTTTAGACACATTTATTGGTGACTTTGTTGATCTTTGGTGATTAATGGGTTTGTATAATTGAATACTTTGATTAAGAAGAAATTGCTAAGAAATTATTTACAAAATACAAAGTCCGTCAACTACCATGAGTAAAGATGAAAATTAATTTTAAGATGTTGCACATTGTCTCTATGGTTGTAGAGTTTTTAATAATGTTGGTTGTTCAAGATGGAATTAAACCTGTGTTCATGACGAGTTTGGTTTAAAAGAGCTAATGCTAGCAAAATAAATTAAATTTAGAAGTATTTATTTATTTATTTACTAATTTTACTGGAATCAGGTTTTCATTAGTTTTGTTATTTAGAAGTGTGTATTTTATTTGGTAGTTGTTGTTGTAACTAGTTTTTTACCCAACAAGTCTCATAGGTTATAAGTAAAGGATACTTGCAATATTTTCTCAAGACAGTCCAAAAACCTCTATAAGGCTACATTGTGGTGTGATTTTCTTCTATTATGTTGAGATATAATAAGATTGTAAGTTATTTTTTTTTCTTCTCTCCTGCATAAATATATTTTGGCAATGGCTCCACTGGCTCACAAGAGCAAATAAAATTTATTCATTTGATACCTAATCACTGTTCAATAAACTGATTTATTGAGTTACTTATTTGACTACTTGTTTCACTGGACACTCACTGAGCTTCTAGCTCACTCCAAAATATTTTATTTCCCCTCCACAGGGTTCGAGGTGAAAGAAATCACTTGTATTAATTCATTAGTGTGACTGGCTGGAATCCCATGTATGTTTTGAAGTTTGATTGACTTAGGGAATATAAATTAGTAGAGTATTTCATGTAAATATTTGAGATTGACATTGTAATTTGTTTGAGAACTTTAATGTCATGCTTGAGATCCTTGAAGTAATTCTTGTATTTTGGAGCATACCTAAAAAATTCCGAATGGGTAGTCTTTTGTAAATTGTAACTGTAATATGGATGATTGTGATTTCTCTAATATAGTTTTAAGGTTTAAACATTGAATTGGACTGGAGGATCAAGGTTATCCTATTATTCTAAAGTACTTGCTCGCTAATGAATGGTGGATTGTAGTGAGTCCCGACAAGAGTTGGGCAGGCGGTCCGCTGAACTCTTTGATTCACCTTAGAGGGAAGGTGGGGTTGTCACAATATTCAACATCATGAGTTGTTTCTGTATATAGGCATGGAAAAGAAAAAGCTATTTGACATGGGTTGCTTGCAGGTTGTAGCAAATGTCCAAGAATTTACTCCCATATCCTCCTATTAGACTCTTAGGTTTAGAACACAAGATGTCATGGTGCAAAAAAATTTGTTGCACCAAAAGTCTATTATCACCTTTCCTTCTGACCTATGAGGAGTACCAATATCTTCCCATACATGCTCATCAGAAGATGAAAAATAAACTAAAGTACTCAAAATTGACACCTTTTGTTAGAATCTAGACTAGAAAGATTCATCAAGTTAGTATTTGTGATGTAATGTTTTTTCCTACCTTTGAGCAGCAAAGAAAAATGATTACCTAGTTTAACATATGCCATATCCACCACATGTGTATGGATTGGAGGATTTCAAGGATACCTTCAAATCTTATCTAGACTATTTAAGAAACTCTAGTTTATATGTAACAGATGCTAACTCACTCAATAATTATCGACAGCTAATAGGAAGTAGTAGTACAAATTTGCTATTTTTGCTAGAGAGGAACTTATCTTTGGCAACACACATAGGGGATACTTACCTCTTAAAGATTTATAAATATTGTAATTTTTAATTAAGCCTTAAAGGCTGTCATAGAAACTATATTTTATGATTCCTCCCCTCACATTCTAGCAAGTTGAGCAAGGCAATGATGGGTTAACTCAGTTAGGGGTAGTTTGGATTTGGATTTGGATTTTGTAGTTTTTGGAGAGTTGTTCTTGCAAGATATCTTTTAACCAAATGAAGACTTCAGAGGAGGAATTTTATCCTAGTACTACTAAATGCTACAATAATTTAAAAACTTTATTGAAAGCAAGTGTAGAGATGATTGATGAGGTTATCATTCTCTACAAGGAAATAATTTGCCAATTGTTGCTCCTTAAAAAAAAAAAAAGAGTTATCCACTAATAAAAATATATAACTTTTAGGAAAGTAACTCATAGTTTGTAGAGATGAAAATAAGAACATCAACTTGAATTGAAATTAATCTTACACATTGCAAACTTCTAGCACATAATACTTTTAAGAAATTCAAACTATTTCAAAATGCTTGATGTGACGACTCCACCTCCCCTTAAGGCGAATTTAAGGGTTCGGCAGGCTGCCTACCCAATTCTCGTCGGGACTACTAGCAAGCCAAGTGTAACATTTAAAATTAACTACTCAGAGTCATCTTATAAGACAAGAGCCATCATCAATATTTACGGGAAATCTCAAATCCTACCTCTATTACATCCCAATTGTGTGTTAAATACATCCCAAGTTTAATTCACATTTACTAACACTTACCCAAAAATATACAAAATATCAACAACTTAACAAAAGATTGGTCAAGACTAGTGCTGCCAAGATCCCTTCACTTCACCACCCTGTTAAGGAAAATCAAACTTAAAGGTGTGAGTTAGAAGCTCAGTGAGGTTCAAGAAAATATGAAACATACAAGTCAACTTGCGCTAATAAACTTTATAACAATCAAGAAAGTAAAACTAATAACATTTCACGTAAAGCAAGTAAATAACACACAATAAAAGGATACAGGTAGACACGGGGCGTAGAGGTGACTACCGTTCTCAGGGATGTAGCACTTACTCCCGCTCCAAGATTTCCAATTTGCCAGGAACATGTTAAGTCCGAGTCACGAGCTCAAATAGCTTCCAATCAATTATGTTGACACTCCATCAACCACATACTCATAAAATCGTGGACTCCACTTACACGCTCTCACCTGTGTTTTTACATCCCCTGTACTGGGCCCGCACGTCAAGCAATTCAATTGATAATACTCGAGTATACCTTTCAAGTTCAAGTTTAATTCCTAATGTTCGTCAATTTTTTCGACCAAACCCCTTTTTGTCAGGTCGAGTCGATTGACTAGTCAATGGGTTCTGAGCGTCCCCACAAGTGACAAGTGACAATTAAGTCAACGAGTCAATGCTCAGTCAACGAGCAAGTCAAGCACAAGTTGTCACAAGTACAAGCAATATCAATCAATCATATTCAATAAGGCAATAACTCAATTCAAGGAATGCGAGCGCGATAAAGTACATGCTTGCCTTCACAAGGTCGTGTCATATTCAAGCAATTCAATCATGTCAAGTCAAGTACAAGTAAATACACGCTTGAACACTCACCAATTAACAAGTAGCAAGCAAGAAATTCCTTAGACTTCCAATGTTGGCTCACCCTCAAGATCTCCTTGATCACCTGGGTCAAGAATAACCATCTAAGCTCAAGACGACAAACTAAAAATTTTTCCACTATCGACAACCCTAAAAGTTAGGTTCTTTTTCTAACTTAAAAATCACCATTCTGGCTCAAAACCAACATATAGCTAAGGGTTGAAGATTGGCAAAGTTTATTGGAAAATTTTTTTTAAACAAAACCAACCCAAAATTTAACGAAATGAAACTCACGAGATAGCTCCAAAATCCGGACAGCAAGCCCTTACTTTCACCCAAAAATTTTCTCAAAATTTCCATCCAAATAACATAATTTTCAAGAGATTTTTGGCACACTCATATACCAACATATTGCCAGTCAAATAGTATAAAAATGGCAGCCATAAAATCTGAAAATAAAGCTAGAAAATGAGCAAAAGAAAACTAGGTAGCCTACTTTTTTTTCCCTCCAAAATTTTTTCAACAAGTTTCTCCAACTCAATATGACATTTACCCATAATAACAACCATAAAATGCAAGAAATCTCCTCAAGGCATCTACCTAAAAGCCTCCTCAAGTCCACTACCTAAAGGTTGAATCTTTAACATACCCAACTCATAATTATTGCCAAAACTTCCTAGATCTACTTAGATCTAACCAAAATAAGTGCAAGGGTTACTAGGAAGAACCTTATCTTTCCTCCAAGCTACATAGCCCACAAGTTCAAGTTCAAGAATCTTCAAAATCTTTCACTACCCAACCTCCTACACCAATCTTGAGGTAGTTCCAAGGTGTGTCTTGAAGTGGAGAAACTTGGAGGCAAGATTGAATCTAAGAAAAATGAAGTTTTTCTCTTCCTTCTTCGCTTTGAGAGGTTCGTCCAAGATGAGAGAAGAGAGAAAGAAAAAGTGGAAGAAAGAGAGAGAAAGAAGAGTGAGAAATGACTTGGAAGAAATGAGAGAATTTGTGGTGAAAAATGGCTTTTAAGTCAACTATAAATAGTGCCCCGACGCGACACCACTAATCCAACTTTTTCACCTTCTACTAGATTTTCCTCCAAAACATTTCTGGTAACCTAATTGCCCCTCTTAACTCCCGCACGATACTCCACTCCTTCGCTAATTAATCACGTTAAGATTCTAGTCCACGCAACTTAGCATATAAATAGTAAACGAAATAAGTCGATAAACATGTATGCATGAATGATGAAATAAAATGATATGCTGATGCAATTTAAAATAAAATGAGAGAGAATAAAGTAAAATGAAATAAAATAAAATAATAATTTTTTTTGCGAGTCATCACAATTGAGAGGCTTGAGTCTAAGTACATCAATTTTACTGTGCGTTAACTCCTTGGTATAGTTATCACATTCCTTAAAAACGTAAATTATTTAGCATCCATTTTTCTATTATTTGGTTGCAAAAAATTCTTTAATATCAATATCTTCAAGTACAAAGCAAGCAATAAGGTACATCTCTTGGAGAATGCCAATGACAATTCTCTCTTATTGCAATTAGGTTCTAAGTGAAAATGATCACATTAACTAATTAGACGATTTCTAATTTATGACACAACTCAAGAACAGTTAGTACCATCATTGGGTCATCCAAATCATGCCAAGTGATTGTCAAGTCTAGATCTACTAAGTTTTGAAATACCAACAATCTTCCAATTCAAAATATTTTATTGAAAGAATTCATATTTCCATCTTTCAATTTTAAATATTTTACATTGGATATGATACAAAGAATCTCTAAGTTTTGAAATACCAACAATCTCCCAATTCAAAATATTTTATTGAAAGAATTCATATTCCCACCTTTCAATTTTAAATATTTTACAATGTATATGATACAAAGAATCTTAATTAGAAACTCATCAACATGAATTAAAATGTGACAAATATTTAGCATAACAAATATACATTTGTTGTCAGATGTAAAATTAGGAAAACTTTGATGCCAGAGATTCAAAGCATTAATTGATAATGGCTGCTTTCGATCAGTTGGACTGTCTATGAATATGGTTTATCCAGTATAAAGTTATCCTTTTGATGCCCAAAGCCTTGTAAGCCATTAGCCTATTTCAGCAGCCCAAGCCAATCTGCCAAGAGTCTCGTATCGAAGCACATTTACGACTTGTTTGGATTGCAATTTTTCATAAAAAATTCTCTCGACATATTTCCCAATCACTTTTTTATTTCACAAAAATCACATCCAAATATATTTTCCTATAAAAACTATGAAAACTTGCAATCAAAATAGGCTTGAAAGGAGGTGCTCTTGGAGCTAACCTGCTAAGTGAAGAAAATATTTATTTGTATGAAGGACTTTTGGGGTTAGCCCGCTAAGTGAAGGCTGGTGTCACTTTTACTCGCGGAAATCACAAGGGGGTGGTCTCCAAAGCAATATTTTGAAAGCTAGATCAGTAACAAAATTGGTAGAGTGTCTGGTTTGCAATTTTTCTAGTTCAACCAATTTAACTGATTAGTTTGCTAGTTCATTGATATATTATAATTTTTTAAAAAATTGAAAATATAGGAAGAGTTCTTGATAGTTCCTCCTACCATGTTCATGAATGATGAGTAGGCTATCATCGTTAGCAGTAGCAGCTTCAGATCAAACTTCTCTTGTTCTTTTTTCTTTTCTTTTTTTTTTGAATGACTGGTTTCTCAGAATTTTGATAGGTGCCATCCATTCCCATAGAAAAATGCAGAATATGTTGGAAATTGTAAATTCATCCACTGAACATGGGAAATTGATAACATAGGCCCAAAAAAAATACTTCAAAGACAATCAATACTAGAGATAAATTCATTAATCGGGCAACATAGAAAAGTCTAATTTTCATACTTTAGATAAAAAACAAAATACTACAAGCAACATAAAGAAAAATGGAAAAAATTTAAATCTTAAATTTCAAAATGTCTATATGGCCATCTTCCGTGTGAGAGCCAATCTCTCTCTCTTTGTGAGAGCTAATTTTTGTACTTTAAAAAACCATTTTAAGGGAAGATTTTGTTGTTTTTTAGTCTGATGTTTAAACGAAAAATTTTCTCTGCTTGTGATAGCCAATTTCTCTCTCTAGCGAGAAAGTGAAATTCCCCCTTTTGGGTGTCTTGAAAATTTTTAACTTTTGATCAAATTTCAAAATCTCTATGCAGTCATCTTCCTAAAAATTCCATCTTTAAACATTAGACTGAAAACAACAAAAATTTCCTTGTTCCTTGCAACCTTTACAAAAATTCATAGTCAATTACTATAGTATTAGAATCTGTCTTTTTTTCCAATTATGAATTTTTGCATGGAATCTCATTTCTTTGAAACTTCTCCATTGTTCTTTGTTTTTAGTTGTCCATAGCTTCAGAACATTCCACTCATAGCTTTCAGTCTATTCATGTTATTCTTCTTAGCAAGACCTTTTACTGCCTTCTCGTTGTTTGTTTGTGTAGTGCATTTGCTAGGTTTCCATTCTTTCTTTTCAATACCTAGTTTGACTTTTTTTATTTTCTTCTTTGTTTGTATGGAAATGCACTTATTCTTTGATTTCTCTGGCACAGATAGATCAAAGGATTTGTTTGATTGGGAAATATCAAGAGATACTACCTAAGATTGTGTGAAATGGCTGAGAAATTGGAGGAAGTCTTGAGAAAGTTTGTTTTGTTGGGCAAAGAGGCAGGAGGAGTTCTAATCGATGGTGAAGATGTATCTCAAGTCTTAGCTAAATGTAGAGCATCATTAGCAAGGTCTTTGGTGAAAAAATAGCTAATATCATAGTTATCAAAGGCTTTTCTAGTAATATGTGGCCTTTTGCAAAAAATCTGAAAGTTGTGAAAATAGGAGTGAACATGTTTCAATTTGTGTTCATTAACCTCTCGGATAAGAATAGAGTTTAAAATGTAGACCCTGGATTTATGATAACCAACCAGTCGCTGTTCTTCCATGGAGAGAATGTTTGGAATTTGATGAAAAGGCTTTTAGTAGAACTTGGGCTTCGGTCCAGATCTAGAACTTGCCAATTTGTTGGATTACTAAAGATGCAGGGAAAGAGATTGGTTCAGTAGTTTTAGCTGTTAAAGAAATGAATATCCTGAATGGAGGTAGTAAGTAGGGTAGACATTTGAAAATCTTAGTTTAAGTAGACTTAAATCAGCCTCTATTAAGAGGAACAAATGTGAAAATGAATGGAGTTATAAAATAGATTGATTTCAAATATGAGATGTGAGGCCCTGATTTTTCCCAAGTTTTTGGAAAATATTAAATAATGCTAATTATAGTAATTATTGTTTGCCAAGGTGTTTACATGGTTGTTTTACTTCTTAAAGTGTTTTGTTTTAACTATTTTGTTTTACAAGTCTAAAAACCCTAATTTGAAATTTAAACCCTAGTTTGCTTTGAAAACCTTAAATTTTGACAAAACCCTAATTTGTTTGCACACTAAACCCTAAATGTACTGACCCTAATATATTTTCTTGAAACCTTAATTATATGTACAAATCAAACGTTGGTTATTTCATGAATTTTCGGTGTGAACTTGCATGCTCACGAGAGTTAATTACGTCAATTGGGTGATTAGTGACCTAACTAGGTGTGATTAAGTATTAGTGGACTAAGTTGGATTTACAACTTATGGACTTAATTGCTAGGAAATGAAATCACTTGGGGCCAAGGTGGAAGATCATTGAAATGCTAGGGTTGGCTTGATAGTTTTGACCAACCCTTTGACCCATGCCTTAAATATCTCCTAGGCTTTATCTTATAACCCAAATTGAGACCAATTAAGAGGAAAATGGGAGAGGAGATTCGGGTGGAAGGCTGAAAATAAAAGGGAGAAAACCGTGAGCAAGGGAAGAAAGAAAGGAAAAAAAAAAAAGAGAGAAAAACAAGAGAAAATCTTGTGTTCCAACCATCCAATCTTGAAGCTTGAGTTAGGAGAAAGTGATTGAAGCTTGGGAGCTTGGAGTTCTTGCCTAGAACATCAAGTTAGGAGGTAACTAGCTTCACTTTGAAAGTTGGAATTTCTTGTAATTGGTGTAATTGATGAATTTGGTTGATGTTTAGCCTTGATTAATGCTCATTCTTAGCTTCTAAGATGATTCCATGGATTGGTTTTATTGTTTTGCTTGTCTTGAACCTTGGCCAAGAGTTAGGGTTAGGGTTTCATTAGTTGCAAGACTTAATGTTGGGAATTAATGATTGGAAGTTGAATTTACTTAGCTAGGAACTGAATTGGATGGCTAGAAATTCATTGGTATGGATGAACTCCAAGTGTTAAATTTTTGTTTAGATTTTCTGTCCGAATTTGGTTTGAATATTCGAATATGATGGAGACTATATTAGCTTGAGCACAAAACATAAAAGTTGTAGAGAATTGAGTGAGGATTCTACTTGTAAATTTTCAGATGAATCGGAGCACTGTAGCATGTGAAATGACTAAATTACCCCTGATACCCTGTTTCTGTCAGGAATCTTATTTTGCTACTGTAGTGGGTCATTTTGACCAGGAAAATGAATGTTTTTGCTTTTGATGTCTTCTTACGAATTGTAGCCTTGTATGTTTGCTTTCTAACGGCATTGTAATTTCTTGATTTGGATTTGTGAGCGCTGAGGTATGATCGTTTGAATCAAACCTGTCGGAAATCCTGATACTGAAATTCCTGGACTTGTTTCTGCATTTTTGTCCTAGAAAGAGTGAATCTGGGCAGAAGTTGTCTCATGAAAGTTGTATATTGTTCTCTTAGGTTCGAAACGGCACCTCGTGCACTCTAATCCGATACTTTTAGCTTGAGTTATGGGTAACGGCGTACAAAGTGTCAAAACTGTCTTGCACACCTTTTAGTGTGTGTTTTCCGTTTTCGTTTCGTTCTTGTCCGTTTTTCGTTTAACGCCCATGCATGTGCTCCTTTTGCTATTTTAAGTGTTTATAAATGTTTCTCGTGCGTTTTTGCATTGAGTGTATGTATGTCGCGTCATTTCACGTTTGAAAATGGATTTTCATATCTCAGGTGATCACGTGGACACCGAGACGCTTGTATGACCTCCTGAATTTTCTCGCTTGCTCTCAGTTATTTGGTGAGTGTCAAGTGCATGATTTTTTGACTTGCTTGACCTGTTACCTGTTTAAATTGTTCGTAATATTAAACTTGTCGAGGCGGACGTGTACTTTATCTCGTCCGACCTCTCTTACTTGACCTGACTTGCTTGCTTGTATTTGTGGTACTTGAAATAACTTGCCTAACCTGTGCTTGTACTTGTTTGATGATTGAGCACTGTCTCATCATCTTACTTACTATTTAGACCTGTTGGGGACGCCCAAAATCTCATTGGTAAACCTTTCACCTCGGGCCGGCAAGGGCTTGGCTGAAGGATTGGTAAATCATGAGTTTTCACATATTTTCGTCGGTCGGAGTGCGCTCGCCGACTACTTACCTGGATATACTCGAGCATTACCAAATTTTCTATTTTGATGAGCGGGCCCGGTTGGGGGTTGAAATGGTGGACGGAGATGGTTGACAAGTAGAGCTCTACATGGATAAGAAAGTTGATGGAGTGTCAACTATTTGGAATGTGATCAAGATTCGTGGAACTTGGCTCCTGAGAGCCCCTGTATCCTTTATTTAATGTGTAATTAAATACTGTATTTGTATTCTTGTTCAAAGTCTTGGTTACTTATCATGTTTAATAAAGGTGTACTTTTCTTGAGCCTGCATGTTGGCATGTTTTCTTGGTCTCACTGAGCGTTAGCTCACCCCAATTTGTTTTTCTTAACAGGTTTCGAGGGGTGGCACATGAATTGAGGAAGCTAGTATTTTTGTAAGATTGCCTCGCTTTGTATAAGATTGAAATGAATAGATGAATTTGATGGTTTATGGTAATTTGAGAGTTTGAGTTGTAAGTTGAATTTAGTAAAGTTATTATTTGTGGTTTGGATTGAAATGGTTAGTTACGCTCCCTTTTAAAGGGTTATTGGTCATTCGAGTGAGTGAGTCCTGGCGAGAGTTGGGCTGGCAGTCCGCCGACCCTTTTGGTTCGCCCTAGGGGGAGGTGGGCTGTCACATGAGAAATGTCCAAATTTTTGTTATTGTGGTGGAATCATGGGACACAATGAGAAGAAATGTGAAGAACATGGTACTTACATTGGTAAGGAAACAAAACCTAAACAAAATGAAATGGGACAAAACTAAACAAAATGAACAGATTGGACAAAATTAAACTATTGAAATGCCTATTGAGGATCAGAATAGGAACCTAAAGTGGTGAATGGTATGCATTTATGCTAGTGCAAATGATTATATAAGAGAAAAACCATGGAACATTATTGGACAAAGGAAACAGATTTGGGATAGTAAGTGGATTATGGTAGGTGATATTAATGACATAATTTCAAATCAAGAGAAACTGGGGAGGATTTGAAGGAAAACATTGGACATGGTACAACTAATTGATCTTGGATTTGAAGGAAAACCTTGGACATGGTGCAACAAATGGAACTAAATGGAGAGATTAAAGAGAGGTTGGACAGAATTTTGACTAGTAGAGACTGGAATGTTGATTATAGCAATGCAAGGTGTACACACATCCATGTAGAGGCTTCCGATCGTTGCATCTCATTGTTGGATACAAAACTGAGAGATCGAAAGTGGAAAAAAGGTTCTATTTTGATAGAAGTGGCCACTGTATAGAGAGGTTGGGAACATTGTAGGTAAAGTTTAGGGAAAGCAGAGAATGGTTCTAGATTCTTCAAATTGAAAAATTGAATAAAGGAATGTAGAATTGCTTTACTAGAGTGGAGCAAAACTTTGAAAAATAATACTAAAAAGTAAATCAATGAGATAAAATGAGAGATCAATGAGGTTCAAAGTGGAAATATGCTGAATAGAAAAGAGAGGTTAGTTGAGTTGTATGGGAAATGGCGTGAAACTTATAAGAGAGAGGAAATCTTTTGGGGAAAAAGTTAGAATGAAATGGTTAAAGGAAGGTAATAAAAGCACCAGTTATTTTGAAACCAATCTAGTATTAGCAGTGGAAAGTAGAAGGAAGATAAATACTATGACAACATTGCAGTAAAAGAATGGGAAATTGTGTAGTTTTGAAAGTGAGATTGAGGCATTTTTAGGAACTATTCGAAGTCTACTCAACTATGGAAATTTGACACAATCCTGAAAGGTATGCCAAGGTCAATCACTAGTCAGATGAACTCAAAGCTGATCGGGTTTGTCTTAGAATTTGAAATCAAAATGTACTGTTTTCCTTACATCCAAATAAAGCTGTTGGACCTGCTGGGATGACACCAATTTTTTTTTTTTCCAAAAGTTTTGGCATGTTATCAAACATGATTAATTGCTGCTATCTCAAGTTTCTGCTATTCTGGTAATTTGCTGAATTCATAAATGAAACTATCATTACTTTAATTCCTAAAACTGAACTTCCTAGTGGGGTGTCACAATTTAGGCTTATTAGCCTTTGTAATACGGTTTATGGAATCATATCTAAAATTCTAATAAATAGGATAAAGCCTTTACTTAAGCATTGCATTGGTCTTAACCAATCTGCTTTTACCACAGGAATACAAAACTTGATAATGTAGTAATTAATTGTACATGAGTTCATTCATAATATGAACAACATAAGAGCTGGAAAAAATGCTTTTATGTTAAATTAGGTATGGCTAAGGCCTATTACAGAGTTGAGTGGCTTTTCATTACTAAAATTACACAGAAAATGGGCTTTTGTCCTACTTGGATTTTTTGGATTATGAATTGCATGACTACTGTGACCTATACCTTCAACATTAATGTGGAAAAGAAGGGTATTGTAAGACCAACTAGATGCTTGATATTGGGTGATCCATTATTTGTTTGTAATAGAATCTGAGGGCCTTTTAGTCTTTTGAAATGTGTCATGCATTATAACTGGATATCAGAACTTAAAATATCACAGACTAGTCTTCCTCTATCTCATTTATTTTTTGTAGATAACACTCTGATTTTCTACAAGGCTACAAGGCAGGAAGCTCAACAGTTGATGTAGATTATTAAAACATGTGGAGAAGCTTTTGGACAAATGACCAATGTAAAAAAAATTTGACAAAGCAAAAGGGAGGGAATACTAGAGGCCTTGAAGGGATGCAACATATGAAGCAAAGTAGATATTTAGGCCTGCCAATGCTTATAGGTAGGTCTAAACAGCAAGTGTTCAACTACATTAAGAAGAAGGTAATAGGGAAATTAAATGGATGGAAGAAAAGAAATACTTAGTTAGGTTGGGAAGGAAGTGGTATTGAAGTTTGTAATTCTAGCTATGCTTATCTATGCAATGGCATGTTGTAAGCTGCTAAAAGGACTTTGCTCTGGCAAAATTCGAGCTGGGTGCCAAAGAGGAAGAGAGGAGTAGTCACTGGATTAGCTGGAAAAGGATGACTGAGATAAAAGGACTGCAAGGAATAGGATTTAGAGATTTACAGGACTTCAACACTGCAATGTTTGCAAGACAATTATGGAGAATATTAACAAAACCAAATTTGATGCTGAGCAAAATTTTGAGAGGAAGATATTTCAATAGAGAGTCAGTTTGGAAAGTTAAAGCTAAGGCGAATCTTGGATGTGGAGAAGGATAGCAAGTGCAAGAGGTGTATTTGAAAAGGGAGCTAGAAAGAGAGTAGGAGATGGGAACCTATTGATATATGGCAAGACAGATGGATTCCAAAAAAATTGCAAGAGAATAACAACTAACAAACTAGAAAATTGTTCAGTAATATGAGTTCAGGAGCTAATGCAAGATGGTAGATGGAATATGAATCAGATACATGGGATTTTCATTGTAGAAGATTGTGAAAATAAGGAACATCCCAATTAGCTAGTGTGGACGTAAATAGAGATTGATGTGGCCATATATAGTATCCGGGGAGCATACAGTATAGATAGGATACATGCTTGTAAGGTAGATACAAAGAGAAGGAACAAAAAAGAGAATGCAAAGGGTAAACAACAGTAGGAATGCACAAAACATTGATGCTTGGAAATTTCTTTGTAGCTGATAAGGGTATTATTATACCAAAGTTTTAGATCTAATTACTCATTTATTCGCAGGTATATGTGTTAACAAGTATAGGGTATTAGGGTCGATCCCACAGGGACTAAGAGCAAGCAAGCATCAAAACTTATTCACTTGCCTTATTATCTAAACAATAATTAATGGAAAGCAAGTAAAGGTGATACGTTCCTTGCCCTATCTCAGACGAGACTCGAACCACGTACGGACCACAGGATCTAGAAGATTGAAATCAAGTTTAGGCAGCGGAACCTAATTCAATCTTGGACAACTCAAGAACGAATTAAGTGGTAGATGTGAGGGCCTCAAAATTCAGTATTATTTTAAAAATGTATCATATTATTTATATTGTGTTTATTTATTGAAAAGTGAGTGAATATGTGTTTAAAGTGATTATTTTCTAGTTTAGAAAATTTTATACGAATTATTTGCCGGTGTGCGGTTTTGGCCGAATTAAGTGCTTAATTTTCTACCGGAGCATGATTAGTGACTTTAAGTTGAAATTAAGCATAAGTAATGATATTTTAGAAATACTAATAAGTTTGGACAGTGTCAGAATGGACCAGAACAGTGTAAGTTAGACTGTCGCGTGTGACGCGACATAAAGTGCCCAAAAAGCACTTTTTCCTTAAAATAGGGAAATGACACTTTTTGTCCCCCTTAAGACTTGACTTTTGGTCTCTTGAAGCTTCATTTTTCCAGCTGCAATTTGGGCTTAGAGAGAGAGAGAGCAGCCGGCCATAGAGAGAGAAAAGAGAGAGATTTGTCTTCTTGGTTTTCTTCTTCTTCTTCCTTGCTTCCAACAAGCTCCAAGCATCCTTAATCACCATCATCTTCTCCACTTCTTGCAGCCGAGAGAGAGGGATAGGAGAGAGAGGGATAGTCCGGTTTCTTGGAGGAAGAAAGAGAGGTAAGTTTGGTAGTTTGATTCTCCAACTTCTTCATTAACTAGTATCTTGAACTTGTGAACTTGGAGTGAAGGTTTTTGACTTGAGATTCATCCTCCATGGCAGCCGACTGAAGAGAGAGAAAGAGGGGTGCCATCCGAAAGTTTGGAAGAGAAAAAGAAAGAGAAAAGTGAAGAAATAAAGTTTGTTTGAGTGGTGGGTTGCTTGATCGTGAGCTTGGAGTTGTATATCACCGTCAAAGTTTGAAGATCTTGGATAAAGATCGAAGCTTTCATGGTTGTTGAGCTTGGAAGGGGTCAATTTTGAGAAGATATCACAAGCCTCGGTGGATCTTGTCGGATCTTGTCAGATCTAGTCAGATCTGAAGGTATAAAGCTTAAACCTTGTAGATATAGCTTTATTAGTGTTAAATAGCTTAGATCTATGGTTGATTTTGGTAAAATGATCTCATCTGAAAAGATGAAGTTGGGCTGTTGAATTCCTAATCTAGGTAGCGGACTTGAGGTGGCCTCTAGGTAGCGGACTTGAGGACCTGATTGTGGCTTTGTATGTTATTTGTGAAATTTGTCATGATATGATTAGAAAGTAGGGTTTTGTTGGTGGAAATTGTGATAGAAAAATGTATGAGATGGCCAAACCCATGCTTGGTAATTTTAATGTTTGATTTCGAGATTTTGTGATGTTTTATGATGAATGTCTGGAAAAATACATTTTTACGTTCATTTATGAATGTATGAGCTTTAAATGTGAAAAGTGAGCTTTCTCGTGAAATTTTGAGTGAAAAATATCATTTGAGGATTTTATAGTGTCATGGGTAAATTTGATGAATTTTGAAAATAAAGATATGGTTTAAAGTGTTTTAAAGTTATGATAAGTGTTGTTAGAGAGTGAGTGATAATTTGTGGGTTAAAAATGATTTTGAGGTGATAAACCTCACTCAAGTGTTTTACTAAAGAAAATGAGAAAATGGTGCTTAGTGAGTACATCGGTAACGTGGCATGTTTGAAGTGATGTAGTGGTTTTCAAAAGATGCAATCGAAATATCGTATCATGTAAAATGAATGTTTTTCCTTGAGGGATTTTGGGAAAAATATTGATTGGAAACCATGAAGTGAAAGTGAAATGTTTTAGTTAATAAGTGAAGGAGTGAATCTCAATTACTGTTTTTAAATTGTTTTAGGGGGTGTGCAAGGAAGGGAATTTGATCCTTACGTGGAAGGTGAACCTTACTATTTCGGTGAGTTTCCATACTTGTTATGTGATTATGTGAAAATGATTGCAACTGTGTTTAGTGAAGTGATTTTGAAGTGAAGCATAGTTTTCAAACCCTCGGATGGGGTAGTGAGTTTCAGTGTATGTAAAGTGTTTATGTGAAAATGATTCGAATTGTGTTGGTCAAGTGATTTGACGTGAATTTGGATTTTCAAATTGTTAAGTGGGATAGTGTGTACTTCATCACACTTACCTTTATTTGAAATAAAAGTATTGTGAAAGTGTTTGGCAGTGTCTTATATGTGTGAGAGTTCTAACTCTCTTTTAAATGAAAATCTTGCCATGATTTGTAAATGAATGATTTTGTTGAAATGATTTGCTAGTGTTTACAAAGAAATGATTTACCAAGTAAAATGCTTTTACCAGTGAAATAACTTATGAAGGATCTGTCAGTATTTCGACTCCCTTTCTAAAGAAATGATTTATTGAAGTGATTGACTATTATTTCCGAGTGAAATGCTCTATAAGTGAAATAGTGATTGAAGAGATTGTGACGCGTCGTTGGTGAAGTCCCTCGACTAGTTTCAATGAACTAATGTGACGTCGATGGGCGAAGTCCCTCGACTAGTTTCAATGAAATGATGTGACGTCGTAGGGTGAATTCCTTCGACTAGTTTCAGTGAAAGATTGTGACGTCGTTGGGCGAAGTCCCTCGACTAGTATGTGACGTCGTAGGGTGAATACCTTCGACTAGTTCCAATGAAATAAAGTGACGTCGTTGGGCGATGTCCCTCGACTAGTTTCAATGAAATAAAGTGACGCGTAGTAGAAAACCCTCGACTAGTTTGTGATGTCTTGGGAAGTCCCTTGACTAGTCTACTTCGATGGGCAATGTCCCTCAAGTAATTGTATGAGTGATATCCATTGAAGTGTTTATTTACTTGATCTAAATTGTATACTTGAAATATGGTTTGAACTGTTTAATTGGAATTGTAAGCATTTTGGAACTCACCGGGCTTTTTAGCTCACTCTTTCCAAACTGTTTTCTTTAACAGGGACCGAGAACCCAAGTGAAGGAGCCAACCTTTAGAGTTAGGGTTTGCTTTTGTATTGATGTGACAAGCGTGGAATGTGATTCCAGAGCTTTATATTATGAGAATTTGAACGCTTTGATAAGTATTTTATGTAATTTGGAGATTGTAAGGATGGTGTAATGTGATTGTAAGCTATTGTTGAGTTTAGTATTGAGATTCGAATGTTAGTTTAATGTTTTAGCGATATTTATGTGAGTGAGTCCTGGCGAGAGCTAGGCAGGCGGTCCACGGATACCTTAGGGTACGCCCTAGGGAGAAGTGGGGCTGTCACAGGTGGTATCAGAGCTTAGGCTTCAGATCTCTGTGGTGTATCCTAGATTACAAGTTTAGGATACCGGACTGTGGGATTAACTTGATTGTTACGTGAATCGGAGAACTTACTGTATCCTAGTGATTAATGAAGATTTGTGACTTGAGAGTTTCTTGTATGGGATCGGTGGAAACAAAATTGAAGAACTAAGTAATGTTATATTGAAGTGAAACATTATGTGAGAGATTTGTAGTGAAAAAATTGATTGAGACTTGAATAACTATTGTACTCGTAGGAATGGGAGAAATCGGTGCAGCTATTGGTATTAGATATAGAAGATAAGAAATTGAGATTTGCTAGTTAAGTCCTTATGTGATGATTTTGAGTTAAAATAAAAAGAGGTTTCAAAAGAACAAAATGTGTCTTTCTACTTGTTTAACTGCTAGAAGTTCTTCACCCTAAAGTTTAAAAGAAAACTGTGGTGAACTAGTTTTATTTTTCAACCGATGGTTAAAGATGACACATATGTGTTTTAAATACTCACTAACATGTCGTTCTTGACATGTATGTGAATTTCTCTATATTTTTGAATTAAGAGTTGGAAGGAAATTTATGAGTTTGCTAGATTTCTGTATAGAGGAAAGTTGAAGTTTTTCCAATCGTGTTTTTTTCAATTCTTGATTTTACTTCACACATGATTTTGGCCATGTTTGCAAAAGAAATCTTGAGTTTGAAAGAGATATGAACTTATGTTTTTGTAAAGGTAAACCTTGAACTTGAAGAGAGTTTTATAACCTCAATAGTTCTGGTTATATTTTCAAACGCTTATTTTGAGAAGTGAACATACAATTCAGGTATAAGGACTGAGAAAGTAGAGTGAGCGTATATGAAAGCATGCAGATAGTGTGATCGGGGATCAAGAATATATTGGTGGTTTTGTGAATAGTTTAAGAGTTCAATGACTGTGATGATTGAAAGGAGAGACAACTATGGGAATGGTTTAAGCGTTGGATGTATTCTTGTAGTGGATTGTGTGATCTACTTGGTATGCCAGGTAGGAATGAGAATTGAGTTGATTGACCTCTTGGGTGGCCAACCTGAGGTAGTGCGTTTCATCGCACTTACCCTCTATTTGAATGAAAATATTTGTGAAAGTGTTTCGAAATAACCTATGTGTGCATGTGAAATTTGAATCCCGAGACCTATCGGTTAGTCATTTTGACTCGAGTAGAGCAAAGCTTAGGCGAGGAGAAAGGGCGAGCCATAGGGTTATCAATGTGATGTGAAGTGAAGTGATATGTGCTCGAGACTTGGCATTTGGACTTGTCTCGAAAAAGAATAATATACAAGTGATGTGATGTGAAGTGATATGATGTGAAGTGATATAATGTGATGGGATGTGATGTGTTCCGCTCAGATTTACATCGGTGCAATTATTCTAACTACCATTTCCTTGCTTGCTTCTATTTGTATGTGTGATGTGATTTGATGTGTTTCCTTTGAAAACGAATGTACTATTATGGCATACTTGAGTATTCCTTCTTTTGTTATGAAGATATAAAGTATTTTTGACTCCGCTTGGAATTCCATTTGCTAATATTTTATTTTCACATTTATCTTAAATGTTGACCCTCTAAAAGGATCATGGACAGTAGAAGGAGGGGAAGAGGCCGTGGGAGAGGGTTTAGACAACCCCAAAATATGGGAGGTGATCGGGAGTCAACGACTGACCAAAATCGTGAACCTAGGATTGAGGTTGGGGAACAAGTAGCTATTGCCATTAACCGCATGACAGACATCCTAGAGCATATGGCTAACCAACAAGGTCTGGGACTTGCAAATCAACCTATAGGGCCCGACGGTGGTGAAGATAGGGCCTTAGAGCGATTTCAGAAATTTTTCCCACCTAAATTCTCTGGAGAACCTAATCCCGAAATGGCCGAGAAGTGGTTGGAGAGAATAAGTGACATATTCGCCGCTCTAAACTACCCCGAGGAAAGACAAGTGACTTTTGCGGCATTTCAATTTGAGGGAGCAGCCCGATCGTGGTGGAATATGATTAGGGTTAAATGGGATAGAGACCAAACTCCTAGGACATGGATGAACTTCACTAGAGAGTTTAATGCTAAATTCCTCCCTCCCCTAATCCAAGAGAAGAGAGAAGATGAATTTATTAAGTGTCGACAAGGAACACTAAGTATCGCGGAGTATGAGGCATTGTTCACAAAATTGTCTAGATTCGCCCCTGAGTTGGTGGCAACTGAACAAAGGAGAATAAGGAGATTTGTACAGGGGTTAAATGTGGAAATTCAAGAAAGCTTAGCAGCGGCCCAAATTAACAACTTTAGTGATGCAATTGAGAAGGCCCAAAGGATTGAGAGTGCAAAGGCTCAAGTGAGGGTTTTTAATGCAAGAAAGAGGAATGCTCCTAGTAGTAGCCGTGAACCAGTGGACATGAATGCTCCACCCCTCAAGCTTAGTAGAGAAATAAGTGAAGTGAACACCCCTGGAGCGTCAAGAGGAGCTATGACAAGAGGGGCATTCTATGGTGGGTCACCAAGTGGAAAGGGGCAATCAAGAAGTATCCCGCAAGGAAGCCAAGTATTAACTCCTAGTTTGCGTTGTGATTTTTGTGGAAGGCTGAATCATACGGAGGATAGGTGTTGGAGGAAAGAAGGGAAATGTTTGCAATGTGGAAGTAGTGAGCATCGGGTAGCTGCATGCCCCAAGGCCCAAGAGAGAAGTGGAGGCCGACAGGTGGACAGGCCAAACTCCAGTCATGCTAATGCTGTGGGAAAACGATCGAAGATTCCAGCTAGGGTTTATGCTATTGACCAACAACGGGTTTCCGACCTCCCTGCGGTCGTTGAAGGTATAACCTCCATCTTTCATCGACTAGCTAAAGTATTAATTCACTTAGCCGTTACATTCATTATGAATATTGCCTTTATGGGTAGTGCTGGCCTAAAACCTGTGAGATTTCCTTATGATCTGGAGATTGGAACATTTCCTGGGAACCAGAGTTTGATTACTAACTTGGTACATAAGTTGTGTGAATTTTGGATGGAGGGCAAAAGTTGTTAATAGGCATAGAGAGTTGGATATTAAGGATTGAATGAGATAATGGTGAAGAAGAAGTATCTAGAATTATCTGTATATAAAATGTGAATTTCGAGGACGAAATTCTTTTAAGGAGGGAAGGATGTGAGGGCCTCAAAATTCAGTATTATTTTAAAAATGTATCATATTATTTATATTGTGTTTATTTATTGAAAAGTGAGTGAATATGTGTTTAAAGTGATTATTTTCTAATTTAGAAAATTTTATACGAATTATTTGCCGGTGTACGGTTTTGGCCGAATTAAGTGCTTAATTTTCTACCGGAGCATGATTAGTGACTTTAAGTTGAAATTAAGCATAAGTAATGATATTTTAGAAATACTAATAAGCTTGGACAGTGTCAGAATGGACCAGAACAGTGTAAGTTAGACTGTCGCGTGTGACGCGACATAAAGTGCCCAAAAAGCACTTTTTCCTTAAAATAGGGAAATGACACTTTTTGTCCCCCTTAAGACTTGACTTTTGGTCTCTTGAAGCTTCATTTTTCCAGCTGCAATTTGGGCTTAGAGAGAGAGAGAGCAGCTGGCCATAGAGAGAGAAAAGAGAGAGATTTGTCTTCTTGGTTTTCTTCTTCTTCTTCCTTGCTTCCAACAAGCTCCAAGCATCCTTAATCACCATCATCTTCTCCACTTCTTGCAGCCGAGAGAGAGGGATAGGAGAGAGAGAGCTGGTCCGGTTTCTTGGAGGAAGAAAGAGAGGTAAGTTTGGTAGTTTGATTCTCCAACTTCTTCATTAACTAGTATCTTGAACTTGTGAACTTGGAGTGAAGGTTTTTGACTTGAGATTCATCCTCCATGGCAGCCGACTGAAGAGAGAGAATGAGGGGTGCCATCCGAAAGTTTGGAAGAGAAAAAGAAAGAGAAAAGTGAAGAAATAAAGTTTGTTTGAGTGGTGGGTTGCTTGATCGTGAGCTTGGAGTTGTATATCACCGTTAAAGTTTGAAGATCTTGGATAAAGATCGAAGCTTTCATGGTTGTTGAGCTTGGAAGGGGTCAATTTTGAGAAGATATCACAAGCCTCGGTGGATCTTGTCGGATCTTGTCAGATCTAGTCAGATCTGAAGGTATAAAGCTTAAACCTTGTAGATATAGCTTTATTAGTGTTAAATAGCTTAGATCTATGGTTGATTTTGGTAAAATGATCTCATCTGAAAAGATGAAGTTGGGCTGTTGAATTCCTAATCTAGGTAGCGGACTTGAGGTGGCCTCTAGGTAGCGGACTTGAGGACCTGATTGTGGCTTTGTATGTTATTTGTGAAATTTGTCATTATATGATTAGAAAGTAGGGTTTTGTTGGTGGAAATTGTGATAGAAAAATGTATGAGATGGCCAAACCCATGCTTGGTAATTTTAATGTTTGATTTCGAGATTTTGTGATGTTTTATGATGAATGTCTGGAAAAATACATTTTTACGTTCATTTATGAATGTATGAGCTTTAAATGTGAAAAGTGAGCTTTCTCGTGAAATTTTGAGTTAAAAATATCATTTGAGGATTTTATAGTGTCATGGGTAAATTTGATGAATTTTGAAAATAAAGATATGGTTTAAAGTGTTTTAAAGTTATGATAAGTGCTGTTAGAGAGTGAGTGATAATTTGTGGGTTAAAAGTGATTTTGAGGTGATAAACCTCACTCAAGTGTTTTACTAAAGAAAATGAGAAAATGGTGCTTAGTGAGTACATCGGTAACGTGGCATGTTTGAAGTGATGTAGTGGTTTTCAAAAGATGCAATCGAAATATCGTATCATGTAAAATGAATGTTTTTCCTTGAGGGATTTTGGGAAAAATATTGATTGGAAACCATGAAGTGAAAGTGAAATGTTTTAGTTAATAAGTGAAGGAGTGAATCTCAATTACTGTTTTTAAATTGTTTTAGGGGGTGTGCAAGGAAGGGAATTTGATCCTTACGTGGAAGGTGAACCCTACTATTTCGGTGAGTTTCCATACTTGTTATGTGATTATGTGAAAATGATTGCAACTGTGTTTAGTGAAGTGATTTTGAAGTGAAGCATAGTTTTCAAACCCTCGGATGGGGTAGTGAGTTTCAGTATGTAAAGTGTTTATGTGAAAATGATTGAATTGTGTTGGTCAAGTGATTTGACGTGAATTTGGATTTTCAAATTGTTAAGTGGGATAGTGTGTACTTCATCACACTTACCTTTATTTGAAATAAAAGTATTGTGAAAGTGTTTGGCAGTGTCTTATATGTGTGAGAGTTCTAACTCTCTTTTAAATGAAAATCTTGCCATGATTTGTAAATGAATGATTTTGTTGAAATGATTTGCTAGTGTTTACAAAGAAATGATTTACCAAGTAAAATGCTTTTACCAGTGAAATAACTTATGAAGGATCTGTCAGTATTTCGACTCCCTTTCTAAAGGAATGATTTATTGAAGTGATTGACTATTATTTCCGAATGAAATGCTCTATAAGTGAAATAGTGATTGAAGAGATTGTGACGTCGTTGAAGTCCCCGACTAGTTTCAATGAACTAATGTGGCGTCGATGGGAAGTCCCCGATTAGTTTCAATGAAATGATGTGACGTCGTAGGGTGAATTCCTTCGACTAGTTTCAGTGAAAGATTGTGACGTCGTTGGGCGAAGTCCCTCGACTAGTATGTGACGTCGTAGGGTGAATACCTTCGACTAGTTCCAATGAAATAAAGTGACGTCGTTGGGCGATGTCCTTCGACTAGTTTCAATGAAATAAAGTGACGTCGTAGGGCGAGTACCCTCGACTAGTTTGTGATGTCTTGGGCGAAGTCCCTTGACTAGTCTACTTCGATGGGCAATGTCCCTCAAGTAATTGTATGAGTGATATCCATTGAAGTGTTTATTTACTTGATCTAAATTGTATACTTGAAATATGGTTTGAACTGTTTTACGTGAATTGTAAGCATTTTTGGAACTCACTGGGCTTTTTAGCTCACTCTTTCCAAACTATTTTCTTTAACAGGGACCGAGAACCCAAGTGAAGGAGCCAACCTTTAGAGTTAGGGTTTGCTTTTGTATTGATGTGACAAACGTGGAATGTGATTCCGAGAGCTTTTATATTATGAGAATTTAAACGTTTGATAAGTATTTTATGTAATTTGGAGATTGTAAGGATGGTGTAATATGATTGTAAGCTATTGTTGAGTTTAGAATTGAGATTCGAATGTTAGTTTAATGTTTTAGCGATATTTATGTGAGTGAGTCCTGGCGAGAGCTAGGCAGGCGGTCCACGGATACCTTAGGGTACGCCCTAGGGAGAAGTGGGGCTGTCACAGTAGATGTCACCACAATCAAGGAGATGACTTGATTGATAAAGTCGAAGAACACTTAGAACCTCTAACATGCTCAAGGGGTTACTTCAAGAAGCGTGAGAAAAGCTCTCAATTTGCTGGAAAATTCAACTTCATTAACTGACTAATAATGTGACTTGAGTAACCTTTTTATAGGTTTACAAACAAAACCCTACTAAACTAAGGAAAAGGAAAGGTGCGGCCTAATTAATCCTATTTAAGCAGGCTAGCCGAATGCTAACAATTAGGAAATAACAAGGAAACAATTAGATGGGACACTAGACTTAGTCGCTTATTTCCTAAACTAACTAACACGGAAATAACTAGGAAACAACTAGGAATTCCTATTTGCATCAAAAGGCCAGGTGGTACAACCGTCCTTGTAAAAGTAAAGAAAATTAAAAGAAAGGGGATTAAGGGAAAGGAAAATAAGTAGAAAATCTAACCATAGTAAAGCAATTAGAACCATCCATTGGGGTGGTAGAACCTAACTTTATAGTGGTAACAAGAAAGCGAATAAAACCGAATAAGGTGGTAGAACTGACCTTTGTGGCGGGAACTTAAACAAGAAGTGAATGAAAGGAAATGAACAAGCTAGAAGAGTTAATTTAGAGATCAAGTAAGAGGTACTCCTAGGGTTAGAATCATTTGTTAAGTCAAGGTTAGAACTTCGTCAAGTTAATTATACTTTTAGGTTCAATGATTTGCCAAGAAAATAATTTTCAAAAGTACGTCACATTCTTAACTAATGAACATGTAGAATCGCCTTCGCCAATTCTTTTAAACTTCTCATTGTAACTTTCCTTAACCTATTTTCATGGAAAGATAAGAAACAAGTTAGATAAATGCATAAAGTTATTGCATAAAAACAATCCAACCAACTATACTCCCCACTCTTGAGAGAATATAAGTTAGTGTTCAAGAACCAAGATATCATGAAGGCAATTTTCATTGCTTACCACTTATCAAATGATTCATAATTAGTAGCTAATCAACCATAAATAGAAAGTACAAGTTCTCAAACTAGCAAAATCAAACTTAACTATTTCATACCAAAAACTATCACAAGTTCATCTTCACACTATGAGGTGAAGAATCTTAGTTAAACATCATATTAAGCATATCTGAGCATAGAGAGATCTTGCAACAAAGCATGATAATTGAGAACAAGAGACAAAGAGTTTAGGAAGAAGAATAAGTTGAATCCTTGAAATCCTTTATAAGTTGATCTCATAAATATACTTGGTACAAGAGTGCCTCTCACTTTCACTTAAAAGCTCTCTTTGAAACCAAACTACTAACAATATAAACTAGAGTTAAAATTAAGAAACTTGAACTAAACTCAAGCTTCTCTACTACTTCTACTTATTACAATGATGCTTAAATTCTTGGAATATAAGGGGTATTTATAGATGTTTGGAGTTGTCATAAAGTTGTTCTTCATATCTCCTACTACGTATCGTACAACTTCAACCAAAATTCATAACTGTGAATAATCAGAATATGAGCTGGAAATGAGCTGCAGTTACAACAAGTTGAAATGCGTTGTTATCAGGGATTAGCGAGTCAGATCTGCAAGGCACAGCTTATGGATCACCTTGCAGATCGTACTCTGCTGCTTCCATTGAGAGAGAAATGTCAGCTATTTGATTCTTGAACTATTTTTCACCTCTTTTAGGTCACGGATTAGCACAAAATTGCTGTTTATAATCAATTAACCACTCAACTTTGTATTTAACTTCAATTAAGCCTCAAAACCTATAAAAACATCACAAATTAGCATATTAAAGTACACTTTTGCACATTTTGGATAAATTAACACTCTTGCATGAAAATTACTTGTAGAGGAGTTCACTTCTTCCATTTAATAGTAAAAACATACTAAAAATACACCTAAAAATATACTAAAAATACTTATTAGGAGTCTAAATATGTAGCATCAGCCGAGACATTTTGCATGGAAATGTCTCCACAAGATACTATTATTGAATGAAGTGATCAAAGGTAGAATTGGAAAATGGGAGGATAAAATGTCTATGCTGTGGGAAACTCACTGAAACATTAGAGCATGTGCTCTTTATCTATCAACATGCTGAGATGATCTAGAAGATGGCATCTATATGGTAGGATGACATTCAATAATTTAGACATATTTCTGGTTATGTAGACTATGTTGATGGAAGCAAGACAAAGAAAGGAAGGAAAGTAACATAATGTGCTTATAGTAAATATCTTATGGCAGATTTGAAAATCAAGGAACCAAATCCAATTTAATAGGGAAGGAAAGCATCCAGAAGTGTCAATAAGGCAATGCTAGAGTGGCAGGAGTATCAAATCGCATAATAGTTGGAAAGCAAGAGCAAGAAATAGAAGAAGAAGGGAGTTTAGATCAATCTAGATGGTAATCACCAATAGTAGGCACTATCAAGATTAAAACAGATGCAACACTTGACACAAAAAGGAAAAGAATTGGATAGGGAATTGTGGCAAGACAAAAGATAGCTCAATTATCTGTATGTGGGCAGGATCAGAGAAGAGACATGGGGAACCACTTGAAGAAACTAATACTATCTGATTAGCTGTCACCAAAGCCAAATAGGAAGGACGAAGGCCATTCAATTAGAATCTAATTGCAAAATTGCAGTGCATAAAAGCCTAACTGAATCATCAGAGGATATAAAAATAGGAATTATGTTAGAAGACATCAGAAAGTTTAGGCAATCTTTTTTGTAAATATCACTCCTCTTTTACTAGAAGAGAATGTAACTCTATCAGTCACAGCTTGGCAAAATTTGCCATAGAATTAGTAGATGAACTTTTCGGCCAGCTAGAACATATGCCCTTTTCAGCCAATAGACTTCAGGGTCGACTGAGGTTGTGAGGCCCCAATTTTTTTCCCAATTTCTGAAAAATATTAAATAATGTTAATTATAGTTATTTTGGTTTGCCAAGGTGTTTATATGGTTTGTTTTGCTTTTAAAAGTGTTTGGTTTGACTCGCTTGTTTTACAAAGTTTGAAAACCCTAATTTGATTAAAACCCTAGTTTTTCGAAAACCCTAAATTGGGAGAAAACCCTAATATGTATATGCAAAACCCTAGTTTGGATTTGTAAAACCCTAATTTTGAAAATACATTTAAGTTTTACGTTTAATGACAAGTTTGTTATTTCTTGATTTTACGTGCGTAAATGCATGATTAGGAAGTGAGATTAAGATTCCTAGGTGATTAGTGGCCTTAGTAGGTGTAATTAAGTTTTGATAGACTAAGTTGAATTGAACACTTACGGACTAATTTGATAGAAAAAGAAACTATGTGGGTAAGAGTGGAAATAAACCTAAGTTGTTAGGTTAATTTGGCATGATAATTTTGACCAATTGTTGACTAGGCAAAAATATCTAAATGAAGTTATCTTTAGCCAATTGATAGCATGAAAGAGCCGCCAAAGCAAGGAAAAAAAAGAAGGAAAACCGTGAGAAAAAGGGAAGAAAAGAAGAAAAAAAAAGAGGGGAAAAAAAGAAGAAAAACTTGGAGTTTTTTTGCAAGTTTCAACCATTCAATCTTGATTGGAAGCTAGGAGGAGGTGATTGAATCTTGGGAGTTTGAGGTTTTCATCCAAAGTTCATCTTCTTGAAGGTATCAAAGCTGGAATTTTCTTTAAGTTGCTGGAATTTGATCTAAATTGATGAAGTGTTGGTTTTTGTTGTTGTTTTAGCTTGATTCATGATCATTCTTAGCTTCTAAGATGATTCCATGGATTGGTTTGGGTAATTTTGATGCATTTATGCCTAGCCATGAATTTGAGTTAGGGTTGAATTTCTGCCCATTTTTCTATCCGAATTTGCTTGATATTTTCGAAAATGATGAGGACAGAATTAGCCTTAGAGTAAAGCATGAAAGTTGTGGACAATTGAGTGAGGATTCTACCTGTAAATTTTCAGGTGAATCGGAGCACTGTAGCTTGTGAAATGACTAGAATACCCCTGATGTCCTGTTTCTAGCAGAAATGGTTTTTTTGCTACTGTAATGGGTCATTTTGACCGGGAAGATGAATGTTTTTGCTTTTGATGTCTCTTAAGAATTGTAGCCCTGTATGTTAGCTTTCTAACGGCTTTGGAATTTCTGGATTCGGACTTGTGAGCGCCAAGTTATGATTGTTTGGGTGTAGCCTGTCGGCAATTCTGACGGCGAAATTTCTGAAACTGTTTCTGCGTTTTTGACCTAGATGGAGTAAATCTGGGTTGAAGTTGTCTTCGTGAAAGTTGTAGCTTGTTCTCTTAGCTTCGAAACGGCACCTCGTGTATTCTAATCCGATACTTGTAGCCTGAGTTATGAGCATTGGCAGGGTGTCAAACTGTCTTCTTCACCTTTGGTGTGTGTTTTCCATTCGTTTTTTTCATCCGCTTTTGGGTCTAACGCCCATGCATGTGCTCCTGTTGCTATTTTAAGTGTTTATAAGTATTTTCAAGAGTTTTAGTTCTTTGAGTACGTGCACGTCACGTCATTTCACATGTTGCAAATGGATTTTCTTAACTCAGGTGATTCTGTGGACATCGAAGAGCGTGTGTGATCTCTTAAATTTTCCTCGCTTGTTCTCAACTGTTGGTGAGTGTTCCTTGCATGTTTGTGATTAAATTGCTCTGCTGTTTAAAAGCTTTTAATAATTATGTGAAGGCGTGTGTACTTTATCACACCCGGCCTACTTTGTATTCTACTGCTCAACTGTGCTTTTCCATTGCTTGTATATTACTTATGATGATGTAGGCCATGTGTACTTTTACCACATGAGCTGAATAAGGCCTTTTCCCTCAAGATCGACCTATTCGAGCCGGACTCGGTCGGGTAGGTTGGTACTTAGGGCACGGTGGTATACCGAGTATTACCACTGGAGTTATAAGGAGGAGTAGGAGGTTGAGTATTGAACAAGACGGACTGCAACGGCTTCCAGGAACTCAGTATCCTTTCACTGGTATTTCCCGCTTTATGTGTTTGTACATTTTATGCTTCTAAACTGAATTATATTAACCTACCGAAGTGCTTAACGATATATTTTGCTCCAATTCGTGTGATTTGTATGATATTAGGACCGCTCCGGGCTTTTAGCTCATCCCTTTCAACTTTGTTTTCCTTAGCGTGATTTGAGATCGAGAGCTTCCAAGGGTTACACTAGGTCGATTGGTTTGGAGACCTAATCTTGTATTTTGATGTAGCCTTGTATTTTGAATTGTACTAATGGAATTTTGGATGGATAAACTTTTGTATCTGTAATTATAGTTCGGGACGTTTGTGGTTCGTTAAGGAAACTTTGGAGTTTAAATGTTACAGTTGATTTGAGGATATCGATGTATTTGGTTATTTGCATTTGAACTAAGGATCGGTAGTGAGTCCCAGAGAAGGCTGATACCTTAGGGTTCGCCCTAGGGAGAGGTGGGGCTGTCACAGAGGTAGTAGAAAATGTATGAATTTTGAGAACGAAATTTCTTTAAGGGGGAGGATGTGAGGACCCGAAATTTCTTTAATTGTTTTGCTTATATTTCTTCGCATGCATTTATCATTTTTTCCAATTATGTTTATATATCTATAATTGCATTGATTATAGACTCATATGAATGTGCATGGATGCCTTAATATTAGGATTTTCATTCGAGTGCCGGTAAGTTGAATTGTAGTGAATAGTGATCAAGTGAATAGTAAGTTGAAAGTAAATGAATGATGGTAAAGAGATAATTAGTAGGGTGAATATTGAACATTATTGAAACTAGAGGGAGTTAAGTGCAAAATAGACAGACTAGTGGAAAAGATAAGATTTCATTGGATTTTTAGCCAATGGGGAAGTGACATTTGGCAACTTCCCTACCACCCATTTTTCTTTCAAGATTTCAAGTTTCATTCTTGCCTTCCATTTCATTTTATTCCCGCAAGAACCTTAGAGAGTGAGAGTGAGAGCTCAAGAAAATCTTCCATCTTAAAGAAAGAATTGTGGTGAAAATCCAAGAGAACCAAGCCACCTCAACTTCAATCTCTTTTCTTCTTCTTCTTGAGTGAGCCAAGAGAAAGGGAGAGCTTGGAGAGAGAGAGAGAGAAAGTCGAGAGGTGAGAGAGAGAGAGCTTGGAGGAGAAAGACTTCTTAATTCCTTGAATATTGCAAGAAAGATTCGAGCTTGGACTAGGAATCCGACGATCTGACGTGAAGCAACTCTTGAGGAACAAAAGCTTGGGAGAATTTGCTTGTTCTTGGTTAGATCTTGATGGATCTTCGAGGTAATCCCTAGAACTACCCATAATCTTAGTTCTTGACACTTGATAGAGGTAGATCTACTAGATTTATGCAAGATCTATGGTGGATCTAGTAGTTGCTTGAAGATTCGGGCACTAGATGTTCTAGTGACCCATATGCTTGTTATAGATTTGAATCTTGTTGGAAATTGGCTATTTATACCATATGGCTAATGATTGATGAAGTACTTATGGATTTGAGTGAGATTATGTGGAATTTAATGGTTGATTCTTGGAGAAAAACTTGAGAAAATTTCTGCTTGCTGGCCGAAAAGAGGGGCTGAGTTTTCAGCTTGGATATTGAAATTTTCATGGTATTTTCTTGGCCAAATCTTGCTCAAACACTTCTTAAGACTTTAGGCTACGAATGTATGTTAGATTTGAATCAGAACTATGAGTTTTTGTTGGAAAGAAACTATTTTCTCCAACTTATCACGTTCTGAAAATTTTCACAAGGTTGCCTGCGCAACCTCGGGAAAAAATGAGCATAACTCGATGTAGAAAATTTGGATTTCAGCTCTGTCCATGTGTTGAAAACTAGACTTAGAGATATTTAAACCCTATAAATTTTAGAGCTTAATTCATTTTCTACAATTCCCAGTAAATCCACAAAATTGACTGAAATTCAAAACCTGTTCTGTTTCTCAAGTTTAAAACAGAATTTTGAACAACCAATTTGACCTCTTATGGATTTAATTTCGTAGGGTTGTCTTCTAACAGTTTTTAGATCTTCAAATCTAGTTTCCAGTACATGAATTTCATGATTTTCGGTCTTATAGATTTTGAGTTATGATTTTTCAAAAACTGTTGCCGGTGATGAACAGTTTTCCAGCCAAGAAGTATTTTGGTGCATTTCATAGTTGTTTCACACCTCTTGGTTCTAAATGCATTCTATTCACTCCATGATACCCTTGACTTCTTGTTTTGGCATGTACATGACCTTTTCCTTAAGTGGGGCAAGCAAACCATGTGGTTTAGGAGACTTTTGAGGGAAGAACATCTTGGGACTTCTTAGTAAGATTTGGAAGTAGTACTTGAGTAATTGTTATGATTTGGAGTAGTGGCTCTTGTTGTACTTCATTTCCTTGATCTTAGGACTTGGAGGAGTCGAAGGAGCACTTGAACTAGACTTGCGAACTTGGCATTAATTGGTGAGTGTTCCAATCCATTTTAAATCAAATATTTTAGTACTTTTTCAAAATGACTTGTGAAATAATTTACTTGACTCATATTTGCAAGGAAATGATTTACTACTATTTTCAAGTAAAATGCTTTTACAAGTGAAACAATTTATAAACGATTTGTGAGTGTTCCTTGTTGCTAGTTGTGCTTAAATGTTTCCACGATTTGATTGGGTTCTTAATTGATTGATTGGGCATGTTTAAATATAAACTAGTGCTTCTATGTAAAGTGAACTTTAACTGTTAATTTTGATCGTTATAAGTGAGTATTTGGATTGGTATTTTACTTATTTTGATTTAAAAATTATTTTATTACTAAATGTGTTCTTTAAGCTATTATGTTTTATTTTAAATAAAACTTGTTCCTCACTTCTAACCAGGCTTGAGGTGAAGAGATTGACCGTCAAGGGTCCCTCGCTAATGAAGGCTAGTGTATACTTTATTGCACTTTCTTAAGGGGATTGAAGGTTGAAATTGATTGTCAGTTATCTCTCACTTCCAAAAATGTTTGATAACTATTTATCAATGTTCAAATTACTTGTGCATGAATGTAAGCCGTTGGTTGAACTGGACCCTAGCCTCTCGTGGTTAACCATTCGAGCCAGTAACAGACTTGATCGATGTGTTAGCTACGTTAGAACACTATTAGTATACTCGAGTATTATCTTGAAATCTGGTGGAGTACTGACTGACAAATGAATAAACGAAAGAGTGATAAATGCAATAGGGTTTTAAAATATTGTCAAATGTTTTCAGAGGAATAAGGCGGATGGTAGGCGGAATGAATGAATGGCTCCAAACGAGCACTCGTATCCTTCTAATGATTGTCTTAATTGATTAAATATTAAATGATTGAATATTTGAAAGATTTCATGATTTGAATGAATGTCTGTTGAATGGTTACTTGCCAAAAGTGAGTTATTGGGAAAAAAAGATTATTTGTGTTACTCTAATACTTTTAAATGCTTGTGTAGTTATTAAATTATTTGCTGTTTCGGAACTTCACTGAATTTCTAACTCATCCCAAAATATTTTATTTTTCCTTCACAGGCTCGATATGAAGGAAAGCTTGTGTAGTGATCTTTCATTGTGTGATTGGTCAGATTATCTCTTGTACTATTTGTAGTCTTGGACTGTTGGTCTTTTGGTGTATTTGGACTAGTTGGAAATGTAAATATTATTTTGGAGATATTGCATTGTAATTATTTAAGATTTGTAATCTGATTGAAAAACTGTAGTGAGTCCCGACGAGAGTCAAGCAGGCGGTCCGCCGAACCCTTTGGTTCGCCTTAGAGGGAGATGGGGCTGTCACAGAAACAAAAGCTCTTTCTCTCTATTTTGGGAGCTTTTCTCCCGTAGGACCCTTTGTTACTTTCTTCACCTTTAGCATTTGTCTTCTATTATCTATGCCATCTTTTCCTTTTTAAATGGAAACTACAATTATTATCCTTTAGTACCACCCCTCATTTAGATATTTCATGTTCCTTTGCGTACCAACTTCAGCCAGTTGCATTCTGTCCCTTTCTTTCTTACAATTAATGGCAAATGTTTTTTGGTTCCAACATGATGGTTGGTCCAAAAGTAGCAAGTCTGGATATGGTTAGATTACTTTGACAAAAGACGGGAGATCCCACTTGGTGTACCTTTCTCACTAAATTATGTACGCATGCCTCCAATAGGACCATTTGTTGATTATCAATTTCCTAACTTATCCCATTATTTAGCCAGGTTTCAACTTTGTTTTGTTGGATATCTAGTGGATTATCGTGATTTAAATTTGAGAATTATGAGAGAGTATGTTTAGTTAAACTGGAACCCATAGGTTGAAGTCCTTACCAATGATGGAAATTTCTATTTTTTTCATCTTTCTTTGATCCAAGAGATGTTAATTGTTTTAGATAATGGTCCTTATTCAATGCACTATTGTTCATGGTTGGGTTCCTAACCAGTCTTTCTCTTGTATTTCTGTTACATATGTGCTATTATGGGACCAAATTCATGGCTTATCTGCTGAATATTTAAATAAGGAATGTGGTAGACACTTTGCTTCAATGATAGGTCAGGTTTATGAAGTAGATGACAGGAATGATTGCTCTTGTAACTATCAATACTTGAGAGCTCAGGTTTGGGTTTCAATACATATACCTCTACGCAGTGGATTTCTGTAGAAGTTTAGTAATGGTAGCATCCGATGGATCAAGTGTAGACACGAGAAAATCATTAAATTTTGTAGAAATTATGATGTCATTGGTCACTCACTTAATAATTGTCCTTTGCACTTTGAAGTTGAAGTTCGATAGTTCCTTGTGTTAGGAATTGGGGCAGCAAGCACAGCGAAAATTAAAAATTTTTAGCCCCAATCTCCCACCAGGAATCACCCTAGGTTCTACGTATGACTTAAATAGGGGGTTTGTAGGATTACCTTAATCCTGCAGATGGTGCTACCGACTTGTTGGAGCAGACAGAGAATCCCCTGAGCAGCCCAGATATTCTGCCTCTACTGTAATCTACGCAAGAGTGCTTCTGGATTTCACCTGATTGTCTCTACGATCTGTGTGTGTGTATATGAGCGAAGAACAGGTGCTAGCCTTTTCTTTCTCATTCAAGCTCTCAGACTATCTGAGTTTTTCCTCTCTACGTAAGTTTTCTCTCTACGTAAGTTTCAAGAGATCTTTTCTCTCTCTTCTATCAGCACCTAACAGACTATCGTATAGTCTCTACATATAAATAGGGAAGAGAGAGAGAGAGAGATAAGAGAGAGAGGGAGAAGGATAGAGTCAGGTGGTTTGATTCAAAATCAAACCATCATAACATCTGATGGCATCTCTTATCCTTTCTGTTATCTGACAGATAGGAGATAACCATTTTATCTTATCTGTCAGATGACTCCAGAATTTATTTATCTTTATAAATAAACCCCAGAAGTATTTATTTCTAAATCCTTACTTGGACACACAATTTTAATTCATAATTCAATCTCTAAGCGTGTGATCCAATAGGTTCCAAATACACTGGTAATAATTATGAATTATAATTCTCAAAAGAATTAGATAAAATAAACACCTTTATGTTATCATTAATTACAATAATTAATCATTCATAATTATAAATTGTGAGCAGTGTTTAGCAACACATCACAACCACCTAGGTATTCGGAATTGGTCAAAGGAAATTCCGACCTAACCTTTCCATGGAAAATTACCGTGTAATTATTATCCTTTCACCATCGATATCCTATTAGTCAGGGAATAAGGAACAAGTGCCAATTCCCTAATGACTAATTAATTTTCTAGTTTCCAGAATTAACCTTAGATTAGGTTAACTTGAAGACATTCTTCAATTAACCTAATGTAGTCGACTATTAAGGTTAAATTCCAACTAGTGGCCTTTCTGGTTATCAACTCCCACTATCGGAGTGGTGAATCCTCTCTTGATCACTCACTATCTTTCTATGCTTCACACTACCCCCAATTTCTATTCTTTAAGTTACTCCTAGTGAGTAACAAGAAATAGAATCAAAAGGTAGTGATTTACACTCAAGATACTGTGGTGATCTCAAGTCTAGGATCACTTACACAATTTCCCATAAGAGATTCAACAATTGGCACTAGATAGATATCTTAATGGGATCTCTGTGTGGATCACTCCAATGAATTTGTACTTTACAATTCATTTACACATTAGCCTAGGTATTCCTATACCATGGTTGATGAGAACAACAACTACTTACACTAAGTAGAGGCTAACTGTGTACTAGTCTGTCCATATTAATGATGTCCTGTCTCATTAATACTATGACTAGGAAAATTTAAGAATATTTATTATAAATGTGATTGATATCTCATAGTCAGCAACTTTTGTGACTACCACCACATTAATAAATATTCTAAGAACTTTATCAGTTATATCAAATATTTAACTGATAAAATTGGAAGTTCATAAAATACAAAACTTAATTAGGAATGTATTTAATAAAATGATTGTTTTATGGCATATATTCCAACAACCTCCCACTTGCACTAAAACAATTCATTCATAACCTTCAGTCCAAATGAAAGTATATGACTATCATGTTTCTTTTGAGATAGTACCTTAGTAAGAGGATTAGCTATGTTATCCTTAGTGGGGACTCTCTCTATCTTTACATCATTTCCGGCAATGATTTCCCTAATTAAGTGAAATCTTCTAAGTACATGTTTGGACTATTGATGAGACGTAGGTTCTTTTGCTTGGGCAATAGTCCCATTGTTATCACAGTACAGAGTTACTGGATTAACAATGCTAGGAACCACACCAAGTTCAGACACGAACTTCTTGATCCAAATGGCTTCCGTAGCTGCCTCCGCGGCTGCAATGTACTCAACCTCTGTTGTAGAATCCGCTGTGGTGTTCGGTTTGGAACTCTTCCAGCAGACGACACATCCATTGAGAGTAAAGATGAAACCCCACTGTGACTTACAGTCATCCTTGTCAGACTGAAAGTTTGCATCTGTGTAGCCCTTAAGTTCCAACTCACCCTTTACATATACTAAGAACAAATCTTTAGTCCTTCTCAAGTACTTAAGAATGTTCTTAACGGCTGTCCAGTGACTCTCACCTGGATTAGCCTGGAATCTGCTCGTGACACTCAGAGCATGGGAGACATCTGGTCTTGTACATAGCATAGCATACATAATTGATCCAATTGCCGAAGCATATGGAACATTATGCATCTTATCAATCTCAGCTTGTGTCTTAGGACACATGCTCTTAGAAAGGTTTATCCCATGAGTCATAGGTAAGAAGCCATTCTTTGACTGATCCATACTAAACCTCTTTAGCACTTTATCTATGTATGTAAATTGTGAAAAACCAAGCAGCCTTTTAGATCTATCTCTATAGATTTTAATACCCAGTATATAGGCTGCCTCTCCTAAATCTTTCATGAAAAAGTGTTTGGACAACCAACCCTTCACTGATTGTAACATTGGGATATCGTTTCTCATTATTAATATGTCATCCACATATAATATAAGGAAAATGATTGAACTCCCACTAACCTTCTTGTATACACAAGGTTCATCCGGATTTTTGAGAAAACCAAACTCTTTGATTGTCTCATCAAAGCGGATGTTCCAACTCCTGGATGCTTGCTTAAATCCATAAATGGATCTCTGTAACTTGCATACCTGACTGGGATTTGGCGATGTAAAGCCTTCAAGTTGTGTCATGTACATATCCTTTTGTAAATTCCCATTAAGGAATGCAGTCTTTACATCCATCTGCCAAATCTCGTAGTCATGGTATGCTACTATTGCAAGCAATATCCGAATGGATTTAAGCATAGCAACTGGTGAGAAAGTTTCATCGTAATCGATTCCCTCTTTCTGCTTGTAATCTTTTGCCACCAGTCTAACCTTATAGGTAATCACATTACCATGCATGTCGGTCTTCTTCTTGAAGACCCATTTGCACCTTACGGGTTTTACCCCTTCAGGTGGATCAACCAAGGTCCATACCTTGTTGTCATACATGGAATCCATTTCAGAGTTCATGGCCTCTAACCATTTGGAGGAGTCTAGACTATTCAGATGCTCTTGGTAGGTAGTAGGTTCTTCATCTTGAATGACTAGTACATCATTCCCCTGACTCACAAGAAATTCATATCTTTTGGGAGTGGAACATACTCTTACTGACTTACGGAGTTCTTGAACGTCCACAGCTTCCAGTTGTGCCTCATCACTATGTGGCTGAACCCTTTCTTCAACAGGCTGTTCTGTGTTTGTTTGAACATTTTGAACTTCTTCAAGTTCCATGTTAGTTTGAGTATCTTGAACTTCTTTAAGTTCTATTCTACTCCCACTACTCCTTTCTAGAATAAACTCTTTTTCTAGAAAGATAACATGCTTTGAGACAAACACTTTGTTCTCAGTTGGATTGTAGAAATAGTATCCTATAGACTCTCTTGGATACCCTACAAACAAATATTTGTCAGATCTAGTTTCAAACTTATCTGACTCTGTCTTCTTCACATAGGTGGGACAACGCCAAACCTTCATGTAAGACAGTTTTGGTTTCTTTCCTTTCCATATCTCATATGGTGTGGAAGCAACGGCCTTACTGGGTATTCTATTAAGAGTATGGAAAGCTGTATCTAAAGCAGATTCCCATAATGATTTTGGGGCACTCGAGTGGCTCATCATAGACCGTACCATATCTAATAGGGTGCGATTTCTTCTTTCAGATACACCATTTAGTTGTAGTGTCCCTGGAGGAGTCCATTGTGGAACTATTCCATTGTCCTTTAAATAAAATCGAAACTCATCGCTTAAATATTTTCCACCATGATCAGATTGTAGTGTCTTAATACTCTTACTGGTTTGTTTCTCTACTTCATTTCTGAATTTTTTAAACTTTTCAAAAAATTTAGACTTGTATTTCATTAAATACACATAATAATATCTAGAATGGTCATCAGTGAAGGTAATGAAGTATGAAAATCTACCTCTAGTTGTGATTGTCATTGGGCCACATACATCAGTATGTACCAGCCCAAGTAAATCACTGGCCTGTTCCCCTTTACCAGTAAAGGGCGTTTTGGTAATTTTTTCAAGTAAACAAGCCTCGCATACATCACACGATTCATAATCAAATGAGTCCAAGTAACCACCTTTGTGTAACTTGGAAATTGAGAATTTGGTTGTCAAGATCTAGAATATATAAATCGTTATTCCAATTTTTAGAACCACAAAACACACCATTCTTTGAAAAAGAACAACATTTATTCTCTTGGGTTATCTTAAACCCATTTAAATTCAAACAGGAAATAGAAATGATGTTTGTTGTAAGTGCTGGAACATAATAACAATTTGACAATTCTAGAATTAACCCACTAGGTAAACTAATATAGTAAGTCCCTACAGCTAAAGCAGCAACTTTTGCTCCATTGCCCACACGTAGGGTTACTTCTCCTTTACCCAACTTTCTACTGTCCCTTAGACCCTGCATAGATGTGCAAATGTGAGAGCCACATCCAGTATCTAATACCCAAGAGTCAGATTTGGAAGTAGAAACATTAATTTCAATCATGTATGTACCTACTGATGAAGCTTCCCCAAGTTTCTTCTGCTTCAAACTCTCCAGATAGGCCTTACAGTTCCTTTTCCAATGTCCAGTTTGTCCATAATGGAAGCAGGTTGCCTTGGACTGGTTTACCTTAGCCTTTTTAGGCTTTTTGGCAGGCTTGTTATTGGGCTTTTTGGGCCCTTTTCCTTGTCTCTTCCTTTTACTGGATGAAACAACAACAAGCATTCCAGTAGGACCTTTCACCTTTTTTATTTCTTTCTCAGCAGTTTTCAGCACATTCAACAATTGAGATAGTGTGTGCTGTAGATTGTTCATCTGATAGTTTCATAACGAACTGAGAGAAAGAGTTTGGCAGATATTGAAGAACTAAATCAACATTTAGCTCTTGGTCCATCTTGAAGCCCAATTCAGCTAATTTCTCAATTAGCCCAATCATCTCCAAGACGTGTGGGGCAACAGGTGCTCCCTCCGCCATTTTGCACCTGAACAGTTCTTTGAAGGTATCATATCTCATCGTCCTAAATTGTTGTTCAAACAACTCTCTCAGGTGTTGAACTATTTCATATGCCCCCATGTTGATATGCTGCTGTTAAAGTTGAGGAGTCATAGAGGCTATCATGATACATGACGCCGTCCTGTTATCATCCTTATGCTTCTTGTAAGCATTCTTAACAGTAGCAGGTGCATTTGGTTCGGGCTCGTTAGGCATAAGCCCATCAAGTACATACTCAATTTTTTCGTAGGTGAGAACGAGTAGGACGTTGCGATGCCAATCGAGAAAATTTGTGTCGTTTAGTTTACAATTAGTGACAATGGTATGTAGGCTCAGATTGTTACTCATTCTACAAAAAATAAAGATAGATTTTATCGAGAAAAGTTTTGTTTTAATAAAATCATAAAACTTCCAAAATTATGATTTTATTTCCACTATTTTTCCAGATCAATTACCCTCTAAAATTGATCCAAGCTTTTCAAAAAATCCATAGTGGCTAGAATCCCGTCTTAATTATTTTTTGACTTTGAGTGAATCCCAACAAATCAAAAATAATCTTAACAGGTAGGTACTTTACCAATTACAACGCTTTTGTAATTTCTAGATCCGTTAGGTATCAACTCTTGATTTTACATCTTAGGTATTAACCTAACCCTTACCTCTAAAATTCATGGTCTTGAGTGAATCCCAACAAACCATAATTTTAGTTAAATCAAACCCATTATTCTCAAGAACATTTCTTATAGTAAAAAATATGTAGTAAGTAAGGCAGTTTTGGGTGAATCTCAACAAACTAGCACTTAATAACCACATTTTGTTTTATACTATAATGATGGAAGTCAATCTTGATTTAATATTAGATTTGAGGGATTCATTTCCTTTTCCAAAACATTTTTAATTTAGTTTGAAGTTTTGGAAAAATCATTTGACTTTCTCATCAACAATTATGCATATAAATATTTCACAAATAAATATAGTATAAAATAAAACGTGGATGGTTGTAGATATTTCTATATTAATTTTTACAGCCATTAATGGTTGACTAAGGTTAAATCAGATTTTTCCTCCTGGTTGCATAGCTCCTTTCTTCATCTTCCAATTTACAATTTCTATGCTAAATACATAATCTCCTATCATCTATTCCTATCTATTGTACATTACAAATAGAATATAAGAAACCCCGAATTACATTCAGGGGGAGTTAGATGAGGAGAGAAATTACAATCAGAAGAATAAAAAAGGCAGGATACGCAGGTCCTATTTATAAAAGTACAACCATTCAACCATTCCACAATCACATTGGGTTTATATCCACAACCATCCACCATGCATCCATACGAATTTAAACAACTTTAAATTAAATGAAAGTATGGAAAAACAATCATTCATGGATTATTTGGATTTTATATATATCAAGATCCCAAACAAATTTTGAGACCATATATGTGCAGAAAATTTTGGTAAAAATAATTTTATTAGGTCATTTTAATTTCTAACAAAATTAGAAAATAATTGGAATATTATTTGAATTAATCAAATTAAAATTCAAATCAATTCCTGACCCAATAAAATATGAAATGATAAAATTCATAGCAAATTTTAACAATTAAAATTCGGATCAGTAGCAGAAAATTTTCAGAAATTAAAAACTCAATTTTTCAAAAATTTTATTTCGCAGAATTTCGTCTCTAGAAGGATCCGCGAGCTGATCCAAGCAAGTTCACGGATCCAAGCTGCGTGGATCATTTTCTGAGACTTCTGCAAAGGATCCACGACCTCGATCCGCGATCCACAGGTCGCGGATCCCTGTCGCGCATGGATCAGAAATTGAGGGCTGCGAACAGGATCCGCGAAGCTAGTTCGCGGATCCAACCATGTTTCTGAAACGCGAGTTAGATCCGCGAGGTGAACCTCGCAGATCCACTACACGGATCCGAGTCGCGACTCACTGTTCCAGCAGCCAAAGATTGGCTGTCTCAAAAATTTTTCACAGAACAGCAGACAACAATTGCCAACAATTCAGAAAATCATTGAATCAACAAATTTGCAACATATGTCAATAAAACAAAATTGTCCAGATTGCAAATCTACTTTAATCTCATTAAAGCTGCAATTTTCAACCAAAAATCTGCACATGTATACATATATCATCCAAACAGAAATTAATCCATGAACAATAATATACAAAATCATACGTAAACACTAGAGATGGCTCTGATACCACTGTTAGGAATTTGGGCAGCAGGCACAGCGAAAATTAAAAATTTTTAGCCCCAATTTCCCACCAAGAATCACCGTAGGTTCTACGTATGACTTAAATAGGGGGTTTGTAGGATTACCTTAATCCTGCAGATGGTGCTACCGACTTGTTGGAGCAGGCAGAGAATCCCCTGAGCAGCCCAGATGTTCTGCCTCTACTGTAATCCATGTGAGAGTGCTTCTGGATTTCACCTGATCGTCTCTATGATCTGTGTGTGTATGAGTGAAGAACAGGTGCTAGCCTTTTCTTTCTCACTCAAGCTCTCAGACTATCTGAGTTTTTCCTTTCTAGGGAAGTCTTCTCTCTACGTAAGTTTCAGGAGATCTTTTCTCTCTCTTCTATCAGCACCTAACAGACTATCGTATAGTCTATATATATAGATAGGGAAGAGAGAGAGAGAGATAAGAGAGAGAGGGAGAATGATAGAGTCAGGTGGTTTGATTCAAAATCAAACCATCGTAACATCTGATGGCATCTCTTATCCTTTCTATTATCTGACAGATAAGAGATAACCATTTTATCTTATCTGTCAGATGACCCCGGAATTTATTTATCTTTATAAATAAACCCCAGAAGTATTTATTTCTAAATCCTTACTTGGACACACAATTTTAATTCATAATTCAATCTCTAAGCGTGTGATCCAATAGGTTCCAAATACACTGGTAATAATTATGAATTATAATTCTCAAAAGAATTAGATAAAATAAACACCTTTATGTTATCATTAATTACAATAATTAATCATTCATAATTATAAATTGTGAGCGGTGTTTAGCAACACATCACAACCACCTAGGTATTCGGAATTGGTCAAGGGGAATTCCGACCTAACATTTCCATGGAAAATTACCGTGTAATTATTATCCTTTCACCATCGATATCCTATTAGTCAGGGAATAAGGAACAAGTGCCAATTCTCTAATGACTAATTAATTTTCTAGTTTCCAGAATTAACCTTAGATTAGGTTAACTTGAAGACATTCTTCAATTAACCTAATGTAGTCGACTATTAAGGTTAAATTCCAACTAGTGGCCTTTCTGGTTATCAACTCCTACTATCGGAGTGGTGAATCCTCTCTTGATCACTCACTATCTTTCTATGCTTCACACTACCCCCAATTTCTATTCTTTAAGTCACTCCTAGTGAGTAACAAGAAATAGAATCAAAAGGTAGTGATTTACACTCAAGATACTGTGGTGATCTCAAGTCTAGGATCACTTACACAATTTCCCATAAGAGATTCAACAATTGGCACTAGATAGATATCCTAATGGGATCTCTGTGTGGATCACTCGAATGAATTTGTACTTTACAATTCATTTACACATTAGCCTAGGTATTCCTATACCATGGTTGATGAGAACAACAACTACTTACACTAAATAGAGGCTAACTGTGTACTAGTCTGTCCGTATTAATGATGTCCTGTCTCATTAATACTATGACTAGGGAAATTTAAGAATATTTATTATAAATGTGATTGATATCTCATAGTCAGCAACTTTTGTGACTACCACCACATTAATAAATATTCTAAGGACTTTATCAGTTATATCAAATATTTAACAGATAAAATTGGAAGTTCATAAAATACAAAACTTAATTAGAAATGTATTTAAACAAAATGATTATTTTAGGGCATACATTCCAACACCTTGCTAGGTGGGAGTGTGAAGTCAGTCATTGCGTCAGTTACGAGTTTTTGGTTGATGAAGTTGATGATTCATTTTCTAGCTCTGTATGAGCAGACCAATATCAACCACAAAGAAGGAATACATTAATTCTTGTGGCTCCTTTTCTTGATATTCAAAGTTGGGCCATAGCAGCTCAAGGAAGTCCAGATGGATTTAAATTCATCCAAATTGGGGATATACTGCTTTTGCCTTCCTCTCCAATGATACTAACTCCATCTTCCCTGGAGGGATCCACCCACTCAAATTTAGACCAGGAAGATACACAGCACTATCCACAGGTTAGGGAAGATAATAGCAGCAGCAATTCACTCAATCTGAATGTTGATGCTTAGCTCCCAACTCAAGATAATGAGCTACTCTAGTAGCATATCATAGTAATCAAGAGAAGCTGGCAAACCCAGAAGTCAATCACCAAATTCATATTAGAAATCAGCAGCAGTCAATTGTGCAATGGTACCTATTGCTGGACTCTCTTTGTTGGAAAATTTTATTACCAATAGAATTTTGTTTGAAGTCGGAGATGCTTTTAATATTGGTCAACCACCCCTGATGCTTTTAATTTTGAACTTGAAATACATATGTCTGAAGACTCCGGTAGAGACCATTCACAGATCATGGAATTTTTGGACCCTTATTTAAGGGACTTTGATAGACTCCTCCCAACTATTATTCATTCGCATGGTGCTTCTCTCATTCCTGAAGTTGGTTAATCCTGTTTGCCAATAATTGTGAGGGATGTAGTCCCATCAACTTTAAATATTAACTCATCAACCAACCCAAGGCTTAAGAAAATAGTTACCTGAAGTTTCAAATTTCTTCAATCCAATTTAATGAAGAAAATAAAATGCAGAAGGCTTGGAGAGGGTTCATCTCAAACAAATGCAAGTCAATTATTTAGTTGGCCAGACTGGGATTTTGCAACACTGGTAACTATATCTTCTGCTGCACCATCTTTATTAGTAGCTTTGGGTTTGGGCTCTTTAGAGCTTAATAGGCCTATTGAGAATTCTAGCCCTTACCTTTCTAATTTTCACGGACGTTCCATGGCTCCATACTACATATGGTGGCATTGAGGTTGGATCCATTGCTACTATTCCTAGGACTCTGTCCAATATCCAAATGACACTAAGACCAAACCAGATTTGGCCCCATTGACATTGCAGTTTTTAAATCTCCGGTATTTGAACCATCTTCATATTGTGTTTGTCTTGCTCCTTCAGTTTCTCATGTCGTTGACCATTAGTTTATATTAGTGAAGTGCTTTGGCTGTGTAGAAAATCAGACCTATACTACTGACTCAAACTCAAGGAGTGCTCATAATGGGATCTATAAAGCTGGTCAATATAGGAAAAATCAAGGGCCAATTCAATGGTGCACATAGCAAGATTCTTCCAAAGAAGGGAAAGAGTGATGCATGCTAATGCCTTGCATGGTAAGTTGGTGGTTGATGAATTGTCTTGCCATTTTCCAATTGCTGAGGTCTCAGATGCCTCTTATCTTGCTTCATAGAGGTCCAGTTCCTCTACTGAATCTCATAGTCTGGACAATGGTTTTCCTAATTCCCTCCCAATTTAGCTTAAATCTCAGAATGTGATTAAGAACAAAAAGGAAGTTGAGGCAAAAAATAGAAATTTCAAATTATAGGTATTGAAAGCTATCAAGAGGTGCTATTTTTGGTCAAGTCTTAGAGGAGGCTAGAGTCCAAATTTGCTTGGACATAGAGAATGAAGAATCGGAGGTTCAGTGTCTGCTAATAGTTCAAATGGTGGGTTTTGGGTGGTTGACCCTATTCAACCACCCACATTCCGATGAGACCTTCTATGTTGGAACCGTACGGGAATGGGTCAGCCTTGTACAGTTTGCATTATTAATAAATTGACCCAATCTTATTAGCCCTTGTGATATTTCTTATGGAGACAAAATCAAGGCCTAAGAAGCTATTGAAATGGCTAGAATCTACTTGTTTTTTAATTAGTTTCTTCAAATACTGAAGGGGGAGGATTTGTCTAACTTGGTGTAATTCTATAACTTTTACTATTTGGTGTAAATATTTAAATTATCTTTGCCTGGAAATCATAGAATCTACTAACTTACAATGGATCCTTTTGCTTGTATATGACCATCTTACTCTTAAAAATAGAATTCAATTTTCAGACAACATTTATCATCGTGTGTCCAATTGTTCTATACCAATTGTTATTGTGGGTGACTTTAACTAGGTAATCAATCTAGAGGATAAACCCATGCTTAATGGTTCTTCCACCGGGGTGCTAAAAGAAGCAGCTAAACTTTCTAATCTCATACAAGCACTTAGACTACATGAATTGCAACATCTCATGGTCTAATACTTGGCTTAATAATAGATCTTCCTCTAGTACCACATATGAGAGGCTTGATAGGGCGTTTTTTTTAATTAGGATTGGATTCATACCTTTCATAACGCCTTTCTAAGAAACCTTTCTATCCTGAGATCAAATCATAGTCAAATAATTCTAGATACAAAATTTCTTTCTATTAAAAAATTTATGCGGTTGAAATTTGAATCTTTTTGGGTGCGGGATAGTGCCAGCCATTCGATTGTGAAGTAAGTATGATCTTCTAATGTCTCATCTGGTAACCCTACCAAACTTTCAGCAAATAAAGTTGACCACAAATTGCAACTCCTGCTCTCACATTTGGATCGATGACATAAACAGTCATACAGTCAGCTGGATGCAAAGATTCATTAAACCCAAAATCACTTGAATTACATTCAGGGTAGATAATATTCATCTAATTCAGTAGCAACAAACCAGTGGCTTTGTGCGCACTTGGATTATTTGCTTAAGAGTAAAGAAGATTGTTGGGCTCAAGTATAATGAGTGAATTGGAATTTACTTTGGGATAAGAATACCAAATTTTTCCATCGATGGGCAACAAAAAGGCAGGTGTGCAATGTTGTTTCGGAGCTAATGAATGATATTGGAGCATGGGTCGGTTGGTGATTGTTTTTACAAGTTGTTTCAAGTTAATGTAGATTGCCAAAGTCGTCATAATCCTTCTGAAGAATTTCAGTTGTTGATGCAAGATTTCATTAGTAAGATGTCCGGTATTCTATCCTGGGAAGACAAGAAGTAGCTGAATAATCACTTTACTAAAAATGAAATATGTACGACATTAGTTCAAATGCCTAAATAGAAAGCTCCAGGCCCGAATGTGTTGCTTGTTGTGTTCTATCAACACTATTGGGATATAGTGGGCAATGAAAATTCCTAGGTGATTCAAGAAACACTCGATATTGGTAGCATTGATCCATCTTGAGGGCGAACCAATTTGGTGCTTATCCCAAAAGTACCCAACCCTATAAAAGTCTCTAAATTTAGACCCATTAGCCTCTACAAATGTTATTTATAAAGTGGTTGCCAAAGTTCTGGTTCATAGATTGCATCTTATCATTACTAAACTTATCTCATTTAACAAAATGCATTTGTTCTGGGAAGATTGCCTTTGTTGGCCGTGAAGTTCTTGAACATATTTAGAAATGGAGGTAGGGTACGACTTCCTTTGCTGCACTTAAATTGGATATTAGTAAGGCTTATGATAAAGTGTCTTGGGATTTCTTGCATATCATTCTCAAGAAGATTGATGACGAAGGTGAGCCGGTGATGCACGTAGAGCAAGTAAAGGTGCCCTTGGGGCCATTGACACTTGCTCGAGCCAAGCAAATACGGGAGGCATTACAAACCCTCGTACGCATAGTTCAAGCATCGGTTGGAGAACCTAGGACTATTGAAGGGCTCAATGAGTCGAGACAAGTCACATTACTTCAGGTTCTAGACAGGGGTCCAAGCCTCTGAGTCCTACGGCCCGTGGAGAAGTGCAACAAGTGGGCCAGCCAAAGAAATGTGCAGAAAACGCGAGTCGCGAACCAAGCCGCGAGCCATCACTTTGCGAATCCATACCTCGCGTTTCTTGATCAGAAGCCAAAGTTGTTAGATTCGCGGACCAATCCGCGAGCCATACATCACGGATCCGTATCGCGGATCCTTGTTGTTAAATTTTGTAATTTTTTTGTTAATTTTTTATAATTTTCGTAATTAAGTTAGTTCAGCCCATGGTTCACCCCAGAGAGCCTTTGGCCGAACCCTGGGCTTAGAAGTGAGTTATCTAGCTATTAGTTAGGAGTATTTAAAACCATTTCTTATGTACGTTCATGTAGATTTATTCTAGAACATACATAAACCTTTAAGAGTCTCTCTCTTGCTTCTTGAAACACTCTTGAATATCTTAGATCATCCTAGGGTATTCAATCAGACTTATCAATCTAGGATCGCGCTAGGTTGTGGCGTCTCTACCATATCAAGAGATCGTTGATCATGTGATCAACGGGTTCTTGATTCTTCCGCTGTGTCGTCATGTCAAATGCAGATTTAACTTTCTAGATCCATGGTAGTCTATACGGGTTTCGTCACAGGTTGGCGACGTTCGTATCAGCTGGTATCAGAGTTAGTTGAAGGTTTGCGTTATATCATCTTTGTTTTGTTTTTCTTTGTCCATTGAGTTTCGTGTTGTTCTTGGTCATCTGTTGCCGCCCAGGGTTCCTCTTCTTGAGTCGTTCTTCTTTTGTTGTCCAATCTATAGCCGTTTAGGATTTTTGTGTGAGTTGTGTTTGTTTAAAAAAAACAAATATTTTTCCGAAGTCACTGTTCATAGGTTACTGTAGTGCCGTCACTGTTCACGCGTCGTAGGTTACTGTTCATCCACAAAAAAAAAAAAATTCGTGTGCTTGGTTCTTGTTCAAGCCATGTGTTTGTGTTGGATTGTTAAAAAAAAAAAAAAAATTCTGATTTCGTGTCAAGCCTTGTGTTGTTGATTTTGTGAAAAAAAAATTACTGTTCATTGTTACTGTTCACCGTGTGTTACTGTTCATCCGAAATTTTCCCCAAATTATCTCCTAGATTTTAGCCTTTTTCTAATCCCAAACTTCCTACCATATCTCCTAAATTATCTCCTACCTTATCTATCCTAATCCTTAAACACTTCTTCTCCCAATCTTGTAGAGTCCAAATCCCATTCGGCCACACCAAGCTTCATTGCAGCCGCCCCACTTCACTCAAAGCAAGTCTAGCCGCCACTTAGACTCTATCAACCCTAGCCACCCCATACAACCAAGTTAACCCTAGTCACACAAGCCTTGCACCTTGGCTGCCCACTCCACACCCTAGCCGCTCCCACACCACCCCCAAAACCTAGCCGCCTCTTGTCTCAAGTAACTTAGCCCTAGCCGAAGTCCACTACCAACAAAACCCTAGCCTCTACCCCTCTCTCTCTTACCCTTCTCATCTTGCCTTTCTTTCTCGTTGGAGTCAACCTTCTTTAGGTATAGTAGAGTGCTATCAACTCGTGTGTACTACATTGATCACGTTGATCGTTTACCTAAGGAAATCTAATTTCTTCAAGGTAAGCCTTCAAGTACTTGAGAGAGTAAGGTGAGCACATCATCGAGATATACTGTGTGATACATGAGTGTTGAGAGTAAACACTACAGGGAGTATGTGAGGTCTGTATAGCATCAACTTGTATTCTCTTTGCTAACTCTCTTTGCAGGTACAAATCATTAATGGCAGGTGAAGGTGATAAAACTCCACCTGATCAAAAATTGTTCAATGAGGCATTAATAGGGCAAATGCAAAAGATGTTCCGGGAATTCTCTGAGCCTGTTAATGGAAGACTAGAACGTCTTGAATCAGCCCATGCCACCTCTTTATCGGGAAAGAATAGAACTCCCCAAAATGACAACTTTACCCATCACAGCGACGAGGAAGATTTCATTTGTCGATCGAAGCAGGATTATGGACGCCAAGTAGATAATCTATGTGAGGACCTATATTTCATTTAAATCTTGACATTAAATTTTATACCATTTTAGATGTATTTCTTTTATTTTACCAAATTCCCCTTTGACAACTACATTAACATAGAATTTTTGAACTTGCAGTAGTACATTTATATGCATATCTCATTTTTTTTATATGCATGGAGTTAGTATTCGAGTGCCAGGATTATACAGAGGACCAGAAAGTCAAGTTGGCTACACTCGAATTCATAGACTATGCCGTCATCTGGTGGGAGCAGGAGCGCATCAGCACGAAATGCAACATGAAGCGTCCAGTGAGTACCTGGGCCGAGTTACGAACCTTGATGAGGAAACGGTTCGTGCCCAACCACTACTACCGAGAGCTACACCAGAGGCTCCAAACCTTAGTCCAAGGAAACCGCAACGTGGAGGACTACTTCAAGGAGATGGAGATCACAATGCTCCGAGCAGATGTCCAAGAGGATCGTGAGGCTACAATGGTGAGATTCCTCAATGGCTTGAGACCCGAAATTGCTGAGCTGGTAGAATTACAAACGTACGTGGATATGCCCGAGCTAGTCGATAAAGCTTCCAAGATTGAGCGGAGGCTTAAGAGGAGGGGTACTACACGTACCACCAGCATCTCAGCATCAGCGTCGTGGAGAAGTAATCCTACTTTTAAGCGGGAACGACCCCGTGGGAAAATTTTCAAATTTACCCCTAAGTCCGAACCGCCCAAAAAAAACTCCAACACCTACTCCAAGGCCACAATTTGATCCAGCCAAGCCTCGAAGTAAGGACAAGTGCTTCAAATGCCAAGGTTTTGGCCATATTGCATCTCAGTGTCCTACCAAGCGAACCATGATCATCCTTCCTGATGGAAATGTCGTATCTGAGGATGAGAACGAGTTTGTAGACATGCCATCATTGACAGAAGAAGGTGGTGAATCAGAGGAAGAAGTGTCCGCCCCTGATGAGCAAGTGGGAGTGGCACTAGTGGCGCGTTGAGCTCTGGCGACGCATATCAAAAGGGACGATGAGGCCCAACGTGAGAACATCTTCTACACAAAGTGTCACATTAAGAACAAAGTATGTAGCCTCATTATAGATCCCGGGAGTTGCACCAACGTGGCTAGCACAGTGATGGTAGAACACTTATCATTGCCCGTGATGCGACATCCTAATCCCTACCGCTGGTTGAATGAAACAGGAGACATCAAAGTCAACCGTCAGGTAGTAATCCCTTTCCGTATAGGGAAGTATGAGGATGAGGTGCTTTGTGATGTCGTCCCTATGCAGGCATCTCACATCTTGTTAGGAAGACCGTGGCAATACGACAAGAGAACTACACATGACGGCTTCACCAACAAGTACTCCTTCATGCACAACAACAAAAAGGTGACTCTCGTTCCCCTTACACCCCAGCAAGTGCATGAAGATCAGATGCGTACAACAGAACATGAAAAGGAGATGGCCAAGAAAAAGGCCAAAACTCAGCAACCACACAGAGACCAGTGACCATCAAGAGTTGGCCAAAGTGGAGAAGACAACTTTGCTAGCAAAAGGGGAAGTTAGTAAACTCTACTTGCTAAGCAAGTTGTTTACATTTTGTACAGTAAAGAAGTAATTTTGCTATCTACTGAGTCGTTGAGTCAATTACCTCCTGATATTACTTCTTTATTGCAGGAATTTGAAGACGTTTTTCCTGATGAGATTCCCGATGGACTTCCACCAATTCAAGGGATCGAGCATCAAATAGATTTTGTTCCAGGAGCGTCTCTACCCAACAAAGCAGCTTACAAGATGGGTCCCGAAGAGACCAAGGAAATCCAACGTCAAGTAGAGAAGCTGCTTGCTAAAGGATGGGCTCGAGAGAGCATGAGCCCGTGTGCTGTTCCCGTCATCCTCGTACCAAAGAAAGACGACACATGGAGGACGACACATGGAGGATGTGTGTGGATTGTCGTGCCGTAAACGCCATTACAGTTAAGTATCGTCACCCTATTCCACGTTTAGATGATATGCTTGACGAGCTGTATGGTGCAGTCATTTTCACCAAGATAGATCTCAACAGTGGATACCACCAGATCCGAATGAAGGAAGGTGACGAATGGAAGACGACATTCAAGACCAAGTCATTCTTAGAGTTCGTGAAGTCCTTTCATCAGCAGGTATGTGCCAACATTGAGGCCAGGACTGCGCAGTACCTTAGACATGCAAATAAGGGACGACGTAAGATGGTTTTTGAACCAGGAGACTGGGTCTGGCTATACTTGCGTAAGGAACGCTTCCCCGTGCAACGCCGCAACAAGCTTCTTCCCTATGGAGACGGTCCTTTCCAAATTGTGGAGCGTGTTAATGACAACGCCTACAAGCTCGACCTACCTGGTGAGTACAATGTTTCCGCTACCTTCAATGTTGCTGATTTGAGTCCTTTCCTTGCAGATGACGAAGGCGATTTGAGGACAAATCTTTTCCAAGAGGAGGGGAATGATGACGGTGAGCGGTGATGCACGAGCAAGTAAAGGTGCCCTTGGGGCCACCGACCGATGCTTTCGAGCCAAGCAAATGCTGGGGCGTTACAAACCCTCATGCGATGGGTTCAAGCATCGGTTGGAGAACCTAGGACCATTGAAGGGCTCAATGAGTCGAGACAAGTCACATTACTTCAGGTCCTAGACAGGGGTCCAAGCCTCTGAGTCCTACGGCCTGTGGAGAAGTGCAACAAGTAGGCCAGCCAAAGAAACGTGCAGAAAATGCGAGTCACGAACTGAGCCGTGAGCCATCACCTCTCGAATCCATACCTCGCGTTTCTTGATCAGAAGCCAAAGTTGTTAGATTCACGGACCAATCCGCGAGCCATACATCACGGATCCATATCGCGGATCCTCGTCGTTAAATTTTGTAATTTTTTTGTTAATTTTTTATAATTTTCGTAATTAAGTTAGTTCAGCCCATGGTTCACCCAGAGAGCCTTTGGCCGAACCCTGGGCTTAGAAGTGAGTTATCTAGCTATTAGTTAGGAGTATTTAAAACCATTTCTTATGTACGTTCATGCAGATTTATTCCAGAACATACAGAAACCTTTGAGAGTCTCTCTCTTGCTTCTTGAAGCACTCTTGAATATCTTAGATCATCCTAGGGTATTCAATCAGACTTATCAATCTAAGATCGCGCTAGGTTGTGGCGTCTCTACCATATCAAGAGATCGTTGACCGTGTGATCAACGGGTTCTTGATTCTTCCGCTGTGTCGTCATGTCAAACACAGATTTAACCTTCTAGATCCGTGGTAGTCTATACTGGTTTCGTCACAGGTTGGCGACGTTCGTATCAAAGATGGACATTTTAGTTCATTGGATTAGTATCTTGATGTCTTGTGTTTCCTCTGTCTCTTCCTCAGTTGGTATGGTTTAGCATTCTTCATATTTTAAACCTAATAGAACATTGAGTCAAGGCCATTCTTTATCACCTTATTTGGTTATTTTATGTCAAGCTCTCTCAGCCTCCTTAATTTTATTAGATTTTTAAAAACTCTACCCTAGTATCTCTATTCGTAGATTGGTTCTGTCCCTCTCTCACCTTATGTTTGTGAATGACAGTATGGTTTTCTTCACTTGCTCCAAACAAGCTGCTTTGAATTTAAAGCACACGTTGTATGCATATGCAGCATTCTTGGGATAGGAAATTAATTATCAAAAATCCAACTTGTTTGTTAGCCCAAATACATCTTTGAAACTATTACGATAAATTAATGGCATATTGTCAGTCCAACCAATTTTTAGCTCTGACTACCTATCTTGGACTTATTTTGGGTTTCTCACCATCCAAGTTCCATTTATTTTCCTACCTCAATAGCAAGATTGTCTAGAGGGTTCCAAGAAAAATTCTTCTTCATCAATCATAGGATGGGGGGTAACATTAGCTAAGCATGTGCTTTCATCTTTATCTCAATATTCACAAGCTATATCCCTTTATCCGAAAATTGATTGCCATTTCAATTGATAAATCAATAGCATGCTTTATCTGGGCTGGGGACTTGGAAGGAAGGCGTATTCATTGGAAGGCTTGGCATGTTCATTACAAGTCAAAATTGTTGGAAGGACTGGGAATGCGGTTTACAAAAGAGTTGAACAGAGCATTTTTAGCAAAAGCAGCTTGGAGAATTATTTCACAGAGCATTTTTAATGTGGTTTCGGACTTGCTTGACAATAGTAACAAAGGGAAAGAGTCACTTATTTGGTCTATTTTCCTACTTCAATTTTGTGTAATATTTTAGCCATTCATATTCCAGTACAACAAGCCAAAGACTATATGATATGGGTAATCAAAAAAAGATGTTATACGGTGAAGAGTGGTTATTACTGTAAGGAATCAAGGAGATAAACACAGCAGAAATTTAAAATTTTTTATTCCTTTAATAGATCGTCCTTTGATTAAATCCATGTAACATCGAGATAGTTCAAGAAGATTACCTCAATCCATGAAGACCTCCTTGAACTTGGTGGAGATTTGATGCAGAAGATGGCAAAGAGATCCACGTAGCCGTACATGCGTCCGGCCTCTAATGGTGATCCACACGAACCTCCTTAGTTAGAACCTCCAAGGTCGAATTAGCTTAAGCTAGATTAGTGCTAGCTATTGCCAAGACAACCACACACAAGTCTATTGAGATAATTCCAATATTTCACCATGAAAAATTTATCCCAAGATAAGAAATAAGAGATGCCATTTTTTCCCTTATTTTCTTGGACGAATTTTTGGTATTTTTTCTCTCAAGATTTTTCTCAAAAATCTCACAAGACAAATTGTGTGATGATCTTCTTGCTAGCAAAAGCTTAGTGAGTATTTATAGACAAATAAGTTGTCAAATCCTTATGGAAACCTGAAATCAGTTTCCAATAAGATTTAACTTCCTAATTCTAATACAACTCTTGTATTTGGAAGACTAAAACTTATTTGCACCATAAGTCTCTCAAGTTTAATTTGTCTCACAAATCAAACTATAAGTTATAAAACTTATCTATCAAGTCCCACTTGAAATTCATTTAATCTAGCTAAGAAAGTTCTTAATGTGTGTGACCCATTAGGTTCTCATATACGTTGGCAATAAGTATGAGCTATACATTCTTAATAAATAAGAACTAGATAAATTAAAACTCCTTTTAATTTATCACTGATTCTAATCAATCAACTCATACTTATAGATCAAGATTGGTATCTAGCAATACATCATGACCACCCAAGTAATGAGAAAAGTCAAGTGGATGACTTCACCTTTTCGATGCGTTTATAATGTAACTAATATCCTTTTTTACCACACTTATCTCACATTAATCTTGGAATAAGTTGTGCCTATTCCACTTGTGTGATCAATACTCTTTTCTCTTGTACCAAAATATAACTCAATGAAGTTCTTAGAAACACTTTCTAAGACTTTCCACTTAAGCTAAGATTTTGAGTTATACTTCTACAAATGGCAAACAGAGATAACTCCTCTTACATAAGTGGTAAATCCTTATAGGTTATTCACCATCTTTCCATATTTCAAAGATACACCCATTTGCTAATGATGTGAGCATTCCCTTTTACGGGAGCAATCATATGACAAAGAAAGTATAACTATCCATATTCAAGATACCATGATAACCTTAAGTCTAAGGATCATTTACATAAACGTCACTTAGAGATTAATCCTTTGGCACTTTATAGGATGTCTCTATGTGGATCAATCTAGTGAACTTGATCATACCATCAAGCACCCATATACTTGCTTAGGTGTCTCACACACCATAGTAGATGAGGTCTACTACTTCCCATATAGAAGCAGCATAGTATATGCTAGTCTTGCCGTATTAACAATACCCTTTCTTGTTAATACTATGACTAGAGATATTTAAGAATAAACCTTATTTATAATCGAATGAACCTCACCATCATAACTCTTATGATTTCATCGATTAGGTTTATTCTAAGGGTTTTATCATACTTATATGAAAATATAAGCAACCAATACGATAAAGATGTCATTTATTATTACATAAATAGTTAAAGTGTATAATAAACCCTAGAAGTTGATTGACTTTAGGGCATATACACTAACAATCTCCCACTTGCACTAAAGCGAATCACTCACAAGTTAAAAACCAAATGAGCAAACATGACTATCATGTTTTCTTTAAGATAAGTTTAGTAAACGGATCAACTATGTTGTAATCCATGGGTACTCCTTTTAATCTTTACTTTTAATTCCCATCAATGATTTCATCAAATCATGTGAAACTACCTTAACAAATATGTGGATCTATGAAGAGACATTGGTTCCTTTGTTAGGAAAAATTCTATTATAGTCTCAACAAAAGTTGAAGGACTTCTAATAGAATGAACCAATTCAAACTCAAATATGAACTTGTAGATTCACATGTTTCCTTTTGCCACTTCTCAAGTAGCATTTGTTAAGGTTTAATTGTAGAAATTTAGTTGTGTTTCACTTGAAACTCTTTCAACACATAGCACTGACATTATGAATATATGCATAATTGCTTGCAAATCATTTCTGTAGGAAAGTTTACAAGTACATTCTCGAACTTTCAATTTTTAAACTCTTCATGGACCAAAGGAGACAATGAGTTTAGTACAATGAAAGGATTATTCTCTATAATATAGATAAGACCCCTTCTTAGATTACTCCATGCTAAACATTTTAGCATCTTGTCTAAGTACTTAAAAACTTAAGCAATCATACCTATCAATATAGACCTTTACTCTAAAGGTAGATTGCCACTCCTTTATATCATGAAGGAAGTCTTGGATAGCGACACCTATAATTTTGGAATGTAGGCATACCATTTCAATGTATCATATATCAATTATATATGATGCATGAAACCAACAATAGCTCCCACTAAATCAAATATAAGTACAAGGCCATCCATACTTTTGATAAAATCAAACTCTTTGATTATTTCATCAAAATGGATGATACCACTTTTAGAGATTTGCTTTATTGGCACACTAGATGTAAAACCTTTAAATTGTGTCACATACACAATTATTTGTTGTTTCCATTTAAGAAAAATGGTTTTAGCATCTATTTGCCATACCATAACTCATAGTTAAAACAAGCAAGTAAATCTAAATGAATTTAAGCATATTGATTAGTAAGAAGGTTTCTTTAAAGATAATTGCTTATCTTTAATAGTGACCACTCTACCAATCAAACTCTATAGGTAACAGTTTACCTTCCATATTAGTCTTTACTCTAAAGACTCTTTTGCAACTAAAAGGTTTATTAAACCTTTAGGTGAATTGACTAAGGTCATTACCCTTCGTCAAATATGGAATCCATTTTAGATTCATGGGTCTCAACCATCTCTATAAGTTATAAAAGTATTCATAAATCATTTAAAATGCACGATCAAATATCATGATTTTCTATAAGAAATCTATATTTCTAAGATTTATGAAACCCTTATTTTAGGAGCTTTTGCTGCGCCTCATCATCATGAAATGCAAGCCCCAATTCTATGCATTTTGTTCAACTTGCTTTTGTGATACTTGAAACTATTTCAAGTTTTAAGTTCCATCTTTCTCCCACTACTTTATCTAGAATAAATCATATATCTAGAAAATAGTAGTTTTAGAACTAAAACACTTATTCTTGAAGATGATAGAAATATAAAATTCTTGGAGAAAATAAGAAAATTCTAGCATACGTGCTAAGAAAAATTTAAACCAAATGAAATAAGAAGAACGGATTTGCTCTTCTTCTTTTTGGCCCTCCTTTTCTTTTCCTTTAATTCTCAAGAATACTTCACAAAAGGTTTTAATCGGATCTTAGCTCCACTTTATCCGATTATGGATGCTCACTTTTAAGCCCAACCCAAGGTATCAGGGATTACCGGCTCTCGCCAGGACTCACTACAAATTCTCAAATCTTAATCCAAACATTCATTCGTAAAACCATCAATATAAGATATTAAAATTTCTAATAAACTCTCACAAAACACAGACCCCAAAATTTCATCAAAATTACATTAACAACAACTCCAAAGTTCCATAAACCATCAAATTCATCCATTAATTTCAATCTTATACAAAAAGGGAAAATCCTATACAAGTACTAACTTCCTCGATTCACGTGCCTCTCCCGAACCTTGGAAAACAAATTGGGATGAGCTAGCTTCGGTGTGAGAAGAAAACATGCAGTGCAACTCAAAGCAATTAAATCAATTAATAAAACAATAAAAGAGCCAAACAGTGAATTTAGCAATAAAGCTTTTAAACAATACAATTTAAAGGATACAGTTGCCGGCTCCACGCTTCCGCAATCTCGGTAGTTACTTTCTCCGCTTCACAAGTATCAATTTCTGTCCATACGTTGACACTCCGTCAACCACTCACTCACACAGTCCATATTCATCACTTTTCTCCCTCTCCCGTCTACTTACACCCCCTTGACCGGGCCCGAACTCCTAAATTTGAAAAGTGTTTGGCAACCCACTATGAGTATGCCAAGTCGGTGGACTCGTTCCAACCGACGTACTTTAAACAGTAAAAACCCATGGTTTTCCCAACCCTTGCCCTAGCCCCTGTTGCCGGACAAGGCGAAGGGATCCCCGATGGGGTTTGGGCGTCCCCACAATTTAAACAATTTAAACAAGTCAAGCAGTTGAACAAGAAACCATTTAAACAGTTAAGCTCATTTTGAGACAATTCAAGAATGTGAGCGCGATAAAGTACACGCTCACCAGTTCACACAAGCATGCTTTTCAAATTATTTACATCATTTAAAGCAATTAAACATGCACTTGAACACTCACCGACAAAGTAGGGGTCGGAGTCCAAGTTTTGATCAGTCGCAAATTCAGCACTTTGCCCTAAAAATGATTAAAAGAGATCAAAAATGAGTTTTCTTTACTAAATGGCGAAGTTTAAAGCGAAAAGTCGAAAGTTCGACGATTTTCCTAATTGAGCTGAAAACTTTAAAAAATCATAACTCAAGTTTTACAAGTCGGAATTCTGCTCATTTGGTACCGTTGGAAACCTCTTTAAAAGCTCTACAACTTTTCAGAAAACATCAAATTAAAATTATGGACGAAATTCGCCCAGATTTCAGTTGAACATTCAGCTACAGTAAGTCAACAGTATCCGTCAGGCTGGTTATCCAGCACATTTTGAAAATCCGCCAAAAATTACAGAAAATTAATTAACCTCTGAAATTTATACAAAATATAGCCCTACATATGAAGTTTCAACAGCCACTGACGGAACTCAATTCCGACATCGGAGCATGAAATTACAACAGTGCAAACAGAGGTCACTCGAAATTCTGCATTTCTGGGTTTTCGAAAATACAGGGCAGCTTTCAAGTGGTTATTTGAGTGACGAATTCAAGTCCAAAAATTGTCAAATTTGGCACACTAATACTTCCATATATCAACTAGATTCACACCAAATTTCAGCCATAAATTCAAGCAAATGAATGTCAAACCGAAATGAACTCAAACAGTGCTCAAAGCTGGGGAAGATTTTCCAGATTAGAGAGGCAGTTTTGAAACATCATTTGAGTAACGAAATGGTACTGGAAAAACACCAAATTTTGCAGAAAACAACCTCAGTATATGAACTACATTTGTACCAAAATTTAGCTAAAAATTCGCACGGGAAGACGGTGATGGATGCAACCAAAACAGGGCAGCAGCAACAATGGAAATTTTTCCAGATTTTGATTCCTTCTTACACCACATTTTTTACTTAGCCAATTGAAAATATTTGCAGGGGAGATTTACTACACACCTAGCCCAACCTATAACAAGTGTTTATCATCAACTTAAAGCCACAAAACTTGAATCTAAAGCTGCCAAAACAGAAGCAAGACAACCGGCAGCAGCAGCTACAAAATTTTTTCCAAATTCAAGCTTCACATTATCTTTCTAGTTTCCAACTCCCAAACTCATCACAATCACTCCATCACATATGTATATATCATAACAACCAACCATCAACAATTGTGGGAATTCATAGAGCCCACTCAACAACCCAAATAACAATAAGAACAATATCAAGAAGATACAAAGCTTAGAGCTACAAGTTGAAATCAAAGAGAAAGGTTTGAAGAAACTAGATTACCTCAACTCAATCAAGGAGTTTAGTAAATGGAGGATGGAATAGCACACAAAACCCTCAATCATCAATCCCCTCAACCGGTTGTCTCTCTCTCTCCAAGGTAGTCCAAAGCTCCACCAAGAAATAACTAGCAAATCCTTCAAGCTTTCTTTGGTTGCAACAATGGAGATTTGTGGTTGATTAATGAAGATGAAATGAAGAGAAACAAAAAGGGAGGGCTGGTCGGCTGGAACAAGAAGGAAAAGAGAGAGCTTGTGTTGTTGGTGAAGTTGATTTTCTTGAGGAAAAATGGGGAAAAGGTGACCGGCTACAAGGAGAAAGAAATGGAGAAGGAAATTGAGAAAAAATGGAAGAAATTAAGAAGAAACCTTGGCCACACATTTTTGGTCCAAAGTCAACTATGTGCTCTTAATTTACTTTTCTTAAGCTACAAATGATCATTCTTATTCTCCGAATGTACATCACTCTCAGTCCGAATATTTGTCTCGAAAAACGTGCCCATTTTCGTTTTTCACAATTAAGTGACAGAAAAATCAAATTAATGTTTAAAAATAGTTTTTAAAATAAAATGAGGTAGTATATGATGTAAATGCAATTTAAATGATTTAAAACAATTAAACAGATATTCAGAGAAATTAAATAATTAATTAAATAAATGGGTCAAATAGAAATAAAATTTTCGGGTCCTTACACACTTCATAAGTAGCACAATCCAAATTTTCACAAAATTTGGATTCCTTAACACTCCATATCTCATATGGTACACTTTGAACAAATATATTTATGGAACAAGATTTAGTGTATAGGAGACAATTTTATGTAGGACAAAACCCCAAAACCATTTTGGTAAACTTGCATAGGACATCTCATCTCATGAGATATAATTCTTTATCTAGATTACACAACAATAATTGAGATAACTAGAAAAATTATTTTACTTGAGAATCACATTCTCCTTTAGTTAATTTTGAAACCCTTAGATTAGGTATTCTTCACCTTGATCAAATCGTGGTGTTCCAATACTTTATCATGGCTCAAGTATTCTTCACCTTGATCATATTTAGGTGTCTTAGTGTGAGAGCCCCACCTCTCCCTAGGGCGAACCCTAAGGTATCCGCCTTCTCACGGGACTCACTACAGATCCTTAGTTCAAATGCAAATAACCAAATACATCGATGTCCTCAAATCAACTGTAACATTTAAACCTCAAAGTTTCCTTAACGAACCACAAACGTCCCGAACTATAATTACAGATACAAAAGTTTAACCATCCAAATTCCATTAGTACAATTCAAAATACAAGGGCTACATCAAAATACAAGATTAGGTCTCCAAACCAATCGACCCAGTGTAACTCTTGGAAGCTCTCGATCTCAAATCCTGCTAAGGAAAAACAAAGTTGAAAGGGATGAGCTAAAAACCCAGTGAGCGATCCTAATATCATACAAATCACACAGTAACAGTGGAGCAAAAATATATCAGTTATGCACTCAGTAGGTTAATATAATTCAGTTTAGAAGCATAAAATGTATAAACACATAAACTGGGAAAATACCCAGTGAAAGGATACAGGTTCCACTGGAAGCAGTTGCAGTCCGTCTTGTTCAATACTCAACCCCCTACTCCTCCTTATAACTCCTAGTGGTAATACTCGAGTATACCGTGCAGTGCCCTAGGTTATCAACCTACCCGACCGAGTCCGCTTCTGGCTCGAATAGGTCGATAACGAAGGGGAAAAGGCCTTGTTCAGCCTATGTGTTAGTACACATGGCCTACAGTCATGCGCAAATAATATACAAATAATGGAAAAGCACGGTTGAACGGTAGAATAAAAGTAGGCGAGTGCGATAAAGTACACACTCGCCCTTCACATAATTATTAAAAGCATTTAAACACGTCAACAGAGCAATTTATTCACAAACATGCAAGGAACACTCACCAACAGTTGAGCGCAAACAAGACAATGTAGGCGGTTAAACACGATCTCCAACGTCCACAGAATCTCCTGAGATGTGAAAGTGCAAGCAAATTACTTTTCCAATTCCAACTAAAAGGTTTGGCAAAATCCATTTTCAAAGGTGAAATGACGTGACATGCAAATACTCAATGAATTAAACGCTCGAAAACCGCTTATAAAAACTTCATATAGTTAAAAGGAGCACACGCATGAGCGTTAGACGGAAAACGGATGAAATGGAACGAAAATGGAAAACACACACTAAAAGGTGCAGAAGACAGTTTTGACACCTTGTACGCTAATACTCATAACTTAGGCTACAAGTATCAGATTAGAATATACGAGGTTCCGTTTCGAAGCTAAGAGAACAAGCTACAACTTTCTTGAAGACAACTTCTGCCCAGATGTTCTCTTTTTAGGTGAAAAATGTCGAAACAGTTTCAGAAATTTTCCCCGTCAGAATTGTCGACAGGCTACATTCAAATGATCATAACTTGGCGCTCACAAATCCGAATCCAAAAATTCCAGATGCGTTGGAAAGCTAGAATGAAGGGCTATAAGTTCCGTGTTTTGACCAAAAGCCGAATCACAAAGGATCAACACGAAAAATGAAGCTGAAGTTGCTGGTTTGTCATTCCTGTTTTCAGTTTTGCGCCAAAACTCAATGTATTCAACCAAAACACACACATGCAAACTCATCGACTCAAATGCAATAACAATCAAGCAAATGCAACCCTAACACGTTCCACATTACCCTCTACAATTTCCATGAAGAAGTTGAAATCCAATTCCATCCTGAACTAGGTCGAAAATAATCAAAACAATGGCTTTCTACCCTATCGTAGAGATTTAAGCAGGAAGGCTTCAAATGGCCATAACTCGACACTCATAGCTCCAAATCAAGCGATTCCAAAGCCATTAGAAATCTAACACATAAAGCTACAATACTTAAGAAGACCTCAAAAACAAAAACAGTCATCTTCCCGGTCAAAATGGCCCATTACAGCAGCAAAATAACGGTTCGGACAGAAACAGGGCATCAGGGGCATTTTAGTCATTTCACTTGCTACAGTGCTCCGATTCACCTGAATATTTACAGGTAGAATCCTCACTCAACTCTCTACAACTTTCATGCTTTGTGCTAAAGCTAATTCTGTCCTCATCATTTTCGAAAATATCAAGCAAATTCGGACAGAAAAATGGACAAAAATTCAACCAACAACACTTCATTACCCACAAACACAAACATAAGCTACAACATGAAACTTCAACTAAAACCCTAACCCTAGTTCTTGGCCAAGATTCAAGACAAGCAAAACAAGAAAACTAAGCCATGGAATCATCTTCTCAACTAGCTTTGATCATCAAGAAGCTATAACATAAGCAAAATTCATCATCTTCACCAATCTTAATCAACTAAATAAATTTCAGCAATTTCACCCAAATATCCATTATACAAAGTGTAGAATACCTCTTGAAGTCAAGGTTGAGCTTCCCAATCAAGTGCCCCCAACTTCCCAAGAAAGATTGGATGATTGAATTAACACAAATTTCCCAAAGCTTTTCTCTTTTTTTTCCTCTTTTCTCTCTTCTTTTCTTCCTCCCTTCTCACGGTTTTCCTTTCTTCCTTTCTTTCTTGCTTGGCCGGTTGGTGTCTTCTAGCAATAGCCACAAGATAGCACTCCAAAGATATTTTAGGCTTTAGTCAAAATTAGGTCAATTTTGTCATGCTCAATTTAACCTACTAACTTAGGTAAATTGCTCCCTTGCCCAAGTGATTTCTCTTTCTTATCAACTTAGTCCATAGGTGTTCAATTCAACTTAGTCTATCAAAACTTAAGTACACCTACTTAGATCACTAACCACCTAAAAATCTTAATCTCACTTCCTAATCATGCATTTACGCACGTAAAATCAAGAAATAACAAACTTGTTATTAAACGTAAAACTTAAATGTATTTTCAAAACTAGGGTTTTACAAATCCCAACTAGGGTTTTGCATATACATATTAGGGTTTTATCCCAATTTAGGGTTTTTGAAAAAACTAGGGTTTTAATCAAATTAGGGTTTTCAAACTTTGTAAAACAAGCGAGTCAAAACCAAACACTTTTAAAAGCAAAACAAACCATATAAACACCTTGGCAAACCAAAATAACTATAATTAACATTATTTAATATTTTCCAGAAATTGGGAAAAAAATCGGGGCCTCACACCTAGTACTTGACCAGATTGTTTCTCTACTTTATACTTAAACCTCTTAACTTCTCAAAATCTTGGATTAGTACCTTAAAGATACATATATCCATTTTGAGTTGTTATTAGCAAAAGTGATAAAATATGAGAAATAATCTCTAGTATGAATTGTTAATCTTCCACATACATCATAATGCATGGATCCTAACAATTCATTAAATCTTTTCATAAAAGATCAAATTAGCCTTTTATTAGTGAATAAGGCTCATATGTCTCAAATGATTCATAATCAAATGAGCCAAATCATCATGCGATTTGAAAAATATGTTTCTTATTCAAAAGACTAATTTCCAAATGTTAAAGATGGTTTCAAATTATCTAACATCATATTGAGAAATGGACTTTCTTTTATTTTAGAAAATAATAACATTTATTAAGTTCTAAAATAAATCCATTAGTTAATCTCAATTATAATCTCAAAAATAAAACTTTCACAAAGTTGTATTTCAAAACCATGCATTGAAAGCTTGTACTACAAGGCTAGTTCTTTAAAACTCTTAACTTATCAACTCTTGATAAGTAATTACTTTTAGTCAACATTTGACTAATAATTAGAGATATTTTTGTCATCTTGTAATAGAATTATTGCTCAAGGATTTCATACATCTTATACCTTGATTATTCATCATTTAACTCTTGAGATGTATAATCATGGTGAAAGAAATTGAAATCTTATCTAATAAAGGAGATTTAGGAAGCATCTTTGACATACTATCATCATCTCCCCTTACTTATTGTAAGCAATTTTTATTAATTCCATTACATCTTCCATAATTGGAAGTGCTAAGGTTTTAAATGATATAGCCAAATTTTCTTGAGAACTTTTCGCAATTTACCTTGCCAATCCAAGAAATTAAAAATACCAATTATATCGAGAATAATATGCAATTACTCATAATTTCTACAATGAATAGTAAAGATAAAAGTGAATTGCTATTTATGCAAAACAAAACCAAGTAAAAATGACATAAAAATCAAATTTGGTTTTGCTCCCACTATTTTATTCAAATCTATAACCCTCTTATATAGATTCAAGAATTTCAAAAATTCCTAGTAGGCTAGAATCCCATTTAGTTATTTTGATCTTGAGTATGCTCAACAAATCAAAATAATTTCAATAGGTAGGTACTTATTACCAATTATAACTTTTGTAACTTCTAGATAGTTGAGTTATCAACTCTTGATAAATCACATCATATGTGTCACCCAACCTTTGCCTCTAAAATTTTATGACCTTGAGTGTACTCAACAAGTCACAAATTTTAGTTAAGTCATACCCATTATTCCGAGATCTCATCTCATAGTTAAAACTTCTCATGGTAGAGCAACCTTGAGTGTACTCAACAAGTTAACTTGAACAAAATTTCATTTTAACTATAACAATGGAAGGCAACTTAAGTTTAGACTTAATATTTGAGTAGAGGGATTTTATACATGGTATTCCAAATTGGTCTCATCAAATATATATATATAGCATGCATATCCATTCATCAATATAAATAAATAAATAAACATACTATAATTAAACATGGATGATTATGGACTTTATTCCTACACTAGTTTCCTTGAGCCAAAAGGAAACTAGATGGTCAAACTAAGGGACGAGCGACATCTCTATGCCCTGTACATCGTTTGTATGTTCACCATGGTGGAATTGATACCATCTCCATCTCCTTTGTACATTACAAATGTAAATCTATTCTAAACATTTTAGATCCTCACTCTCTCCCAATCCCTAATATAGTATATTACATAATATTGGGAGAAGCCTTGAGTTACATTCAAGGGGAGTGAGATGAGAAGAGAATTTACATTGAGAATATATAGAGAAGGCAGGACACGCAGGCCCTATTTCAAAAATATCAAAACCAAATCATACATACATTCAACCATTGACAATCACATTGACCTTAGTCCATAATCATCCATCATGCATTCATAAAATACAATATTAAATGAAAGCATAAATATTTATTTAGTTCCAATCATGTATCATTATATGCACAAGCCTTTAATCTCAAAAGGCTTCAATTCAAGAGGTTTAAAAATTAATTGAATCAAATTCAATTTGAAAATTTCTAATTTCTGGAATTAAGTTTTAGCGACAGAAAAATGTCTTTAGAGACAAAAGTTCTTCATAAGAAAACTGTCGCTAAAACTTTTAGCGACGCTATTGCAGACAGCATCTTTTTCCTTCATTTTTTTAATTTCCAGAAAGATTGAACACAAGAAGAATTTTTTGGCAATACTAATGATTTGGAAACTATATTTTATTCATAATAAAAGGTAGATTCAATTTCCAAATCATTTTAGAAACCAATATTAATTTGGAAACTTATATTACTTAGGAAATCCAATTTCTTAAGGAATATTAAGTAGTTTCCAAATTTCTTTCCAATTCCTTTTGTTTTAAAATATGGAAACCACATTCTAATCTCATTAAAATGATTTTCCATACTTTATAACCATGATAAGAAACTTTTCACAATCGAATGACCATTTAAGTCAAAATTAAGAATTTTTAGTCTAACTAGAATTTCCTAATTCACTTATTTTTGGAAATTTTCTTTTAAACCATTTTAGAATCTCAAATACTTACTTTAGAGCACTTTCTTAATTTAATTTTAACTAAATTAGAAAGTTTCTAAAAGTATTTGAACACCTTCCAAATTCAATCTTATAAAATTGGAAAGTCTCCAAAGTTGGTTTACTTCTTAATTCTAGTCTTACTAAAATTAAGTAAGTTTCCAAAACTTAATTGAACAACTCCTTGTCCAATTTGGATTTCTAAAATTTTCAGAAAACACCTTAATTCTAATCATATTAGAATTATAGGAAATTTCCATGTTAGTTTAAAAACTCAAACGATAAAGGAAATCAATGACTAAATCCCATTTGTCATTTAGAAACTAATTTGTTTCTTAAATTTCCTTTTACAAGAAAATTTCCAATAAATACTGACAATCAAAACAACCTTTAATTTCGCATTCATTCATTTCAAACGAAAATAACAAACAAAACAATTTTGCATGAAGGAAAGGAAGGTCACATTGTAATCAATACGCGAATTTCCAAGAAAAGGTCTGTTTCTCGTGTAACATGTTTCACTAGAATCAGATTATAACATTGTAGGTTTTCAAATATTATTAAATCATGACCACATGATGATCTAATATTTTATTTGATCCTAGCAACGTATATCATGATCGTATCATGATTGATGAGTAGATTGTTTGAAACATACGAGTTACATCAGCCCTTGACTTTTCATTGATATGCACAAGTGACCACGAAGACAAACCAGGTCTTCTTTATTTTGTTTGTGATCTCATCACAAAGCAGCCACAGCCATTAAGGAAGCTTCAACCCTTTTTCAAGAACTTTCACAAAATGAAAACAACCTTTTCAAGAAAATTCATTCCATGAAAAATTATTAAATCTTTGAAACCCTTTCAAAAATTTATTTTTCATCAAAACTATATATTTTAAAACTCTTGAATCACAAATAATCAAATCTAATTTGACATACATGACAACAAAATAAACAAGTTACATGGTTTAATCAAATTTGGCTCTGATACCACTGTAAGGAATCAAGGAAATAAACACAGCGGAAATTTAAAATTTTTGATTCCTTTAATAGATCGTCCTTTGATTAAATCCATGTAACATCGAGATAGTTCAAGAAGATTACCTCAATCCATGAAGACCTCCTTGAACTTGGTGGAGATTTGATGCAGAAGATGGCAAAGAGATCCACGTAGCCTTACATGCGTCCGGCCTCTAATGGTGATCCACACGAACCTCCTTAGTTAGAACCTCCAAGGTCGAATTAGCTTAAGCTAGATTAGTGCTAGCTATTGCCAAGACAACCACACACAAGTCTATTGAGATAATTCCAATATTTCACCATGAAAAATTCGTCCCAAGATAAGAAATAAGAGATGCCATTTTTTCCCTTATTTTCTTGGACGAATTTTTGGTATTTTTTCTCTCAAGATTTTTCTCAAAAATCTCACAAGACAAATTGTGTGATGATCTTCTTGCTAGCAAAAGCTTAGTGAGTATTTATAGACAAATAAGTTGTCAAATCCTTACGGAAACCTGAAATTAGTTTCCAATACGATTTAGCTTCCTAATTCTAATACAACTCTTGTATTTGGAAGACTAAAACTCCTTATGGAAACCTGAAATCAGTTTCCAATAAGTTTTAGCTTCCTAATTCTAATACAACTCTTGTATTTGGAAGACTAAAACTTATTTGCACTATAAGTCTCTCAAGTTTAATTTGTCTCACAAATCAAACTATAAGTTATAAAACTTATCTATCAAGTCCCACTTGAAATTCATTTAATCTAGCTAAGAAAGTTCTTAATGTGTATGACCCATTAGGTTCTCATATACGTTGGCAATAAGTATGAGCTATACATTCTTAATAAATAAGAACTAGATAAATTAAAACTCCTTTTAATTTATCACTGATTCCTCTAATCAATCAACTCATACTTATAGATCAAGATTGGTATCTAGCAATACATCATGACCACCCAAGTAATGAGAAAAGTCAAGTGGATGACTTCACCTTTCAAGAACGCTTTATAATGTAACTAATATCCTTTTTACCACACTTATCTCACATTAATCTTGGAATAAGTTGTGCCTATTCCACTATGTGATTAATACTCTTTTCTCTTGTACCAAAATATAACTCCAATGAAGAAGTTCTTAGAAACACTTTCTAAGACTTTCCCACTTAGCGCTAAGATTTTCGAGTTATACTTCTACAAGTGGCCAAACACGAGATAACTCCTCTTACATAAGAGGCGGTAAATCCTTATAGGTTATTCACCATCTTTCCATATTTCAAAGATACACCCATTTGCTAATGATGTGAGCATTCCCTTTTACGGGAGCAATCATATAACAAAGAAAGTATAACTATCCATATTCAAGATACCATGATAACCTTAAGTCTAAGGATCATTTACATAAACGTCACTTAGAGATTAATCCTTTGGCACTTTATAGGATGTCTCTATGTGGATCAATCTAGTGAACTTGATCATACCATCAAGCACCCATATACTTGCTTAGGTGTCTCACACACCATAGTAGATGAGGTCTACTATTTCTCATATAGAAGCAGCATAGTATATGCTAGTCTTGCCGTATTAACAATACCCTTTCTTGTTAATACTATGACTAGAGATATTTAAGAATAAACCTTATTTATAATCGAATGAACCTCACCATCATAACTCTTATGATTTCATCGATTAGGTTTATTCTAAGGGTTTTATCATACTTATATGAAAATATAAGCAACCAATACGATAAAGATGTCATTTATTATTACATAAATAGTTAAAGTGTATAATAAACCCTAGAAGTTGATTGACTTTAGGGCATATACACTAACAATTACCAAGTATGGAATCTTTGTAACATGGAGCAGTCATCTTCATTTACATCAGGAGCCATTTGACATATAACCATGGAGGTTTGGAAGAAAATATGGTCTCTTCTAATACCGACCAAGAAGCAGTTCTTTATGTGACACTTGTTACATAATATCTGTCCAACTAACCAAGTTCTATTTTGAAGAGGTTGCTACTTAGGACTTATATGTTGCAAGTGTGGTGATCATGAAGAGTAAATATCTCACCTTTTTTCGGAATCTGATTCCTCTCAATGAGTATGCTGTGCTTCATCTTTGGGCTTTTCTTTCAATCATGGCCAGCCAATTTTATTCTCAGGCTGGTTTTCTGAATGGATTGACTCAGCGGCATCTGATAATGAAATTATTCTCTCCATATTTATATTATGGCATATTTGGTTAGCCCGTAATCAGTTAATATGGGAAGACTAGCCATTCCTTTGCAAATTCTGCATGTTGCACTCAATTCATTTCCTTTGAAGGCTCCCTTTGAAAGGGATTGTTCGAGATCCAAAATCATCACCTCATCAGAGCAACATTAAGTTGATAAGGGTAGCATCTCCATTTTTCTTCATCAACCTCAGAATCTAGATTATAAGAATGTCTACAATAGAGTAAATCACGTTTGATGGATCCTTCTCTGCCAAAACAGTTTTGCAAGAACAGGATGGGTATTTCAAGACCCAGAGGAGAATATTATACATCATTCAAGTATGATGGTTTATGCAGCAACAACACTTCAAATAGAGGGATTGGCTGGCTTGGATGTGCTCAAATGGGCTAAGCAACTTAGTAATGCCACTATCCTAGTGAAGACGGATTGTCAGTTATTAGTAAAGTATCTTTTGGACCCATCCTGAAGCTTATGCTGTGGCTATTTTGAAAGATACAATTCGTATTGCTCACTCTTTTGCCAAAGTAATTTTTGTTAGAGTTAGTTGGTCTGACGTTCGATTAGCTCATAATCTAGCTGTTAGAATTAGAATGATGTAACTATGAATAATTTAATGCAATTTCCATTTACTCTTCATAAATCTTGCAAAAGGAAATATCCATAAATCTCTCAACTAGAGATTGAAAAGGTACAATTTATCATAAAATTAGCCATCTAAATTTCAATTATTTGCCAAAATTCTTCTTAATTTCCATATATGAGTCCTAATATATATATATATGTGTGTGTGTGTGTGTGTGTGTAGTTCAAACCAAGAATTTAGTGGGCAGACCGCGAGCTCAGTGTAACCCCACCTTAAATCACATTTAAATGGGGCAAAATATTTTGGCCCTAATTCAACTTAATTTACATTGCATAAGAAATAACCCATTACATTTAGTGCTGATTGAGTTGAGTTGGGGTAAGCTTGGATCGGCTAAACCCAATTTACATGTCTACTGGAAAAGAATGGATAGAGGGGAAGAACATTTTGTGAGTAAATTTAGGGTTTCTCTCTTCTTTTTCTGTTGATATGGGTAATTTTCATTTTAACCCATGAAGTGAAATAAATAGAACTCTTGAGTACAATTATTGAGCTTTGATAGACCAAAAGTTCCCAAACATTATTGGCCTAATAACTTATAAATGACAAATTCAATGGCCTAACAAGATAAAAATTTAAAAGGGATAATTCAGAAGTCTCCTCTGAGGGTTCTGACAGTTTCATTTGACACTCTCAAACTTTAAAAAATCTCACTTGCCTCCCTTATTTTAGGTTGTTGGTATCATTTACAATCCATTTTAAAATATAATATTAAAAAATTCATTTTGGGAAAGTAAGTGCAATCTCATTTCAAAATTACACTTTGTTGTCTTACTTTTAATTGCCTAAGTATACTAATAACAAATTAAATGAAAGTTTAAGTTGATTGGAAAAAAATATTGTGCATCTTTATATAGCAAGCTTTAATATTTGAATTCTGCAAGTTACAAAGATAATATTTTGTTTATTGCAAAGTGTTTTGAGTTAATTTAAGAAGTTTTACAAATCATTTACATATTTTTGAATTTTCTTCTTTTAGTCCAAATTGATGGTTAAAAAAGATGTAACATGATAAAAATTATATATAAATTTATTTGTATTGTTTTTAAATCAATGCAAAAAGGTATTATAATGGTCATAAATTATTATAAGTTATTTCTACGAATATTATAAATTATTCATAATTTTGAGCAATTTAAAATTTCTTATCCAAACCAATGACATAAAAACTATTAAAGAGTTTTTTTATTATCAACTTCTAAATGTTCATTAAGAAACTACATTCATCCATCTACAAAAATTGAAAGATAAGTTTGGTGTATTGTAGTAGTTAAGAAATCATAAGAAAAAGGCAAACATGAAATGGAATTATATTCTCTAACCCAAAATAATTTTTTAACATTATATTTGACATGGGTTCCAAATGTTATAAAAAGTTTAAAATAAGAGAGGCAAATGAGATTTTTAAAAATTTGAGAGTGCCAAATGTGACGACCCCATCTTCCCCTAAGGCGAGTCAGAGGGTTCGGCGGACCGCCTGCTCAACTCTTGCCGGGACTCACTACAGTTCCTCTATCATATTACAGACCTCAAATAATTACAATGCAAGATCTCCAAAAATAATAATTACATTTTCAACTAGTCCAAATACACCAAAAGTCCAACCGTCCAATATTACAAATAGTACAAGAGATAATCCGGCTTGTCACACTAAGAAAGATCACTATCTTGCTTTCCTTCATCTCGAGTCCTGTGGGAGGTGGGGAAATAAAATATTTTGGGGTGAGTTAGCAACTCAGTGAATGTTCAGTGAAAACAAGAAAATTCACGTTTTATCAAATTCATGGACATTTGAATTAAATAGCATTTTGTAAAACATTTGAATCTTTAAAAGAATACGTGTAAGTCGAGAACATGGTCACACATTTACATTGAAAATATTTAAGAATCTTTTCATTTAAAAGGATACAAGAAACAGTAATCCCTTAAAGAGTCATTCCATAAACACTTAATTTAACAAGCAATAATGCAGTAAACACTAATTCAATGAACATTAATTCAAGAAATATTTAGTTCAAATATTGAAAGGATACGGTGTCCTCCGAGAGCAGTTGCAGTCCACTTGATCAACCAATCAACCCTTCTCCTTCTTATAACACTCAGTGGTAATACTCGAGTACACCATAATCAGTGCCCTAAATTACCAATCTTACCGACCGGGTTCGCTTCTGGCTCGAATGGGCCGGTAACGAAGGGGGAAAGACCTTATTCAGCCAATGTGTTAAAGTACACATGGCCTACATTCATACACAAATAATATGCAAACAGTGGAATCATACATAGTTGAGTAGTATAATAAGAGTTAGGTCGAGTACGATAAAGTATACACTCGTCTAGGAACAAGTATTTAACACTCATAAGGACAAGTAACATCAAATATTAAACTACATAAGCATGTAATTCACACAACATGCAAGGAATACTCACTAATCCTTCATAAATTATTTCACTTGTAAAAGCAATTTTACTTGGAAATAGTGGTAAATCATTTCCTTATAAATACTAGTAAATCATTTCAACAAATCATTCCCTTTGCAAACAATAGCAAGATTTTTCATTTGAAAATCAGTTGGAACACTCACCGATTTAAATAAAGCAAATTTTGATATTCGCTTCAGAATTCCTTCCGTTTCCACCGTCAACGCCTAATTGTAAACAAATAAGAGATATTTTGGTTTAAATAACTCAAATGTAGAAGAATCACGCAAATGTAGATGAATCAAAAAATGCACGTGTGAAACGTGTCTAATAGCAAACAAATAAAGGACACTTTGGTTTAACAGTTTTGACACCCCTCGGCATTTTGATCGCAACTGGTGTTACGCTTATCGGATTGAGATGAATTTTATGCCGTTTGGAAGATAAGACATAGAGCTACAACTTTCATGAAGAGGTTGATCCTCAAATCAGACATAATCAGGGTCAAAATGAGCAAAATCAGAGATACCAGAAATTTGTCGGATCATAATAGGCTGACTGAACAGTCTCCAAAGAATGGCCATAACTCGATGTAGAAAAATCAAAATTGAGCTCTGTCAGTGGCGTTTAAAACTAGATTCATAGATCTTTCTAAAGGTATAAAGTTTAGACTCTAGTTCAATTTCTATAATCACTAGAAAGTTTAGAAAGTTGGCTGAATTCCATTTCTGATTTCATGTCAAAAATTCCATCTCCTACATGATTGCTATAGATAACCTTTCTAGGTTATTTCTAACTTCTAGTAGGGTGTTAAACATGTCAAAATATCAAAGAAAACCATCAATGAAACATCATAAATCCTTAAGCATTTCATCAAACACTTGGAGGTTATAAACAAAGCCCTAAGTTCAAGCTTCCAAACACAAGAAATTCTTCCATAACTTTTCCTCCTAAACCACTTCAAACACTTCAAACACAACTAACATGCATCCTCTTGGAATTTAAAGATCATTAAAGCATAGATGAATGATTGAGTCCCTTGAGAGTTGAGAGAGAAATCCACTCCAAAAGCTCCAACTTTCCAACAAAGCTTGATGATCAAGTATCAACCTAACTAGGGTTTTCATTTGAAGATGTTTTTCCTTCACTAAAATTGCTAGAATCAAGTTTAGGGTTTTGATATTTTCTTACTCCTATAATTTCGGCCAAGAGAGAGAAAATGGGAGGGAGTTTTAGTTCAAATTTTGAAGACAAGAGATTAAATAAGAAGCTTAAATCAAGATGTTAGTAGATGGTTGACAAGTGGTGAAATTTGGACCAAGAATTGGATAAAAAATCTATGCAATTGTCTTCTAATCCCTCAATTTAAAATATAACCCATTTAATGCCATATAAGTTTATGCATTTGGCTACATGAAACATGTAAAATGCAATTCCAAATTAATGTCATACAATGCATACAAAATAGAGTACTTAAAGGAAAATAATGCACTGAATGAAAATTTTATGCTTCCAATGTTTAAAGAAAATGATATGCACTTAAATAAATACAATGACAACTAATTCATGAAAAATTTAGGGTTCCCGCAAGAAAAATAAGCAAGTAATTCAAGAAATTTTGGATGTATAATTCAAGAAATTTCTGGTCCTCACACCAAAACTGTGAGAAATCTCAGGGGAGGTTTCTAAAATTATCCCAATTTAAGAACATGGATCTGAATGGTTCAAAATGTTCTTAAAGGTTCATCATTTTTATGGGATTTTTTTTCAATAGATAACTAGACCGACATCATGGTCAATTTGCATTCGAATAAATTGAATCGACTGGTCATTTATGAGTTTAAAAATACTTTTCAAAAGGGTCTTGATAGTTACCATACGGTGGTCATTTATGAGTTTAAAAATACTTTTCAAAAGGGTCTTTATAGTTACCATAGGGGGAGCGAGGGATGAATATACTTATTTGGAGGAGTGATCATTGCTTCTTACTCCTTCCAACTTCAGTACAAGTGTAAGCCATTTGAGTAGAGTTCACCATCTTAAGATTGACTATATACAACTCTGAAGGCTAAGTAAGTTTTGGTTAGACTATGAATGGAGCCAGGATAAGGTTTCAATAGAGGCAAAAATGGAGAATTTTCTTTTAATTCTATAAATGATAGCAAATAATAAAATTACCACATAAGGGACACTCACCAATCTAAAATAAAGCCTATCAATCAATGAAGGCATTTAAGGAACACTCACCAAAGTTTATTCATTGAAGGCCTATCAATCAATGACCATGGTTGGTTGTGATGTCTTTCTACCCATTCTAATCAGTCTCGAGCTATCCTTGATTGAGTTAGAATTCCATCCTGATTTGTTCCATCATGTGATTAAGATAGATCCTTCCATTGCTTGATCTAATTGATTCTTTAAGAGCAAGAGTTTGGAGATTCAGGTTTGCATCAGTTGGAATCAAAGTTTTGCCTCTTAATCTAGGTTAATATCCTTTTTCTTTTCTTGCCTTTTTATTCTTCTACCAAACCCATTTTCAAAAAAATAAAAAAAATCTATCCACCTTTCTTCGGGTTTGAATCTCCACCATTTTCTTTGTGTCATTTTTTTCCTAGTTGTCTCCATAGTCTCTTGTTGAATCACTTCTTGTTTCGAGTCTATTTTCTTGTTTCGTTATTTTGTGTGCTTCTTGTCGTGTTGAGTCATCTGAAAAAAAAAAGTTATTGTAGTGTACTGCTTCCGTTACTGTAGCATATTGTTCATCATACTGTTCATCCTGGAATTATTGTTCATCTGAATTTCCTTTCGTTCTTGGTTGATTCTTGCAAAATCTTGGGTTGTGGGGGCTAATATTAATTGTTTCTTGAATCTTGAATCAAAATTCTTGGTTTTCTTGAAGTTCTTGGTTGATAAACCATAATCTTGGAGGTTTCTTGAAAACTTGAAATTGGTTCTTGAAGATCTTGGAAATCTTGAAAAGAACCTTGATTTTTCTTGATTGTTGTTGCCTATCCATTGAGTTCTTGAATGAAAATTCCATAATTCAGTCTTGTTCAATCGTCAAATTCTTTACAATAAGTTGTTTGTCGAGTTTTGGAAACAAAAAGAGCTAATCCCTCACTGAAAAGGAAACAAAGATAGCTACTAATTCCTAGTTTCCTAATTTGAGCTGTGTTTGTTCCAACGATTTCCTAATTGAAATTTTTGTCCAAATACACTTTGGATTGATACAAAAGAGTTCCCTAATCATTGTGTCACAAGGGGAAAGTGATTATTTCAAGGAATTTCATTACTGTTTCTAGGCCTAGTTAGGATTCCAAAGAAAAAAAAAGAAGACCAGCATTACTACATTTCCTAGTTGGGATTCCAAAGAAAAAAAATTGACTAGCATTACTACATTTCTTAAGTGGGTTTAGATTTGCTCCAAACAAATTCCTACACTTATTTCTTATTCAAAAAACCAAATTGAACTTGAAGGGGGACTTCTTAAATGTTGTTTATAGTGGAAATAAAGAGAAATTTCCAGATTTCTTGTCCAGATCAAGTTAGGATACTAAACAGACCAGATTTCAAAAAACAACTTAAATTTATAGCCTATCAATTCCAATTATCCGTACTTAGATTCCAATTTGCATTAGGATTTTTCATTGTTTGATTGCATAACAGTCTTGGTTGAGTCTCTCTTGAGTCTTTCTTCAATTTTTCTTGAGTTGAGCCTCATTGTGTCATCTCAATTCTAGAGTCTTGAATTTCCAACCTTGAATTGCCTCTCAATTTTCATCCATTGTCACATACTAACCAAGTTGAATTGTTGAGCCTTCTTCATCAATTGTAAGTGAATTCATTTTGTCTCAATGTTTGTTATCAAGGACTTGAAGGAGTTGGTGAGATAATTAGAGTACTATACACTTGAGTGATACATGAGGGTTGAGTATAAACATGTGAGGGAGTGTGGTGAGGAAAATTTCCTTTATTTTGCTAATAATTTTCAGGTTATATCATCATGTCCAATGGTGAAGAATTTTCAGTTTTTGACCTTCATATCATGATGGATACATTGAAAGGAAAACTTGAGCGAATGGTGGATGGTGCTTTCAAGCATCTCCATAAATGCCTTGACTGGCTAGCCGATTCTAAAGCTCTGCCACCAAAATGAGTATCTCAACTACCAAATAGGAGTTTTGTACACTCAAGAAAGAGATGGATCGTGCTCGTGTAATTGGATTGTATGAGAGATATGAGTGCACTTGCAAATGTATGAGGAGAATCAAAGGTTGTCAAGTCAATCATCTAAGAGACGTTCATCCTCAACTAAAGGAGTTTCACTTGATTGTGATGCCTTCTACGAAAACCAAGTTCTCTAATTCATTAATCTGGGTTGAGATCATATCAATATGTTCACAATTCGGGAATCAGTTGGGCCTAAGTTTTTTTTTCTGCCCCCAAACTTTGAGAAATCATCTAGGTCCAGGACTTGTGTGATCACAAATTTCATCATTTGACGGGGTTCATATCAACTAATGTAGCAAGTGCCTTGATGGTGGAGAAATTGAGCTTACCTACAAATGACCATTCTAGACCTTACAAATTACAATGGCTCAATAACAATGGTGAGACACATGTTACCAAACAAGTCCTTATTTCGTTCCGCATTGAAAGGTATGAAGATGAATTCATGTGTGATGTGGTTGCAATGCAAACTACTCATGTTATCTTGGGGCATATGTGGCAATTTGACAAGAGAGTTAACTTTGATGGTTTGCTAATAAGTACTCTTTTGTTCATTGTAATAGAAAAGTCACTCTTGCACCTCTTACACCTCAACAAATGTATGAGAATCAAGCTAGACTTCAAAAAGAGTTTGAGTTAGAGAGTGAGAAAAAGAAAAATAAGAGGAAAAGAAAAGAAAAATGTGGCCAAAAAAAGAGGGAAAAATGGCAACATGTGAATCGGCCATAGAGAGAAAAAAAGAGGGAAAACAAAGTTTGATCGAAAAAGTCAAAGATGTGAGGAGAACTTTGTTTTCTAACCGACATCTTTTTGTGCTTATATGCAAAGAGGTGCTATTTTCTAGAAATGATGTTTCTTTGCCTACTGTTATTGTTACTCTTTTGTAGGAATATCAAGATATCTTTCCTGCGAAAATACCAAGTGATTTGCTACCTTTGAAGGGAATTGAGTATCAAATCGATCTCATTCTTGGAGCTACTTTTCCAAATAAACCACAATGTAGGACCAATCCTGGTGAAACTAAAGAGCTTCAACGGCTGTTGATGAGCTCTTAGAGAAGGGTTTGGTGTGTGATAGCCTAAGTTCTTATGCTGTACCAGTGTTATTTGTACCTAGTAAAGATGGAAATTAAAGAATTTGTAGCGATTGTAGAGCTATTAATGCAATAACAGTAAAGTGTTACCATACTATTCCTAGACTTGATGATATGCTTGATGAATTGTATGGTGTTATGATTTTTACTAGGATTGATTTGAAAGTGGGTATCATCAAATAAGAATGAAAAAGGTGATCAATGGAAGACTGCATTCAAAATGAAAAATAGATTGTACGAGTAGTTAGTAAAGCCTTTTAATTTAACTAATGCACCTAGTACATTCATGACATTAATGAATCATGTCTTGCATTCATTCTTGGGGAAATTTGTTGTTTACTTTGGTGATGTCCTAATCTATAGTAAGAGTTTAGATGAACATGTTGAGTACCTTAAGGTTGTACTTGATGTACTTCGATGGCAAAGGCTCTATGCTAATCTCAAGAAGTGCACATTTTGCACTAATCAACTTGTGTTCATTGGATTTGTTATAAGTGAGTAGGGTGTCCAAGTTGTTCAAGAGAAGGTGAAATCCATCCTTGAATGGCCAAAACCCACTAACATTAGTGAGAGTAGAAGTTTTCATGGTTTGACTAGATTCTACAGGCAATTTGTCAAAGATTTGAGCACCACTGCAGCCCCATTGACCACTATCATCAAGAAGAATGAAAAGTTCCATTAGGGCCCTGACCAAGATAACGTGTTCCAATTAATTAAACACAAGCTCACATATACAATCTTATTTTTTTACTTAGGTTTAATAAAACTTTTAAAACTGAATGTGATGTTTCTGGTGTAGGAATTGAGCCATGTTGATGCAACAAGGGAAACTTGTGGTCTATTTTAGTGAGAAGTTTAACGGGGCAGGCTTGAACTACTCAACTTATGCTAAGGAACTATATGCTTTGATGCATGCTTTGGAAACTTGGCAACACTACCGTAGACCAAGGGAGTTTGTTTTGCATATTGATCATGAATCGTTTAAGCATTTGAAGTCTCAAAATAAGAACAAATGACATGCACGATAGATTGCTTTCATTGATAGTTTTCCATTCGTGATCAAGTATAAGGCTAGTATGGCTAATGTTGTGGCTAATGCGCTACCATGCAACTATTTCTTAATAACCATTCTTGACGCTAAATTATTGGGATTTGAGCTTATTAAAAATATATGCCAATCATCCTGACTTTGGTGCAATGTATGCTTATTGTAAGCAAGTTGCCCTAGGTAAATTCTATGTGTTTGGAGGGTTTTTGTTTTATCAAGATAAGCTTTGTATTCCTCAATTTTCTCTATGTAATCTCTTGATGTGTGAGGCTCATAGTGGAGGACTAATGGATCACTTTGGCATTGCTGAGATATTATGTGATGACCCCACCTCTCCCTAAGGCGTACCCCAAGGATTGGCGGACCACTTGCCGAACTTGTCAGAACTCAAGTACAAATAAAAAATCAAATATTAAAAGTGAATACAATCCCTCAAAACAAGAGTTACAATTCCAATCGATGATATTAAGAACCGACCTACATCAAAATTCACAAGCCATCTAACAAATCCATCTCAAAGTACAATACGAGGTTTAAACTTACAAGAACCAAGTTTCAACCTTACAACCCAATAGAAAACTAAAGAGGCAATTCTATCACACTTAATTTAGAAGACTTAGATAAAGTCTCGGCCTTCCTCAAAACCCTTGTCCACAATTTCGGCCCCTGTTAAGGAAAACAAACTAAAGAGTGAGCTTTGGCTTAATGAGACCCAAGAAAACATGCAACCAACAAGGTGTCATTCAAGTCTCAAGAATTGTAAACCAAAATAAGATAAAATATACACATTTCAAGAAAATGGTAATATGATCAAATAAAAGGATACGGAACTCTGAAGAGGTCACGTCGCTTGATCAAGATTCAAGTTTCACGTTGACACTCCGTCAAATTTATACAAAATTACCAACAAGTAAAACACCACTTCATGCAATTCTCCGACCACCATACAACCCCCTACCAGGCCCGCATGCCAAAATCAAGATAGGTGATACTCGAGTACATCGTTCAAGTACAAGTTCAAGATTGAATCCAATTTCATGATTCAAGTGTCAAGATTTCATGTTTCAACACCCAAGATTCGTTGATCACCTTGACCGAGCCCTTGCCGGCTCGGGTCAACCAACTAGCCAATGGGTTGGGATCCCAAGCAAGCAATTCAAGTATAAGATATTTAATTCACAAGATTTAAGTAACAAAATTCTAGTCAAGATATGGGGTCAAGGGCAACAAGTACACCCTTGCCCATCCAATAGCAATTCGAGTACAAGTAGGAAATTTCAAGGAGACAAGTTGTTCAAGCAAGCAAGTTCGTCAACCGAACATACACAAGCACTTGGAACACTCACCATTTAAGGAAAGTTCAATTGTCCAAATCCGGTGCTCCTTCAAATTCACTTTCATGTGCTAAGAACAAGTAAAGAGCAGTATAGTAAGGATTGCTATTTCAAGCCACAACAATGAGGTAAAATTCATTTCCAATACTTGACTATGAGGTCCCAAAAGTGTCCCAAACAGTTTCAGCTTTTGTACCCACGAAACTCTTTCAAAAATATATGATCTCTTGCTCAACTCAAGGGGAAAATCCATGCTTTTGTTAGACCATTTTTTCAAGTAGAAAATGGTGCAAAATGGTTTCATTTTCAGCCACATCTTGGCACAAAACAGCCCCCAAAACAGTATCATTTTCTGGTTGGAATTTCAGCCAAGAAAACAGTGAAAATGTGAGGTTTTCACCTCTTAAAACTCATCATTTTTCACCCAAATTCATCATCCATGCTAGGGTTAAGATAACATCAAGTGTATAGAGCAATATTACCAAAAATATGCCGCATGAAACAAAGGAAACAAGGGCAAAACAGTCCAAGTTTTTCAGCACTGGCAACATTCTTTGAAAAAGCATAACATGAGTTCTATAGGTTGAAAAAGTATAAAACTTATACCATTAGAAAATATACTCAAGACTAACAATCTTTAGAAGACATTTTTGTGAAATTCAGCTTATAAGTAAGTCAAATTTTAGTTCCAATCCATTGCTACCACAAATCTCGAATAGAGCAAGTCATGGTTTTCAGCAAACTTTGCAAATTTTCTGGTATTGATAGAGAGTGAACCGGTCCTTGAAATTTATACCATTGAAAGCTTTTTGAGTCTAGTTTCAAATGTAACAAACATAATGAAGTTTCAATTTTCCTATACCAAATTATGGCCAATGTACTAAAACTATGCAGAGGCTCCTGTGAAAATTTTAGAAACGTATCAACAAGGAAAACAAGAAACTCTCCCCAATAAAACTTCAAGATTTTGACTCAAATTTAACACACAAATGGAGCTTAATGTTTTAGCAAGAGTATTTAGTAAAATCATGTCAAAAATACCAAACAAAAGCAAGAAAATAAAGCTGCGATTCCTTTAGCCAGCATAGCAGAATTTCAGCCAAGAAAGCAGAAAAATTTTTGAAGCTTTAACCACTTATGATTTTGGTTCTAATCCAACATACAATTTAAGTTTCAAGTCTCATAAAGTTTTTTGAACAAGATTTAGCAAAAAATCATCATGAAAAGTTGAGATTAATGCTGGAATTTTTCTCCTCCTTGTTCGGCCAGCAAGCAGAAATTTTCCATAAAGTTTTCCAAAATTTCAACCAACAAATCTCTCAAATCTCATCCAACAATCCATAACACATCCACAAAGGTTCATCACCACTATGTAAAAGAAGATATAGCCAAGAAGTTCCACAAGAAAAGCTACTAAAAGAGCACAATGAAATTAAACCCTAATTGGCATCTTCAAGAATTAAACATCAATTGAGCCAAAATCCACCAATTAATGTTGTCATCTACCTACAAGATCATCTTAACTTCCATAAAGAAAGGAAAAGAGTTAGTCTTAACTTCATTACCTCTCTTGTTTCAAGCAAATCAAGTGAGAAATCAAGCCACAAAGTCCACCAAGATCCCTTCCTTCCAAGCTTAAGCAAGAGGGTGATGGTGTGAGATGATCTTCCTTTGTTAGCCCACAAGTTCAAGCAAGAAATCAAGCAAGAAGGTGAAGTTTTTCTCTTCCTTTTCCCTAGTCTATCTCTCTATTTGCCAAGGAAAAAAATGAATTTTTGGAAGACAATGGAAGTGTGTTGGGTAAGCTAGGCAGGTGGAGTTTTGAACACTTGGAGGAGGTTGCGCCACTTGTCACTTTCTTGTGGTAAGTTTCTCCCAACTCCCTCAATTCCCCAATTATCTCTTACTAACCCATTTCCTCAAAATTCCTTCTTACTAAAACCCCCTCTTCTCACCAAGTTCATCATACACCTCACTCAAAGTCACATTTACCCCTCTCACCAACTCTCACATGCAACAATTAATAAAATTATCGAGACTAAAAAAAAAATCATTTTTCCAAACATTAAATCAATAACTAAGTCAATGCGAATAAGGTACACGAATCATTAATTGTGAAATTAATAAATGCAGATAATCCAAAGTGAAAAATTGGAAAATAATTTTCACAAATTCTCGGGTGCTCACATATTATCTATTTTGCAAGAACACTTTTATTGGCCTCATATGCGATGGGATGTTGGACATGTGGTTGAAAGATGTGTTGCATTTCACCATGCTAAATCCATAGTGAATCCTTATGGTTTGTATAGTCCATTGCCTACTCCTAGTGCACTTTGGGTTGATTTATCTATGGACTTTGTTCTTGATTTGTCTAGGGTTGGAAAGGGACATGATTCTATCTATGTTGTTGTTGACAAATTTTCTAAGATGGCACATTTTATTCCATGTCATAAAAGTTATGATGCTAAGCGTGTGGCTGAATTCTTCTTTAAAGAAATAGTACATTCGAATGTAATGCCTAGAACTATTATATCTAATAGAGATGTTAAGTTTCTTAACTACTTCTAGATGACCTTGTGGTGTAAGTTGGGCACTGAATTGTTATTTTCTACATCTAGTCACCAACAAACTGATGGTCGAATTAAAGTAGTTAATAGGACCTTATCTACTTTGTTATGTGCTATAATTAAGAAGAATCTCAAGATATAGGAAGATTGTTTGCCTTATGTGGAATTTGCTTATAATAGAATTGTACACAATGCAACACAGTTTTTACCATTTGAGATTATTTATGGTTTTAATCAACTGACAACTTTAGAGCTATCTCCTTTGCCTTTATCTAAATGTATTAACTAGGATGGTAAGAAAAAGGTAGAGTTTGTGTGTGAGTTACATGAAAAGATACATGCCAACATTGAGAAGAGGACTGCTCAATATGTGCAACAAGCCAACAAAGGTCATCGTAAGATGGTCATTGAACCTAGTGATTCAGTGTGCCATCATATGCATAAGGAATGTTTTCTTGTGCAATAGCATAGTAAACTTCTTTCAAGAGGATATGGTTCTTCTAGTGGTTGAGCGTATTAATGACAACACCTAGAAGCTTGATCTCCTAGGTGAGTATGGTGTTCGTGCTACTTTAATGTTGCTAAACCTTAGTCCTTTTCTTGCAGATGATGAACTTAATTTAGGGACAACTCACCTTCAAGAGAGGGGATTTATATGGAGATCAAGGCTGGTCAAGGTGTTCAAGCTAATCCAATGAAGGTTCCAATGGGTCCAATAACATGAGCTCGTGGAAAGAAACTAATGGAGTCACTTCAAGCCTTGGTATGAGCTATACACGATCAAGTTGGGATGCCTAAGCTAATTGAGGAACTTGAGCATGGGAATTGTGCTATACTTAATCTAATTCAAGTGGAGGATCATGAAGGAAGTCAATCAACTGCAGCTTTGGAGTAAACCCTAGCTGACTGATTGTTACTAGTCATCTTTGTGTCATTTGAGTTGTGATCTAGTTGAGTTGTTAGTTTAAGTGTTTCATTTAATGCTTAGTTGTTATTTTAGGTATTTAATAAACAACCAGCATATGTTAAGAATTAGACCGTATAGCTCTTCCTAATAGTGATAGGATTTTGGTTTGTTTAAGGGTTTAAGGTGCTTTCCTAGGGTGCTTCGGATTTAGGATTTCATTAGGCTATAAATAGCCGATTCAAAGCCTTGTAAACACACGAAAAATTTCCAGCAATAAAACGTGAGTTTTGTTCCTCTTGTTTATCTAGAGTTTGACTTGAATACTTGAGAGTTTAACTTGAAGGTATTCAATTTGACTTATCAACCAAGAATCACACATGGTTGTGGCATCTTTTACCTTTACACTTTGGTTCACTACATCATTAAGTTGTGGGTTGAGATAGTATCAATATGTTCATAACTTTGTGTTTAGAGGGGTCAAATTCTTCTACAATTCAACTTGTTACTTCGTTTAGATCTAGGATTCTTGTGGGATATGAGTTCATTCCAATCCATGGTGGGTTCGTATCAAAATATGTCATTTTATTGTCTGGTATCATAGTAGGGTGGAATGTCTACTTATTTTTCAATACTTGTTACAATTAGTATGTAGATGTCAAAGTAAAATAAAATTTATAAATTTGATTTAATTGCTCTAAATTTTGCTGAATGCTTTAGTATATCTACAAAGAGCAGAAATTTCTTATTTTAAGAATAATGGATGGTCTTATTGAAATAATTTAATAATATGTGAAAATAGTTGTTTATTGCATGCTAGTGTTTAGTAGCATATAATCCACATTTATAATAATAGGTGAAAAAGTTGAATAGAAATTTCTTATTTTAAGAATAATGGAGGTCTTATTGAAATAGTTTAATAATAGGTGAAAATGTTGTGTATTACATACTAGTATTGAGTACCATATTTATCATCTATAATTGGATTTGTACGATATCATTTAAGGCTGTCTTCTATATTTTTAGTAATAGTTCCATCAGGGTCTTAGTTTTCAAATACCTTCTTTTGTTTTGACAAGAATGGTAATTGAGAAGAAAGTTCTAAAGTTATTATGAAATTTAAAATCACTCTAGAAAATGGGAGAATTTGATGCATAGTTATGAATAAGGAGTTTTCTCACTTAGCAAAGGCAAGCTTTATGACTTTGCATGTGTTAATTACAAGAATGCTTAATTTGTTTTTCTACTTCATTCTATCAAGAAACTGCACAACTTTAAGATATTCCAATTTAATGCTCCTTAAAATTGGGAATTTAAGATGGACATGGATTTTTGAAGAAAATAAAAGGTTTTAAGTTGAGTTTGCATTTTGAAAATGTAAACTCTACGAGCCTCTTTTTCTAACCAAATACTTCAAATTCTAATATTCTATTTGTCCCCAAATCATCTCTTATGTCTCCATTTCTCCATTCTTTATCCCAAATCAGCTCTAAGGTTTCCATTTCTCTATTCTCCATAAAATTCTTCAAAAGTTCAAACCATTTTCCTCCAAAAATAGATCATTTTATTCATAATTTATTCTTCATAGATTATTGAAGGTAAAATATCCCCCTTTCTTTAAACCTACAAAATTGCATTAATGATTGTATGCATATTATTGTTATCAAAATATTTAACTTTTTATGACATAAATGTAGATTTAAAGTATTAGCTTTTATTAATATATTTTATGCCTTATATTGTTGTAATTAATTCCTTGAGGCTCTAGAGTTTTATGTTTTAGGTCAGATTTACATAATAAATACTATATGAAAATAGCAAAGGATTAAGAAGTACTTAAGAAAAGATACTGTAAGAGATGTGCTCGTGCTATTTAGCATATTAATGTGCTACTTGTAATTATATTATCTGATAGTTAAAATGTTGCATCAGCTTTGAAGATCTGACCTTGTAGATTTAAATCTTCTACTACATGATTGTATTACAAATCTTTTTACATAATGGTATGATTATGTGTGTCTTCTCATTTAAAGCCCACTAAAAATTTGTGATTCATGAAGAACATGTGTTTCTCCAATACATTTTGTAACATAGACTGTAACATCAATATTGGAAGAAGATTCAAATGTTCATCATCAAAGTTGCTATGTCCCATGATTGATGCACCATATTAAAAATATTAATGTACGATTAGATTTAAATCTCACTTCTTGTATGTGTATTATGAGTATTTTTTATCATAAATATTCATTTTATTTCGTTCAAACTCGTTTTCTTGATTATCATAAATAGATGAAGTTATCAAGAAAGCAATAAAGATTGTAAACTAAGAAGGAGACAAAATCATGTTTAAAATTACTTTCTTTCTAGAGTAAAAAAGAAACAAATATATACAAGTGTGAACTGATCTAGATCTTAGAATCAATCTACCTAGATCTTAGAATCAAGCTAAGCTAAGTCAATTTAAAGCATAGTCAAATACTTTTGTAATAAAATCAAATAAAGTCTTCTACGTTTATTTACTATATCTACAAACACTCCCTCTCAAGATGGAGCATAGATGTTAATCATGTTCATTTTTTCACAAATATAATCAATCCTGGACCACTCAAAAATTTAGTGAAAATATCGACTAACTGCTCTCTTATTCTCATATGACTAGTTGAGATCAAGTTTTGCTATGAATAGAGTGACAATCAATTTCTACATATTCAACTTTCTCACGGAAAATTAGGTTCAATGGAATATAAATAGTAGCTCGATTGTCATACTATAACTTGATTGGGTGTGAATTTTTAAATTCAATCTCACCAATAGTTGATGTATCCAAATAAGCTCACAAGTGTATTGTGTCATGGATCTATATTCTGATTTTACATTGTAGGAAATATTATATTCTACTTCTTACTTTTCCACAATATCAAATTACCTTCAATAAAAATACTGTATCCTTTTATAGGTCTTCGATCAATTTTTGTTATTACCAAGTTTGTAGCTGAGAAACACTAAATATGCAATAGGAATCTCAATGGCTGTTTGTGGTTCATCTAAAGTTCTGTTGAGTGTTCGTTGGGGACCAATGAACAAATTTAAAAACAAGGGGTGAGGATTGTTCTAGTGTCCATTGGCTCGAGCTTCAAGTTATGATTAAACTAATTCGTTATCAAGAAGGAATCTTAAGTTTGGGTTCAATAGCTGTGTTAGTTTTGTTCTTGGAATTCATTAGTTTAATTGTGTTAGTTGTGTCATTTATGTTTGCTTATTTATTGAATAAATGCGACCAAGTCATGCTGAGCATGAATCACTTATTTAGTTATTAGTTCATTATTTGAGTTGTTAGTTCATTTAATTTCCTTGTTAGTTTAGAAATTTATTTAGCCAGCTTAGGTTTAGTAAGGCCGTAAGTTATGTTTTCCATGTTCCATTGGAGTTTTCCTTTTTGTAAGCCTATATAAGGCCTTATGCATTTCATTATTCAAAGAATAAGACAGAATTTTCAAGATTTGGGAGAGAGTTTTGTCTTTGGCTTCTTGTAAGAATTTTCTTGAATATCTTAGAGTGAATCTCGAGTTTTCAAATTTGGCTTATCAATTCAAAGGATGCATTTGAAGGGTAGCACCTTCTAACCTTCAACAAAGGTTCTTTAATTCGAATAGTTATGGGTTGAAATCAATCAACACGTTCATGACTATAAGAATTAGCAAGGTCTAAGTATTTTTGTTGCCCAAACCTTAGATATTGTTCGTCTACGCCTAGGGCTTGAGAAATATGGATTTCATTTCTAACAAGGTTCGTATCAGCTGGCATCAAAGCTGGTTGACTAATACCAGGTTATATCCCTTATTATTTTTGTGTTTTGAGTCAATTTGTTCTTGTTCGTGTTTGGTTCTAGCATTTCTTGTCTTTAGGGTTTCTCGTTGTTAAGGTTGTTTCAATTTTCTTGGCTGTCCATTTTAGTTCTTGTGTTAATCATCCTTAGTTGTTCGTATTTCTTGTGTTGTTATCATTCTTGAGTCCAAAAAAAAAAAAGAAGTGTTGCTTGTTATCTTTTAGTCCTTGCTGTCTGTGGCTGCTTTGTTACTTTCTTGGCTGGTTTGTATTGTTTCTTGAAGCTTTCCTAAAATTCTTGAACTTTCTTGATTGAAACCTTGAACTTCTTCAATTTCTTGAGGTTGTTGCTAGGGTTTTTTGAAATTCTTGATCAAAATTCTGGAATCTTGAAAACTTGTGAAGGAACCTAAGAATATTTCCTTGTTCTTGAATTTCACGGACTAATCTTGGTGTTTCTTCAAGCTATGAATTGTTAAAATAAAAAAAGGAGAAATCAGCAAAAAATTGCAGCTTGTCTTGAAAAGAATAATCCTTGATCTGTTAAAACAAATCTTTATTAGATTCAGATCAAGAAAAGAAAAGTCAACAGCTAAGCAACAAGTTTCCTAAATCTAACCTTATCTTGTTAGAATTTGTTCCCTAAACCGACAAATATGGAATTTTGTCCTTTTGCAGCTTGGAATCACTTCCAAATCGGATCAAATCCTAGCTGCAAGTGGGGGATTTTAATTGAATTGATTTTCCAAAAACAAATCAGATTTGACTCCAAGTTTTTAGCTTCATTAATTCGGGTGGAGTCATATTTCTAGGCTTCAAAATTTCAGCTTCATTGAGTTTCTTCCAGCTGTTTTTTCGAAGTCTGTCCAACCTTAGTTCATCACTCTTAGAGTCATATTTTTCAGTTTAATTGAGTCATATAAGTCATCCCTCTTAACATATAAAGAGTCTTCCATTTGCTTGTTGTTGTCCAGCCATTAATTCACTTCTGTCTAGCTTGCATTTTCTATTATTTGAGTCATTTTGAGTCTTTAATTGAGTCGTGTAAGTTGATTTTCCTTGCTGCACTTACGTGGTTCTTAATTGGCAAGTTGGTTTGAGTCACTCTTGAGAAATTCTAATTTCTTCAAGGGAATAATTCAAGGGCCATTGAGAATTATTTGTGATCTTAATAGTGTGTTTTATACACTTGTGTGATACATGAGAGTGAGTGCAAACATGTGAGGGAGTGTGTGAGGTATTTTTAATTATTACTAACCATCTTTCCAGATTTTTTTTCAATTAAAATGTCTAACATAGGTGAAGGAAGTTCCCAAGCTTTCAATCTCAAATTTTTTGTGGAGGCATTGAAGGAGACTTGAGGCATACCATGGACCAAAAATTGGAGGCTGTACATGAAAGAATGGATCAATTTGAGAGGTCCCAAGATAATGCTAGTAGGAGCCAAGATAAGACACTTTTGCATGATGAGTCAAATTCAAATAATGATTTTAATGCTTGACTGAGAAGACCTAAAATGAATACTAGAATTGGTGATGTTATCGAGGGCATCAAGATGCATATTTTGAGTGGGAAAAGAAGATCAAGCTACTCTTTGATTGCAATGTAGATTCATAGGAGCAGAAAGTGAAGCTTGCAGTTATAGAATTCACTAGTTATGCCATCGTGTGGGAGGATCGAGTGGTAATTAGCAGATGGAAATGTTGGGAGCTAGCAATTAACACTTGGCCTGATTCGAAGCAAGTCATGAGAAAGAGGTTCATACCAAGTCATTAGCATGGAGACTTGAGCCAAAAGTTGCAAATCTTAACACAAGGAGAGTGCAGTGTCTATGTTGCGGGCTGATATTAATGAAGATAGGGAAGCAACTATCACAAGGTTCTTGAATGGATTAAGGTCAAAAATAGTAGAGCGTGTTGAATTGCAAAATTATGTTGAGGTTAGTGAACGAGTGGACAAAGCTACTAAAATTGAGTGAAGGCTTAAGAGGAGCGGTTAGCAAAGGATTCTCTCCACTTATTCACCCTCTTACATATGCCAATGACCACTTAGAAGGGAGGAGAAGAGTCCAATAAATAATACTCCTTCAAAGCCAAATTTGAGCAAGCTAAAAGTGATGCTAAAGTTAATCCTAAGTCCACTAATGATGCAGCTAGAGTCCGAATTAGTGACAATAAGTGCTTCAGATGTCAAGGAAGAGGACATAGAACAAGTCAGTATCCAAATTTGAAAGCTATGATTGTCTTACCTAATGGTGAGATTGTCATTGATGATGAGAATGAGTATGAAGGGATGCCACCTTTTATAGAAGAAGAAGATGGAGATTCAAGTGAAGAAGTTCCTATTGATAAACTCGTGGGATTAGGGTTAGTGACTTGCTTGGCATTAAATGTAAAACTTAAAGATGAGGAAGTACAATGTGAGAACATCTTCTATACATGGTGCCTTGTTAATAGCAAAGTGTGATTATTGTCGGTGGAAGTTGTACCAACATGGAGAGTGCTTTGATGGTCGAGAAGTTGAAGCTGGCTACTCAAAACCATCCTAAGCCTTACAAACTTCAATGGCTTAATGATGGTGGTGAGGTCCATGTGTCCAAGCAATCTATTATACAATTTAGCATGGGGAGGTATGAAAATGAGCTATTTTGTGACGTGGTTCCAATGCAAACAGTTCATATCATCTTAGGTCAACCTTAGCAATTTGACAAAAAAGTCAACTTTAAAGGTCATAGTAATAAGTACTCTTTTGTGCATAGGGATGGGAGGATTATGTTAGGAATTGGGGTAGCAGACGCAGCAGAAAAATAAAAAATTTAAACCCTAAAACCCACCAGGAATCACCCTAGGTTCTACGTATGACTTGAAGAGGGGATTATAGAATTACCTTAATCTAGTAGACGTTGCTTCTGACTCGTTGGAGAAGGTGAAGAATCCCTTAAGCAGTCCAAGCATCCTGCCTCTACTGTAATCCACGCAAGAATGAAGATTGGATCGTCTCTATGATCTGTGTGTGAGGGTGAAGATGGTGCTAGCCTATCTCTCACTCTCTCTTTTGGTTTTTCTCTCTACGTCGGTTTTTCTCAAAAATCCTAGCCTCCCTATTCTGTCAGTAGTAGTAACCGCATTCTATAGTCTGTTTATATTAATAGGAGAGAGAGAGAGAGAGAGAGAGAGAGAGAGAGAGAAGGATAGAGTTAGGTTGTTTGGTTCAAAATCAAACAACGTAACATTTGATGATAATTCTATCCTTCCGTTATCTAACAAATAAGAGATACTATTTTTATCCTATCTGTCAGATAACCCTCAGGATTTAGTTTCCTTTATAATTAAACCTCAGAAGATTTTATTTCCAAATCCCTATTTGGACACACAATTTTAATCCAGAATTCAGTCTCTAAGCGTGTGATCCAATAGGTTCCAAATACACTGGTAATAATTATGAATTATAATTCTCAAGAAGAATTAGATAAAATAAACAACTTTATTTTATCATTAATTACAATAATTAATTCATTCATAATTATAGATTGTGAGCGGTGTCTAGCAACACATCACAACCACCTAGGTACTCAAAATTAGTCAAGGGAATTTTGACCTAACCATTCCATGGAAAATTACCATATAATTATTATCCTTTCACCATCGATATCCTATTAGTCAGGGAATAAGGAAAAAGTGTCAATTCCCTAATGAATAATTAATTTGCTAGTTCCCGGAATTAACCCTAAATTAGGTTAACTTGAAGACATTCTTTAATTAACCTAATGTAGTCGACTATTAAGGTTAATTTTCCACTAGAGGCCTTTCTGGATATCAACTTCCACTATCGGAGTGGTGAATCCTTTCTTGATCACTCACTATCTTTCCATACTTCACACTACCCCCAATTTCTATTCTTTAAGTCACTCTTGGTGAGTAACAAGTAATAGAGTCAAAAGACAGTGATTCACACTCAAGATACTATGGTGATCTCAAATCTAGGATCATTTACACAATTTTTCATTAGAGATTCAACTATTGGCACTAGATAGATATCCTAATGGGATCTCTGTGTGGATCACTCTAATGAATTTGTACCTTACAATTCGTCTACATATTAGCCTAGGTATCCCTATACCATGGTTGATGAGAACAACCACTACTTACACTAAGTAGAGACTAATTGTGTATTAGTCTTTCCGTATTAATGATGTCCTGTCTCATTAATACTATGACTAGGAAAATTTAAGAATATTACTATAAATGTGATTGATATCTCATAGTCATCAACTCTTGTGACTACCATCACATCAATAAATATTCTAAGGACTTTATCAGTTATATTTAACATTTTATAGACAAAATAGAAGTTCATAAAATATAAAACCTAATACGGAATGTATTTAAACAAAATGATTGTTTTAGAGCATACATTCCAACAACCTCCCCCTTACACTAAAACAATTTATTCATGACCTTTAGTCCAAATGAAAGTACATGTCTATTATGTTTCTTTTGGGATAGTGCTTTAGTAAGAGGATCAGCTATGTTATCCTTTGTGGGGACTCTCTATCTTTACATCATTCCTGACAATGATTTCTCTAATTAAGTGAAATCTTCTAAGTACATGTTTGGATCGTTGATGAGAACTAGGTTCCTTTGCTTGGGTAATAGCCCCATTGTTATCACAATACAGAGTTATTGGATTAACAATACTTGGAACCACACCAAATTCAGACACGAACTTTTTGATCCAAATGGCTTCCTTAGCTGCTTCCACGGCTATGATGTACTCAGTCTCTGTTGTAGAATCCGCTGTGGTGTTCTGTTTGGAACTCTTCTAGCAAACAGCACCTCCATTGAGAGTAAAAATGAAACCCGACTGTGACTTACAGTTATCCTTATCAGACTGAAAGTTTGCATCTGTATATCCCTTAAGTTCCAACTCACCCTTTCCATATACTAAGAACAAATCTTTAGTCCTTCTCAAGTACTTAAGAATGTTCTTAACGGCTATCCAGTGACCTTCACCTGGATTAGTCTGGAATCTGCTTGTGACACTCAGAGCATAAGAGACATCTGGTCTTGTACTTAACATAGCATACATTATTGATCCAATTGCCGAAACATATGGAACATTACGCATCTTATCAATCTTAACTTGTGTCTTAGGACACATGCTCTTAGAAAAGTTCGCCATGAGTCATAGGTGAAGCCCTTCTCGACTAATCCATGCTAAATCTTTTTAGTACTTTATCTATTTATGTAGAAAAGACCAAATAGTCATTTAGACCTATCTCTTTAGATCTTAATACCTAATATATAGGCCTCTCTAAATCTTTCATGAAAAAGTTTTTGGACAACCAACCTTTCAATGACTGTAACATTGGGATATCGTTTCCCATTATTAATATGTTATCCACATATAATATAAGGAAAACAATTGAACTCCTACTAACTTTCTTCTATACACAAGGTTCATCAGGATTTTTGAGAAATCCAAACTCTTTGATTGTCTCATCAAATCGGATGTTCCAACTCCTGGATGCTTGTTTAAATCCATAAATGGATCTTTGCAACTTGCATATCTGACTGGGATTTGGTGACGTAAATCTTTCAGGTTGTGTCATGTACACATCATCCTGTAAATTCCCATTAAGGAATGCAGTCTTTACATCCATCTGCCAAATCTCGTAGTCATGGTATGCTGCTATTGCAAGTAATATCCGAATGGATTTAAGCATAGATATTGGTGAGAAAGTCTCATCGTAATCGATTCCCTCTTTCTGCTTGTAGCCTTTGGCTACCAGTCTAACTTTATAGGTAATCACATTACCATCCATATCGGTTTTCTTCTTGAAAACCCATTTGCACCCTACGGGTTTTACCCCTTCAGGTGGATCAACCAAGATCTATACCTTGTTGTCATACATGGAATCCATTTCGGAATTCATGGCTTCTAACCATTTGGAGGAGTCTGGATTATTTAAAACCTCTTGGTAGGTAGTAGGTTCGTCATCTTGAATGACAAGTACATCATTGCTTTGGCTCACAAGAAAATCATATCTCTTGGGAGTTGAGCGTACTCTTACTGACCTACGATGCTCCTGAATATCCATAGCTTCTGTATGCGCCTTATCATTATGTGGTTGAACCCTTTCTTCAATAGGTTGTTCAATGTTTGTTTGAATATTTTGAACTTCCTAAAGTTCTATTCTTCTCCCACTGCCCTTTTCTAGAATAAACTCTTTTTCTAGAAAGATGGCATGGTTTGAGACAAACATTTTGTACTCAATTGGGTTGTAGAAGTAGTATCCTATAGACTCTCTTGGATATTCTATAAACAAACACTTGTCAGATTTAGTCTCAATCTTATCTGACTCTGCCCTCTTCACATATGTTGGGCAGCCTCAAACCTTCATATAAGATAGATTTGGTTTCTTTCCTTTCCATATCGCATATGGGGTGGAATCAACAACCTTAGTAGGTGCTCTATTAAGAGTGTAGGAAGCTGTATCCAAAGCATATCCCTATAACGATTTTGGGGCACTCAAGTGACTCATCATAGGCCGTACCATATCTAATAAGGTTCGGTTTTTCCTTTCAGATACACCATTTAGTTGCGGTGTCCCTGGAGGAGTCCATTGTGGAACTATTCCATTATCCTTTAGATAAAATTAAAATTCATCGCTTAAATATTCTCCACCACGATCGATCAGTAGTGTCTTAATACTTTACCGGTTTGTTTCTCTACTTCATTTTTGAATTCTTTGAACTTCTCAAAAGATTCAGAGTTGTATTTCATTAAATACACATAACTATATCTAGAATGATCATCCGTGAAGGTAATGAAGTATGAAAATCCACCTCTAGCAGTGATTATCATTGGCTCACATACATCGGTATGCATTAGCCCTAGTAAATCACTAGCCCATTCCCTTTACCAAAAGGGCACTTTGGTCATTTTGCCAAGTAAATAAGTTTCGCATACATCATATGATTCATAATCAAATGAGTTCAAGTATCTACCTTTGTGTAAATTGGAAATACATTTCTCATTTATATGACCAAGTCTACAGTGCCAGAGGTAGGTTTTATTTAGTTTATCTAATTTCATTCTCTTTTCTTGTACATTGAGAATTTGGTTATCAAGATCTAGAATATATAAACCGTTATTCCAATTTTTAGAACCATAAAACACACCATTCTTTGAAAAAGAACAACACTTATTCTCTTGGGTTATCTTAAACCCATTTAAATCCAAACAGGAAATAGAAATGATGTTTGTAGTAAGTGCTGGAACATAATAACAATTTGACAATTCTAGAATCAACCCACTGGGTAAATTAATGTAATAAGTCCCTACAGTTAAAGCAGCAACTTTTGCTCCATTGTCCACACGTAGGGTTACTTCTCCTTTTTCCAACTTTCTCTCACCGTCCATTAGACCACCAAAGATGTGCAAATGTGAGAACCATATCCGGTATTTAATACCCAAGAGTCTGATTTGGAAGTAGAAACATTAATGTCAATCATATATGCACCTACTGATGAAGTTTCGGCAAACTTCTTTTACTTTAGTCTCTCTAGATAGGTCTTGCAGTTCCTCTTCCAATGTCCAGTTTGTCCACAATGGAAGCAGGTTGCCTTGGACTGGTCTGCCTTGGCCTTCTTGGGTTTCTTGGCAGGCTTGTTATTAGGTTTCTTAGGCCCTTTTCCTTGCCTCTTCCTTTTATTAGATGAAACAACAACAAGCACTCCAGTAGAATCTTTCACCTTTTGATTTCTTTCTCAACAATCTTTAACACATTCAACAATTAAGGAAGTGTATGCTGTAGATTATTCATCTGGTAGTTCATAACGAACTGTGAGAAAGAATCTGGCAGGGATTAGAGAACTAAATCAATATTTAACTCTTGGCCCATCTTAAAGCCCAATTCGGCCAATTTCTCAATTAGCCCAATCATCTTTAAGACATGTGAAGCAACCGGTGCTCCCTCTGCCATCTTGCACTTGAACAACTCTTTGGAGGTATCATGTCTCACCGTCCTTGATTGTTGTTCAAACAACTCTCTCAGGTGTTGGACGATTTCATATGCCCCCATGTTCATGTGTTGCTGCTGAAGTTGAGGAGACATAGAGGCTATCATGATACATGAAGTCGTCATATTATCATCCTTATGCTTCCTGTAAGCATTTCGAACAGCAACAGATGCGTTTGGTTCAAGTTCCTCGAGCATAGGTCTATCAAGTACATATTCGATTTTCTCATGGATGAGAACGAGTAGGACATTGCGATGCCAATCGAGAAAGTTTGTGTCATTTAGTTTACAATCAGTGAGAATGGTACGTAGACTCAGATTATTACTCATTCTACAATAAAATAAAGATAGAGTTTATTAGAAAACGTTTTGTTTAATAAAATCATAAGAACTTCAAAATCATGATTTTATTTCCATTATTTTTCAAATCAATTACCCTTAACAATTGATCCGGGATTTTCTAAAATTCCATAGTGGCTAGAATTCCATTTTAATTATTTTCTATTTTGAGTGAATCCCAACAAATCAAAAAATAATCTTAACAGGTAGATACTTTACAAATTACAACCCATTTGTAATTTCTAGATCCGTTAGATATCAACTCTTGATTTTACATCTTATGTATTAACCCAACCCTTGCCTCTAAAATTCATGGTCTTGAGTGAATCCCAACAAACCATAATTTTAGTTAAATCAAACCCATCATTCTTAAGAACTTTTCTTATAGTAAAAAACATGTAGTAAGTAAGGCAGTTTTGGGTGAATCCCAACAAACTAGCACTTAATAACCACATTTTGTTTTATACTATAATGATGGAAGGCCGTCTTGACTAATATTGTTTTTGAGGGATTTGTTTCCTTTTTCAAAACATTTTGTAGTTTGAGGTTTTGAAAAATTCATTTGTCGGTCTCATCAATCATCATGCATATATACATTTCAAAAATAAATATAGCATGAAAAATAAATCGTGGATGGTTGTGGATATTCCTAAGCTAATTTCCTCAGCCATTAGGGAAATTAGTGACTGACTAAGGTTAAATCAAATTCTCCTCCTGGTTGCACAGCTCCTTTTTTCGTCTTCCAATTCACAATTTCTATACTAATTACATAATTTCCTATCATCTATTTCTATCCATTGTACATTACAAATAGAATAGAAGAACCCCAAGTTACATTCAGGGAATTAGATGAGGAGAAATTACAATTAGAAAAATAAGAAAGGACACGCATGCCCTATTTAAAAAAAAAAATTACAACCATTCAACCATTCATCCACAATCATATTGGGTTTATATCCACAACCATCCACCATGCATCCACACAAATTAAAACAACTTTAAATTAAATGAAAGCATGTAATTACAGTAAACAACCATTCATGGATTAATTGGATTTTATATTTCAAGATTCCAAACAAATTTTGAGACCATACATGTGCAAGAAATTTTGGTAAAAATAATTTTATTAGGTCACTTTTATTCCTAACTAAATTAGAAAATAATTGAGAACATTGTTTGAATTAATCAAATTAAAATTCAAATCAATTCCTGACCTAATAAAACATAAAATAACAAATTTCATAACAAATTTTGACAATTAAAATTTGGATCGTAATTAGGAAATTTTCAAAATTGAAAACTCAACTTTTCAAAAAATTTTGTTTCAAGTAATTCCATTTCTAGAACGATCCGCGACTCGATCCGCGAAGCTGGTTTATGGATCTTTGAGTGCGTGGATCAAGTTCTGAGAGCTCCGTATAGGATCCGTGAACTGATCCACGAGGCTCGGTCGCGGATCCCTAATACACGTGAGTACGTTTCAGATCCGCGACCCGATCCGTACTAATGGGTCACGGAGCCCTAATGAGGCCGAACTTCTGAGAGCACTGTTTCGGATCCGCGAGGTGCGTATCCGAAGTTGCGTACTGCGCAGTAGCCAACGATTGGCTAGAATTCTGCAGAACTCTTACCAAAACATCATCCAACGGTAACAACAATTGCGTAAAAATCATAAAACCTTTGGCTAAAACATCAAGTGTTCAAAGATTTTCATGCATCAGATTTTTTTGCAACTTTACTGGACATTCAAAACAAATCATAACACTTTGTTTTGTGAAAATTTTCTAGATTGCAAATCTACTTTAATCAAATTAAAGCTACGAACTTTCAACCAAAATTCTGCACATGTATATATATACATCATCCAAACATAATTAACCCATGAACAATAACAAATAAAGTCATACATAAACACTAGGGATGACTCTGATACCACTGTTAGGAATTGGGGTAGCAGACGCAGCAGAAAAATAAAAAATTTAAACCCCAAAATCCACTGAATCACCCCGGTTCTCATGACTTGAAGAGGGATTATAGGAATACCTTAATCTAGTAGGCGTTGCCGACTGTTGGAGAGGCAAAGAATCCCTTGAGCAGTCCAAGCATCCTACCTCTACTGTAATCCACGGGAGAATGAAGATTGGATCGTCTCTACGATCTGTGTGTAAGGGTGAAAATGGTGCTAGCCTATCTCTCACTCTCTCTTTTGGTTTTTCTCTCTACGTAGGTTTTTCTCAAAAACCCTAACCTCCCTATTCTATCAGTAGTAGTGTCGTATAGCCCTTTGTTTATATTAATAAGAGAGAGAGAGGATAGAGTCGGGTTGTTTGATTCAAAATCAAACAACGTAACATCTGATGATAATTCTATTCTTCTATTATCTGACAGATAAGAGATAACTATTTTTATCCTATCTGTCAGATAACCCCCGGAATTTATTTTCCTTTATAATTAAACCCCAGAAGATTTTATTTCCAAATCCCTACTTGGACACACAATTTTAATCCAGAATTCAGTCTTTAACCCTGTGATCCAATAGGTTCCAAATACACTGGTAATAATTATGAATTATAATTCTCAAGAAGAATTAGATAAAATAAACAACTTTATTTTATCATTAATTACAATAATTAATTCATTCATAATTATAGATTGTGAGCGATGTATAACAACACATCACAACCACCCAAGTACTCAAAATTAGTCAAGTGAATTTTGACCTAACCTTTCCATGAAAAATTACAATGTAATTATTATCCTTTTACTATCGATATCCTATTAGTCAGGGAATAAGGAACAAGTCGCTAATGACTAATTAATTTGCTAGTTCCCGGAATTAACCCTAAATTAGGTTAACTTGAAGACATTCTTCAATTAACCTAATGTAGTCGACTATTAAGGTTAATTTCCCATTAGAGGCCTTTCTGGATATCAACTCCCACTATCAGAGTGGTGAATCCTTTCTTGATCACTCACTATCTTTCCATACTTCACACTACCTCCAATTTCTATTCTTCAAATCACTCTTGCTGAGTAACCAGTAATAGAGTCAAAAGGCAGTCATTTACACTCAAGATACTATGGTGATCTCACGTCTAGGATCATTTGCACAATTTCCCATAAGAGATTCAACCATTGGCATTAGATAGATATCCTAATGGGATCTCTGTGTGGATCACTCCAATGAATTTGTACCTTACAATTCATCTACACATTAGCCTAGGTATCCCTATACCATGGTTGATGAGAACAACCACTACTTACACTAAGTAGAGACTAGCGTGTACTAGTCTTCTTCCAGATTAATGATGTCTGTCTCATTAATACTATGACTAGGAAAATTTAAGAATATTACTATAAATGTAATTGATATCTCATAGTCATCAACTCTTGTGACTACCATCACATCAATAAATATTCTAAGGACTTTATCAGTTATATCTAGCATTTAATAGATAAAATAGAAGTTCATAAAATACGTAACTTAATAAGGAATGTATTTAAACAAAATGATTGTTTTAGGGTGTAACCCCTTCTCCCTAGAACCCTAGGGTATCAAGCACCACCAACTTCGGACTCACTACAATCCACGATTCAATAACGAGCAAATATTTCAATAACAAGGTGACTTAATATCTATCAATTCAACAAAGCGTTTAAACCCTAAATTTCATTAGATACTGTGAACCGCCCAAACTAAAGTTATAAATACAAAATATTATACCTTCGTAATTTCATAAGTACAATCCACATACCATGATTACATCAAAATATAGCTTAAAGTCTCCAAACCAAACATCCTAGAGCAAACCTTGGAGGCTCTTGTTCTCAAACCCCAAGAAAAATAAAATTGGAAGAATGAGTTAAAAGCCTAGAAATGAGCGATCCCAATAACAAGAAATTCTAGTAGCGGTGTAACAATATATATATATATATCGGTTAAGCACTCATTAGATCAATAGAATTCAGTTTGGAAGCGTAAAATGTATAAAACACATAAACCGAGAAGACACTCGAAAAGGATACGCTTTTCAAACAAGCGATTGCACTCATCTCGGTCCATCACTCAACCCCCTATTCCTCTTTATAACTCTCAGTGGTAATACTCAAGTATACCATACAGTGCCTTAAGTTACCAACCTACCCAACCGAATCCGCTTCCGGCTCGAATAGGTCGATAATGAAGGGGAAAAGGCCTTGTTTAGCCTATGTCTTAGTACACATGGCCTATAGTCATGCACAAATAATATACAAACAGCGGAAAAGTACGGTTGAACAATAAAATGAAGTAAACCCAAGTATAAAGTACACACTCGCCTTCACATAATCATTGAAAAGCATTGAAAAAGCATTTAACATGTCAAATGAGCAATTCATCATGAAGTATTTCACACTTAAGCAATTTATTCACAAACATGCAAGGAACACTCACCAAAGAAATAAATAACTCAAGCGTTTGCCTTTGATCAATTCCCCGATACCACCTTTGAGCCCCCCATGTACAACCAATGTATATAACCATCAACTCAAACCAAAACAAGTAAATGTAATTTAACAAGTGCATATAAATGCTACTAGTTAATGCATCTAAACTAGAAAATTCTAGGGTGGTTTATGGTCACCAAATGATGAAATATTGAAGGTTTATAGATTCACAAGTCAAAGATGATGTTTGGAATGAATTAAGTGTAGATACACCTCCCCTACCTAAGGTATCAGGTGGCACTACCTAACTCTCGTGGGACTCACTCACACAAATGATTACTAATTCCTCAAAGGGAACAATTTCAACATCCACAAACTTTACAACCAACTCATAACTAAACTTCTTCAATCTCACAAACCCTAATTTATATAACAATTTAAACTAAATGACAATTCACAATTCATTTATCAAACCTTAAAATCCCAAATACATAGAGTACTTAAAATACACATTCAAAGTTTCACATTACAATGTCCCAAAATCACAACTCAAGTTTCACCAGCCAGATACAAAAAAAAACCCTAATTCTAATGGTTGGCGCCTCTGCTTGGGTTCTCAGTCCCTGCTAAGGAAAACAAATTTGAAAGGGTGAGCTAAAAGCCCAGTGAGTTCTCAAAAGCATGCAAAGCACATCGTATGATTTTCACTTCAAAATTCATACTTGGAAATAAACAAGTAAGGAAAGCAAATAACCACACAAAAGTAGGATAAGTAGTTCGGGGTTAAGGTCCTCGAGCTGGAGCCGTTCTGGACCAGTGCATTCTCGTAGTTGACACTCCGTCAACTTTCATACCAAAACCAAATAGGAACACCACTTACTTTTTCTCCACCAAAACCACTAACGGGCTCCAAATTTTAGCAGAAATTTATATTTGTGTATTGCTCTTCAACAAGGACAAGGCCATTTGCCAAGTCCAGAGCACACAACACTTCACGTAGTCCAAGGTAGTTAAATCTCCTCAACCCTGGGTCTTCCCAACTCGGTCGATAACTTATCAAGGGATTAAGAATTCTTGAGAGCAGGAAATACAAGACACGTCCACATCACTTCATATAATTCCAAAATGCGGTCATGTCACAATTCAAGAGGTTCAAAGCACACTTGAGATATCATGACAAAGCTTTTAAATGATACCATTCAAATGGGAGTAAGTGCAATAAAGTACACACTACTCCATTTGATGGATCAAAAATATGCTTTTCACAACAATTCACTTAATCAGACACTTTTCAAATTAAATTCACATAGTCAAGTATCATGCATGGAAACTCACCAAAATAGTAGGGTTCGGCTTCCACGTAAGGATCAAATTCACTTCCTTGTACACCCCCTAAAACAATTTAAAAACAATAGTTGAGGTTCACTCCTTCACTCATTAACTAAAACATTTCACTTTCACTTCTTAGCTTCAATCAATATTTTTCCCAAAATTCCCTCATGGAAAAGCTTTCATTTCACATGATACAACGTTTCAAATGAATCTTTTGAAGATCACTATATCATTTCAAATATAACATACCCATGTACTCCCAAACCAATACTTTTCAAATCCTTTTTATTACAAAATTTATGTGAGGTTCATACCTCAAAAATCACTCGTTTCACAAATATACAACGCATGTTTTTATTCAAAGTTTTAACACAAGATTAAACGATTCTCATCAAGTCTTTCTATTCAAAATTCATAGAAATTAACCACATTATTGTAAAAGCCCTCGAGTCTTTCAATTCAACACTTTTTGTCCAAAAGTTTATGAGAAGCTTCACTTTTCATCATTTAAAATTCAAGTGCTCACTCTACTCAAATATACACTCGTAGATGAACATAGCACATATATTCTTAGGCAAAATCTCTTTAAGAAAAATCACAAAATTTTGAAATCAAACATTAAAATCACCAAGCATGGGTTCGGCCATCTCATACATTTTCTTCCAAAATTTCCAACAACAAAACCCTACTTTCAAGCCATATCAAGACTATTTTCAATATCATACAAATCCACAATCGGTCCTCAAGTCCGCTACCTAAAATCCACATCAAGTCCGCTACTTAGGTTGGGATTTCAAGAGCCCAACTTCATCATTTCAGATGTAATCATTTCTGCCAAAGTAAACCATGAATCTATGATATTTAACACTAATAAAGCTATATCTAGTAGTTTTGAATCTTATACCTCGATCTATCAAGATCCAACAAGATCAAAGAAGATCTGTGTGAGTTCCTCTTCCCAAGAATGCTTCCAAGCCTAGCAAACCCACAAGCTTCTACCTTTTGCCCTTGATCCACTTCTTTTGTTGGTGATTTCCCCACAAAATTCAGTGAGGACCCATACCATTTGCATATTTCTCGCTTACTTTGTTATACATTGTAACGGACTTATTATTCTTGTTCGCCGAGGTGTTTATATGGTATGCTTTACCTCAAAGTGTGTCGTAGGAATTATTTTGTTTTCCAAATCAAAACCTAAGATTGACATAAACCCTAGTATACCCCTAAACCTAAATTTCATAAACCTCGACTATGACGGAAAACCTGAATTTATTTTTTAAACCTAGTTCTGAAAATGACTTCAACAATACTTTTATGTTCAACTACAAGTTTGCAATTTCTAGGATTTATTGACTATACACGCATGATTAGGAAGCCGAGATTAGGATTAACTCACAGGTGACAAGTGGCCCTGAGTAGGTGTGTTTAATACTTTGATAGACTAGGTTAATTTGTGTTACATGAGACTGTTTGATAGGAAAGAAAATCATTTGGGCAAGGTAGACTATTACTAAGTTAGTAGGGTAATTAGGTATGACAACTTTGACTCCAATTTTGACTAAGGCTAAATATCTCGTGAGAAGTTATCTTTTTGCTATTTTCGAGCTAATAATCTGACCAAACAAGAAAGAAAGGAAGAGGGAAAAAACCGTGAGAGGGAAAAAGAGAGAGAGCAGGAAAAAAAGAGAAAAGCTTTGGGGAAATTTTTTATAATTCAATCATCCAACCCTTTCTTTGGGAGTTGGAGCACTTGATTGTGAAGCTAAACCTGATTCAAGAGGTATTCTAACACTTGCAAAATGAATTTTTAATTGAAACTGGCTGAATTTTTAAGTTTTGCTTTTGGATTAAGTTGGATGAAGATGATGGAATTCTACCCATGTTTTAGCTTCTGATGATCAAAGTTAGTTGAGAAGATGATTCCATGGTTTGGTTTTCTTGTTTTGTTTGTCTCTGAATCTTTGGCCAAGAACTAGGGTTAGGGTTTCTAGTTGAAGTTTTCTGCTCATGCTTGTAGTTTGCTGTTTCAGGTTGTTGGTGTTGAAGAGTTGTTGGTGAACCCTGTTCTCTTGAATCCACCAGCACATGAAGGTTGTGGTTGTTGTTATGTTTTCCTGGTCCTTGTCACTATCTTTGGTAATGAATTTATGGTGTTAATGGTTGTTAAATTGTGAGTGGTGTTGATTCTTTGTCGAGCAATACTGAGCAATGAGTTACAAATGGATGGCAATGTAAATGAGTTAGAACGATTGCACTTGGTGCATATATATGTAACTTTGATGCGGTGTAACGGGGTCATATAGGATGCGGGAGAAGCTGCAAATGACAGTTTGTTGTCACATCTGCTACGCTGGGTTTGCATGTGTGCGATTTAGTTGTATTTAAGGTGGTTTGGGGTAACACGCGAAAAACGTGTAAAAACAGGTGGGAGATCCGACTGCAAAGCCAGCTTTGGCCTCATTTTTTCAGAGCTGATCCTTTGGATTTGGCTTTATTGGCCAAAACACAAAACGTTATAGCCCCTTCATTCTAGATTTCCACGCCTCTCTGAATTTCTTGATTTGGATTTGTGAGCACCGAGTTATGACCGCTTGAATCCACTGTCGAAATTTGACGCCAAAATTTCTGAAATTCTTTCCTCATTTTGACCTAGAAAGGAGAATTGGGTAGAAGTTGTCTCTCCTAAAAGTTGTAGCTTGTTCCTCTTAGTTCAAGCAGCCACCTCGTGACGCCTAACCGACAATTTGTAGCCCTGAGTTATGAGTATTGGCCATAGGGTATCAAACTGTCTTCTTTCATTGTTGGTATGTGTGTTTCTCTGCCTGATCCCTGCTTTCATCCGCTTTTAAAAGCCTAACCTTACATGCTTATGCACCTCTCTAGGCATATTTATGCTCGCATCGAGAGTTTACCCATTCATTGAGTATTTGCATGTCACGCCATTTCCACATTTGAAAATGGATTTTGCCAAACCTTTAGTTTGGAATCGGAAAGTAATTTGCTTACCTTTCACATCTCGTGAGATTCTCGTGGACATTGAAGACGTGTTTAATCGCCTGCATTGTCTTGTTTGTGCTCAACTGCTTGGTGAGTGTTCGTTGCTATTTTAGTGCTTGAATATCCGTTTAATGAAGTTCATTTGAAAGACGCTTTTGTTTGACTGGAATGAAGCATGGACTTTATCAAGGCCACCCTTGCTTTGAATTCTACTTGAGTTAAACTAAGTAAATGCTTGTAATGCGGTGTTTGTTCTTGACATGTTAGAACCAAACGGGTTGTATGTACCACACACTCAAGACAAATGGAGGTACCTCTCCTCCCGCTTTGGTCGAGCCTGACAATATGGTGAGCTGTAGTTCACACTCATTTACTGCTTTAGTATGTACCATAATTTACTGAGCGGAGGTGTCACTATCCCATTTGGTTTAATGATATTGCTATTTTGACGAAATGTCTTGATGCAGTGTGGGTAGACCTGGAGAGAGTAAAATGATTTCTACACTGAGATTGTGGTTGATCTGAGTCAACGCTCTCATGGAATACTGGACCAAGATGGAGAGAAATTGTGAGTAGTGAAAGAAATTGTATCCTTTCTAGTGAATCTTTATATTGTCCCCAGATGCTTTCCTGCTTTTCTACCGCTATTGCTTACAAAGCGGTGTTATTGTTTAACCTGGCTTGGCATGAGAATTCTTATTCTCACTGAGTTTTGCTCACCCCACAAGCTTTGTTTTCCCCAATGTGTTCTAAGGGTGCACGGAACGAGGATCCTAGCTTTTGGGGATTTGTTTTTCCTTGTATAAGATTGAAATTCACGGATGTCTTGATAGTTTGTGTATTTTGAGTTGTTTTCAACGTAACCTTGATGTAATTTTTGAGTTTGTCTTCATGAGAAGTTGCCTGGTTTCTTTTTACAATGGTTTCATGGTTGTGTATTTGAGTCCCGGCAGAGTCAAGTAGCGGCTCACAAATCTCTCCTGGTTCTCTTTGGGAGCTTTCTGGCGTCACAGCTTGAGTAATGTAGAGCTAAGGTTTGAGATCTGTTTGGAAATTTTAGAACTCTATGTCCGAGGAAAGGACTACCCTTAAGTCTTACACATTGATTTGAGTAATAAGTGTTTTAAGATTCTAACAGAAAAATGGTTGCCATAGGTATGGAGGGAGTTGAATGTGGACCCTCGAAGCCTAACGGGGCTAGCGCAGTAATGGCTAGGTTAATGGCCACTGAGCACTGTTAGGGCTATCCGGCCACCTAAAGTTTTGGGAGGAGGCCTCTTATTCGACACACACCCATGAAATACCCCACACTGTCAGTGAGACGCTTTCTCCCTAATGAGTTAGTGTTGTCCATCGACGAAGATGCTCTACAAAATGGCTGAATCACAAAGCAGCACTAATATGAAAACGTAGGTTGTGGTTTGTAAGATGGCTGTGGGATTAGAACAATGAGCTTGAGGACGAAGAAGGCGGAATGGTGCTGTGGCTGATACTGCCACACTTCCAGGTTCGGGAGATCGAGCTCAAGGACTAGGGTGGTCAACGGAAACCCGGGAACCAACCGCTAGGGATAACCAACGGCGCATCTTATTGTATGAGGGGTCAATAGGATGTTGTCACCTGGGACGGGGGTCTGTCTGTGAGAATCCTCCGCCAAGTGCAGAAACACTGGAGGCGAGCCTGTCAGAGAATCCTCCGGGGCGAAGGGTGCCTAACTATGGCGAGTTTGTCATAGATCCCCTGCAAGAGGAACCTGAAGGGGCAGCCTGGGCTGAGAGGCTTGCACTGGGGCCGGCTCTACCAGAGCTGCACTACAGTCATGATGTTTTGACTTTGCCTTTGTCTTGCTGGCTATCAGCGAGACCTGTGGTGCTCATGGACTTCAATTGCATAACTATTCCTTGTTTAAGACGCCCTGTCAGTTCCCTGAAAGTAATGGAAGTCCTTGACTTAAAAGTTGAAATGGCATATTTTGAACACTGCGGACTTGCTAACTACTTGTAAACCTTTGATTATGCCAATATATGTTCATTATTGTTATTCTTAATGTTTTAAACGTTGATCAAGCGGTTTTACATTTCTTATTTTTTTTCCCCTGAATGACTTCTATGTTGCCTTAGGATAATTGTTAAGACTATGAAGTCCAAGGGCTTATAATGGAATGAGGTCGAGGACGGCGCTGCATGACCGGCCAACCTCGTGAGAGTGTAATTTGCTCGGAGACCGGAAAGGGACTCAAGTGCATACCGAGGCCAGAACAGACGGCGTTTAATACTGGTGACGACCGACATTCTCAAGCATCTAGCTAACAACCAAGGTCCCGGACAAAGAAAACTAGGCCCTCAGAGGGCCCCGAAGTGCGGGTAAGATAGAGCCCTGGAAAGGTTTTAAGTTCACGCCGCAAGTTTTCTAAGTCATGGATCGAGATACGAGGCCGGTTTATAACGTCGGCTATCTTTGCCGCCCCAATTATACCTACAGTAGATTTGTTCACGCTTAAGCATCTTTTCAATTGAGGGTCCAAATAGGTTGCTGGTGGGACACAGCTAAATTGGGAGAGAACAGACCCCATGGATTCGCTTTAACGAAAAGTGGAATTTGACGCGGGAAATTGCGATCCTACATCCAAGAGAAAGCAGAGGACAATTTAGTCGAGGCGTGAACACGAGCGGGTTAATTCATGACTTGCTAAGCTTCACTTAAACTTCAAGTTTAAAGACTGATATGGCTACGGACGGAAGTGATTAGACGATTCATTCCGCTGCTGAATGCTGGAGGTCTGCTATACGAAGTCGCCGCCTAAATTAATACATTTCATCGAGGCTCAGGAAGGCCCTAGGCGGGTGGAAAAGTAGATTCAAGCGGAGAGGCTAAGAAAAAGAAATGCCCGGAGCGGGAGTGGTTGTAGTCGGCGGATGAAATGCGGTTTGGCCCAAACTGGAAACACGGCGAAAATACCTTCACGGAAGAATTGGCGGTAGCAGTGAGTTGTTTTAAGTATGGTCATACCGGAACTACAACACAAGGTTTTCTGCGGCTCATCTCGCGGTAGCTGGATACTGCGGAAAACCAAACCACACCTACGCATGATTGTCGGGAGTAAATGGGAAAATGTTGCCGCTGGGAGTATCGAAAGATCAAATCGCTAACCCGTCTTCAACCGCTCTAAGGCCATAGATAGAGCGTCTACAACCGCCATCTCCGCTAGGTCGACCACTAAACACCGCGGTGGAGACATCGCCCGGGCGGTGCCCGGGGAAGGTGGCGCTATGGACGCGACCTGTCCTCGATCTAACCGACGTTATCAAGGTAATGATTCCCATATTTCACCGCTTAGCAAAAGTTTGACTTCACCCCGGAAGAACCCGACCAGCAATACGTAACTGGAACGAAGTAATAAATGA